>CM041211.1:19927282-20344252 GCA_023065735.1 Coffea humblotiana
CAAAGGTGGGTTTTAAAGCACAAGAGAAATCGAGTTTTCACCTTCGAATCAAGTGTAAAACGTTCAAGGGATATCGAGGGAAAAAGAAGAATTCGAAAAACTCCATTTCCTTAAATTTCAAAAATTTTCAGATTTGATACGAGATCTTTGAAAAATCGTATCTCACTCATTTCAAGTCCAAAATTGGAAAACTTGGTACCGTTGGAAACTTCTTCCAAATTACTAAAAGTCCCTAGAAGACACATTTTCATGATTCCAAATGGAAGATATTCAAAACTCAGTTCAAAGTTTCTGCCTTAAGCCTACTAAGACAATTTTGGGTTGGTTTTCGGCTAACTTTGAAAATTCGGTAAAAATCGTAGAATTCAATCTAGCCTCTGAAATTTGGAACTCAAGTAGAGTTGCAAGCAACGTTTAAAACACAACAAACAAAATAAGAATCGGAGTTTTGAGTGCCAATATATAGCAGCTCAAAGTTGGTGTAAAATGAAGTTCATGGACAAATTCCAAATTTGAAGCTGGAACTTTATGACTTTAGTTGGGCATCGAAACGGACTCAGAATGGCACTAAATTTGATAGTATTATCCTACCATATAAGGGCTATTCCTATGTCAAATTTCATGTAAAATTTCATCGGGAAGCTAGTTAACAAAGCCACTAAAATTTCCAAAATTTCCAAGGCAATCTGCCTTGCACTTTGTTTTTCCCTTTCTTAAACATTTGGCCTATGAAATTTTCTCAAACATGGTTCATTTTTGAAGACAAAGTCTAATAAACATCCAAGATGCATTTGGTAGGTGATTAACACCAAGAATTTTGAAACAACAAGTCCCAATAAAGATTAAGGCATCAACTAGCCAAAAAGAGGGTTTTCAATCCCTAAGTCATTTCGAACTTCAGCCACAACTCACTCAATTCAACTTGAAATTGAGTATGGTTGGTGGCATTGAAAACTAAATTCATAAATCTACAATTTCTTAGAAGAAATCATTTTCAAAATGTGTCCACAACTAGCTCATATTTGAGCATAAATGCGCTGCTCAAAACAGAGCTCTCAGTGCAGACGAGAAACAGGACAGTCAACTTTACAAGGTTGGTACGGATCACTCAGGTGGAATCAGAATGTACATTTTATACCGTTGGAAATCTGGAAATGTCTAGTTTCCATTTCCACAAACGGTACTCGATTTTGATCTCGGAGCAAAATTTATAGCCAAAACAAAAACACTGCCAGAGCAGTTACGGGAAATTTTTCCAGTTTTGCTGTCTTCCGAAATCACATCATTTGGCCAACCAAATCATGAAAGTTTTTGATGAAACTTTCTACACATCTCAAAAAAACATATAAACATCATAACCAAGTCATTAGAACCACAAAATTTTGCCCTAAGGGCCACGGACATCACAGGGGCAGAAACAGAAAAATTCTCCCCTTCACCTCCTTTGAGCTATCCTTCATAAAACTCACTTATTTCTACTAATTTAAGCACTAAACCAACATTAATAACACCAAAACTCATCAAATCAGTTCATCAAGCCATAGTGGGAGTTCATAGAGCCACTCACAAAGATTTTCAATAATATAAAGCTACCCACATGAATCTACAACCGTATAAGTGCAATCTAAGTATATAATCGAGGATTCAAGGGGTGATCGTTGGTTACCTCTTTGGATTGCTAAAACAGAAATTTTTGGACCTTTGAACTCCAAGAAAAACCGTGAGAATGAAGCCCTCTCCTAGCTCAAGTGAATCTTCAAGTTATTTGCAAGATGGGTTGAAAGTTTGAGTTGATTTTGTGAAGAAATGAAATAGGAAATTGAAGAGCTTTTGTTCTTCTTGCTCCTAGTGTTGCACGGCTGTTTTGAGGAAAAAAGGAAGAGTGTTTTTGCTGATAATGAAGCTTCTTGAGGAAGCTCAAAAATGTGGGGACAAAAGTGCTTCAAAAGTCAACTCTCGCGTGTGCGCGCACGGCGCGCGTTTCGTGCTCGATTCCTCTCGAGTTTGTTTCACTTGTGCATTATAACCTTTAATGCACTTCCATTTATACTAATATTATTCACTTTTAATAGTCTAGAAATAATTTCTAAAATCCTCCAATTAGTCGCGCGCACGAAAACGCGAACTTCCAACTTGTGCGCGATAACGCGAAATCTCTAAGAATTCTATATCGATAGTAATAACTAACTATCACTTGAGTATTTAAAACTTAAAAACAATCATTTTAGGACTATTGAATAAGTCCTCACTCTCCAATCTCACTGCACTTTCAAATCGATTATTATCTCCAATCTGTATTCATTATTCTCACTTAACAAGCCTTCAAAAAATTAAATTTTAAAATGAAGTCATTTTTAAAAATATAAGTAAGTCAGAGTTCCATGTAATTGGGTCTAAAAATGTTGAAATAAAATATTTGGGGTAAACGGGCAATTAAATATTAAATAAACCAATAATATTCGATAAAAATAAGAAAATTTTCGGGTCCTCACATAATCTATGATTTCTCTCTCTTTTTTTTATCTTCTCTTATTTGTGTTTTTGATGAGTGCAGGGTATGCATATAACAATTAAACTTATTCCATAGTCAAATTTTACGTTTATAAAATTCTCAATATTCCACACGCGATTTCTGTAAGTTTACAGGTTGTGATTGAGTATAGGGTATTAAGGGTCGGACCACAGGGAAGAATGGACAAACTAACCAACACTATTAAACCTCCTCTATTATTTAGACAATCAACAATTAAAGGAAATAAAACTAAGTTTAAACTAAGTAAGAAAATCGTAAATGAAAACTCCTTAGGTCATGTATCCCTGACAACTCATGCAGGTGCGATTTTTGGATTATTGAGTACTACTATTTTGGCTAGTTATTGTGTAATTTCCTTATGCATGTGAAAGTTACTCTCGTGGTGAATCAACTATACTTATAACTAATCCATACCTATTCTCGTGATTATGCAATTAGCTACATGTTCATTACCTCTATCAAATTACAAGAAATAAATTATTAAAACCATAAAATGCACCCTCTACTCTCGTGAGTATACTTCCTAGGTTTAACTTCTTGAACTAGTGTTAAATCCCAATTTTCATCGAAGTAACAACCCCTTTAGATAATTACAATTAATGGTACCAAGTTAATCATGATTTAGAGGAGCAAAAGTACTAAATAACTTGCTCAAAATAATAGCACAAAATAGCCAAGAAATCAACACAATACAATCATAAAAAGTTCAACAAAACCCAAGGTATGAAACTTTAGAAACACCTACTGAAACACAAATCCAAAGTCGTATAATAACTAAACATAAAATCCAATATAAGAAAGAAAGTAATAGAAGAGATATCACCCTTGTCACATGTGATCAAACTCTCCATCTTGCTCCTTAATCTTCATCCAAGTTTAGCTATACACAAGAAATGGATGTAACTATCTAATGAACTATCTTACATTACCCTAAACAAAAGAGTTAAGAAACTAGCTAAGAACTACATTTTGTGATTTTTATCACCCTTTGCAAGCTCTTTATTAGAAGGACCATTATCTTGTCTACCACTCCAGAAAGTAATTGCCTTACAATATGATGAGCACGGGGTATACATATAACAATTAGCTCATCTATAGTCAAGTCTTACATTTATAAATTCCTAAATAACCCACACGCGATTTTTCACAAATATGCGAGTCGTGATTGAGTATAGGGTATTGAGAGTCGAACCCACAGAAAAGATTGTCAATTACCAGTGGTTTTCAAACTCCTTTATTATTTAGACTAATACAAGTGCAAAAGATTAAATCTACACTACAAACATGAAATAAACGTAATAAAAATTACAATATAAAACTCCTAGAGGTATGGAATTCCGAACTACTCTCGCAAATGAAAATTACCGGTTAAGTAAATGCTATTATCTTGGCTTGTCATGGAGTAATTTCCTAATGTATTTGAAACCTACTCTCGTAGTGAATCAACTATACTTGTAACTAAGCCATACCTACTCTCGTGGTTATAAAATTAACTACAAGTTCATTTCTTCTATGAAATTATGTGAAACAATTCACTAAATCCACATAGGTGCACCTCTACTCTCGTGATTGAACTCCCTAGATTTATCACTTCCTTGAACTAGTGTTAAATCCCAATTCTCATTGCAAGCTTAACAGTTTAAGATTATCACAATCAAGGGCCAGTTAGTCATGATTAGAAAAGCAAAAGTGATAAATAACTTGCTCAAAATAATATCATCAAATAACCAAGTAAATATCACAAACAAGATATGGAAAATTCATCTAGAACTCTAGACATAAACTTTAGCAAAACATGAAAACAAACACCAGACTTGTATTATAACTAAACATGAATTTAAATACAAAAGAGAAAGTGATAGGAGAGAAGTCACCCTTGTCATATGAGTGTCAATCTATTCATCTTTGCTTCTCAAATCTTCATTCAAATCTAACTATAAATACAAGAAGGATAAACTACACTAATTATACTAATCTACCCTAACTAATGAACTAAGAAAATTCTACTGAAGGCTACATTTTTGTGGAGTTTCTCTCTCCTTCCAAAGTTATGAAAAATGTCCTCCCAAGTCTTCTATTTATAGAGGAATTCAAGCAAAAGACAGTGTTAAATCATGTTAAGATTCTCCTTGAGCCCATCAACAAGTTAGATTTGAGTTGTAAAGCTTCTTGGCCACTGTCTTGGTCTGTTTCCACCGAATTCTTGCAGAAAAATGGGCCAAAAAGCTTGTGTTAATAAAGCACAAGTTGCAGAGTAAGTTGTAGCCAAAATTGAAGAATACGCGACCTAAGGTCGTGTATTGTACTCACATTTTGCTCTTTTGCAGGTTTGCTCATTTCTGGTCAAGTCTTCTCTTTGCTCTATTTTTTGTCCAAGTTTAACTGATATTTTCTTGATGATGAAGGCTGAACTAACTCTTGTACAAAACATGAAAGCTATAGCCCTTTGATTTAGCTTTCAAATGCCACTAGAATCATCCAATTTGGAGCTCTGTGGACCGATAATTGATCAAAATACCTTTGACTGGTCAAAACTCTATTTCAGCTTTCGACAATAGAATTGCATTTCTGTATTTCGAATTTTTGACAATAAAAATGACTAAATGGACTTCGATGTCTTCATACCTCTTAGTTTCAAAATAGTCCAAGAATCACCTCAATCCGATACTTGTAACTCACAATATAGCCAAAATACCACAAGGAATCAAAGCTGGAAAACTCTTTTCCTTTTATTCTTGATTGCATTTCCTCTTTTGAACATTTGGCACTTCATGTCATTTTTAAATCACTTTAAATTATCAACAATCATTCAAATATCTTCTCAAGTCACTCCAATTGATGATTGAATCATTAAAATATATAGAAATGCAATTTTTGACATTTTAACTATGAAAATGCATATTTTCACTAGAATCTTAGTTCATTAGCTATAAAAGTAAATAAAGCACACAAAAAATAACTAATAAAACATACTTAAAATACTCAAAATACACACTTATCAAACTCCCCGACACTTGAACCATTACTTGTTCTCAAGTAATAAGAAATCCTAACCAACAATGATCCAATATTTTGCAAATAAATATATGTACACAATTCAACTTCATTTTCTCACAACAAGGTAAATAACTATTACGCAATCACTGAATTAAAATCAAGTACTCATATTATCAAGCAAAGGAGAGCCAATTATATCATAATTTTAGCTAGCTCAAATCAATTTTTCATCATTTCCCAGTTTCACAAGCAACGTCTATGGTCAATAAAAATGCTTCCTAAACCCATGATCATCTCTCTTCTCAAGTTTAGCGAGGGATTTTATTTATATAACATAGCTAAATATTACTCAAGTTGTGAAAGTATCTTTTCACATGAAAATCGACATTTTTAGATGACGATCACCTGTTACTTAACACTTCACATTCTTAAGTTGCCTTGCATACTCTTAATTCTATTACCATTTTACGCGAAAGTCGATATTTGTGGATGAAAACTCCCGGTTATTGAGTACAAGAATCATTGGAGTAGAACAACTTTTATTCTTTTTTTTATTTTTCCTGTTTTTTCTTTCTTTTTTCTTTTTTTTTCTTTTTTCTTTTTCTTTTTATTATTTTTTCTAAATAAAGATAATAATTATTCCCTCAAAAGAATAATCATGAGAAGAGTATTATAATTATTGACCATTTTTAAAACTTAACTATGTAAAATCAAGTAAAGAGAAGAAATTTCATCAAACATGCAAAATTTAGGCATAATTTCCTCCACTTTTCAAGATATACTTTCCTATAAATGCACAAATTATAATCACATAATAGTTATTTCCAAGTTAATTAAGAAAAAAAGTTTCAAAGTCACATATATTTATCTCAAAAGTAGAAGAAATTTGAGTTACTAATGATATGGAACTTGTTACCCCTTGGATAAAACTAAAAAAATTTAGAACATTTTGGGGCAATTTTGCAATTTTAGACAAAATTGTGAAAAACTTTTGGCAAAATTTTCCCTTATAAATGAACAAAACTCCCTACCAACAAATCCAATTTTGAAAAATTTCAAGCACAATAACATTTCAGAGCACAAATCCAATATTGGCAATCAACAAGTCAATCACATACTTTGACGACCTCACCTCTCCCTAAGGCGTACCCAGGATTTAGCAAACCGCCTGCCCAACTTTCGCCAGAACTCACTCACTCTCGACTTTAAGAAAACAAATTATAACTTCATAAGGAAATGAAACAGCAGTTTCCAAACTTAGATTGTACATTTATACTCATGTCTATCTCAATTGTTCGTGCATTCCCAAATATAACAAAAACTTTAAGTTCCAGTTAACTTCTAATCCTAATCAAGCGCGAGCATGAGTACAATCACAAAAATTTAAAAACTAGACGATACTAGTCTGTACTAGACTCACGCCCGCGCTCGTATTCCCCTGTAAGGAAAACAAAACTAATAAGGTGAGCCAAAGTTCAGTGAGGTTCCAAACATCATGCAAGAATCAAGTAGCAAGTTGACCACTATATAAAACTTGAAATATCAAAGTAGCGAGTATAAGAGTTCATAAAAGTGAGTAATAACACTTCAAATGGCTAATAATTAGATATCCAACATTTCCAGGTAAAAAGGATACATTAATTCTTATGAGTTAACTCCGCCATAGTTTCACCAAGTAGTAGTTGACACTCCGTCAACTTTCAAGTAGAGTAACTAATCCAGTAGTGCAC
Source organism: Coffea humblotiana (assembly GCA_023065735.1). Classification (NCBI taxonomy): domain Eukaryota; kingdom Viridiplantae; phylum Streptophyta; class Magnoliopsida; order Gentianales; family Rubiaceae; genus Coffea; species Coffea humblotiana. The sequence goes on from CM041211.1 coordinate 19,934,543, forward strand.
CACTTAACTCCAATCTCCATCCACCATTCAACCCCCTACCGGGCCCGAACTCCAATATAAACAGTGGTGGTAATACTCGAGCATACCAATTAGTCGAGGAGATAACACTCCACCCGACAAAACAGTATGCCCAGGGTTCGTTATCTAATCGACAAGGCCGTTGCCAGCTCGAATCGATTAACTAGCCAATAGGGTTTTGGAATTCCAGACAGTATTCAAGTCATACACATAGATATATCAAGCCATTTGAAACCAGTGTACAATAATAAGTCACATTAGGACAAGTGCGATAAAGTACACCCTTGCCTGATCAAACAAATCAAGTACTGTCCAATCACATTAACAAAACATTTCATTCAAATATCAAGTTCAATCATGCACTTGGAAACACTCACCAATGATTTATTGCTTTTCAAAGCCAAGCTCAGGTTCAGCTCCGTGGCTAGAGTCAAAATCTGCGATAAAATATCGTGTAACAACTTGCAATCAATTAGGGTTTCAAAATATGTGAGTTTCACTTAAAGAAAACCAAGTAAATAGAACTCATTTAAATAGTACTCATAATACTTAATAAAACCTAGAATATACATGCTCGTTCTTTTGGTTTCGATAAAGAAGTGATTAAAATTTTTAAGTTCGCAACTTGGTATAAGCAACTAGAAAATCTTGTTTAAAGTGGCCGTTACTTTGTCTTTGAGAAATATACACTTTTGGTAAAATTTCAGCTTATAAGGCACCCACAAGGTCAACTTAAGCATCCCTACATAAACTATGTCCAAATCGATCACAAGTCACACCCCTATTTCCGCTTTCACTCACTTATCCCACGAGAGGAAAAACGGGTAGCACTTCCCCTATTTTCCAAACCAAGTTCCATGTTAAATCAACCTAAATCAATACCACAAGTAATAAGATAAAAGCAGCTCTTAATCTAGGCCACAAAAACCATCTAATTGGAGCTTATTTCTAGCATATATACATCACCTATTAAAGTTGAAAATTCTCTAATAAAGCTGAAATTCCTATTTAAAAGCTAAAATGTCAGAATAAAGCTACTAATCTTCGCACAAGTCCATAACCAAGTTAAATACCAATATATCATGGATGAACAACTAAAACAAGGCTGAAAAACATAAAACCCTAGGCTAAAATTTCACCAATCTTCACCAAATCTAGGTTATCATCCATAAAATTCCAAATTTCAAGTCATTTTCACCATAAATTGCAAAATAAGAAAGAGAAAGGAAGTTGTCCAACTTAGTACCTTCAAAACTGTGATGACCCCACCATACCCAGAGGCGTACCAAAGGGCTCAGCGGATCGTCTGCCTAACTCGCCCTACGACTCGATACCAAAAACAAGAAAATAGATTTCATGCTAAAAGAAAGTTCTATTTACACTATTACATCTTCAAAAGTTGTATAAATTTTTACGTCAACCCATACACACGACTAGTACCAGAAAGTAAACCCTAGATAAGCTACTAACTATAACCACCACAACAAATATATACATTTTACTAGTCAACTCATAACAAGTATTAGGGCAAAATCAATTATTCTATAAACCAAAGGTCTATACACCTTCCCGAACTTTCCCCGCGTCGGCCCTTGCTAAGGAAAACAAATGGAATGGGGTAAGCTACATGCTTAGCGAATAATCGGGCTAAAACGGTAAATCACATCCAAATAAACATGTAAACCAAGATATTTTGTGACGCCCCCACTTCTTCCAAAGGCGAACCAAAGGGTATCCATGGGATGCCTGCCTAACTCTCGTCAGGACTCAAGGCAATACAATTCAAGATTAACTATAAATAATCAATAACACAAGCCTAAAGAATAAAGTCGCTTCCATAGCCAATATTCAATAGTACACCATGAGTACAAAATGCATCATTCATCCAAATCTTACATTCGATTCCCAAAAGTTACATCCAATCCCAATTTATACAAAAATCCTGAGTCCAGCCAAGTACATTAAAAACCCTGATACAAAAGTACATCATAAGGGGGTTTTCTTCGAGTTCACTCCAATCCATTCCTGTTAAGGAAAACAAATCTAAAGCATGAGCTAAACGCTCGTGAGGCCAAAAACACACATGCAAGCACATAGTCCAAGTAACAAACCCAAATAATAAGTCAATTGATAAAGGGCGATAAATAAACAATTTCAATGAAATGTAAACAGAAACAATTAAAGGATATGGTAGCTTTCAGGAGCTAAGTTCCACTTGGTTCGCCAAGGTCATTCGTATACCTTCCCGCGATAACTCTCCGTCAACCAGATCGGTATTTCAAATCCGTAGATCTCCACTTACTTCTCATCCGTCCACCGTACACCGCACCGGGCCCGAACGACATTTGTAAGGTGATACTCCACGAGTATGCCAAGCAAGACCTCTCTAATAGGTCAAACTTATCATGTAAGTCTCATGGCTCACCGAGGTTCCCGACCAAACCCATGCCGGCTCGAGTCCCAAGGTCGGCCTATGAGTTTGGGCGTCCCCATGTAACATTTGAGTGTCGAGGAGATTCACTCCAGCGACGTATGCAGCCATAGCATACAAATTCATGTCATTCAGGCATTTGATAATTTCAAGCATTTGACATTTCCAAGCATTTGACAAATTTCATGTATTTCAAACATGAGTCATTTATTTCAAATGAGAACGAGTGCTATAAAGTACACACTCGACTCCATTTTTCAAAATCTTAAGTCAATAATATCAAATAAAGCATGTATCAAGTTCACAGGAGTTCAAGTAGACATGCACTTGACACTCACCAAGGAATTTAAGTAGAACGTCACTAGAGGTTCAAGCGTTCACCGTGGGATCCTCTTGAAGGTCCTCGTGGGTGCCTGAGCAAATAAATAATAATCCATTACTTATAATCCTAATTATCGAGGAAGATTGTACACTTGCACAATCTAAGAAATTTCTCGTGAGAATGAGCCCTATTTATACGTAAATCAAGGCTCAAAGGTGGGGTTTTAAAACACAAGAGAAATCAAGTTTTCACCTTTGAAATCAGGTGTAAAACATTCAAGTAATACCAAGGAGGAAAGGAGAATTCGAAAAACTCCATTTCCTTAAGTTTCAAAAATTTCAGATTTGAGAGGTATTTTTTGGAAAACTCATATCTCCATCGTTTCAAGTCCAAAATTGGAAAAATTGGTACCGTTGGAAATTTCTTCCAAAGTACTAAAAGTTCCTAGAAGACACATTTCTATGATTCCTAATGGAAGATATTCAAAATTTGGCTCCAAGTTGCTGTTTTAACTCGCGAGACCAGTTTCGAGGTTGGTTTTTCGCCAATTTTGAAAATTCGGTAAAAATCACAGAATTCGATCTAGCCTTTGAAATTTGGAAGTCAATTAGAGTTGCAAACAAGGTTTAAAATTCAGCAAACGGAACAAGAATTGGAGTCTTGACTACCAAGATATAGCGGTTCAAAATTGGTGAGAAATGAGGTTCCCCGAACAAATTTTCAGATTTAAAGCTGAACTTTGTGACTCTAGTTGGGTATCGAAACGGATTCTAAATGGCACCAAATTTGGTAGTAGCATACTACCATATGAGGGCTATCCCTCTATCAAATTTCATGGAAACATTCATTCGGGAAGCTAGTGAACGAAGCCACTAAATTTTCCAAAATTTCCAAGGCAATCTGCCTTGTGCTTTGGTTTTTCTCTTTTCCAAACATTCGGCCAATGAACTTTCTAAAACATGATTCATTTGTGAAAACAAAGTTTTAGAAACATCTAAGTTGCATTTTTAGGTGATTAACACCATGAAATTCGAAATAACAAGTCCCAATCAAAGCTAAGGCATCAACTAGCCAAAAACAGGGTTTTCGACCTCTGAGTCAGTCTCAAACTTTGGCCACAACTCACTCAATTCAACTTGGAATTGAGCATGGTCAGTGGCGTTGAAAACTAGATTCATAAGGATACAATTTCTTAGAAGAAATAGTTCTCAGAATCTGTCTACAAATATCTCATATTGGAGCATCAAATTGCTGCTCAGAACAGGGCTCTCTGTGAAAACGTGAAACAGGACAGTCAGGTTCAGATGGTTGGTACGGATCACTCGGGTGGAATCGGAACATGCATTTTATACCGTTGGAAATATGGGAATGTCTAGTTTCCAGTGGCCATAAACGGCAATCTATTTTGACATCGAAGCAAACGATATGGCCGAAACAAGAACACTGCTAGGGCAGTGACGTGAAAATTTTCCAGGTTTGCTGTCTTACGAAAATTCAACATTTGGCCAACCAAATCATGGAATTGTTTTTTGAAACTTTCTACACATCTCATACAACATATAAACATCACAACTAAGCCATTATATCCACAAAATTTTGCCCTAAAGGCCACGGACAACATAAGGGCAGAATCGGAAAAATTTCTCCTTTCACTTCCTTTGAACTTTCCTTCATAAACTCACTTAGTTCTACTAATTTAAGCACTAAACCAACATTAATAACATTAAAACTCATCAAATCAGTCCAATGAGGCATAGTGGGAATTCATAGAGCCCACACAACAATTTTCAACATAATCCAAGCTACCACATGATCATACGAGCATATACGTGCAATACTACTTCCATAAACTAAGTTTTTCAAGGTTGATCGTTAAATACCTTGGTTGATGGTTCAAGCAGAAATTTTGGCCCTCTTGAAGCTCAGAAAATCCGTGGAAAATGAGTTCCTTTCTTAGCTTGATGTGATCTCCAAGTGATGAGCTAAGTGTGGTTAAATTTTGAAGTGAAATGGAGAAGATTTTGATGAAGAAATGAAGAGAAAATTTGGAGAGTTTTGGATGATTTTTCCTCTCTTGGCCGGCTGTTCTTGAGGCTTAGGAGAGAGAAATTGTGTTGCAATTTAAGCTTCCTTTAGAAGCTAAAATGATGGCTAAGCAAGCTCCAAAAGTCAACTCTCTCTCGCGCGCGCGCGTTTCGTGCTCCTTTCCTCTGAAGTTCGTTTTCACTTGTGCACTAAACCTCTAATGTACTTATATTCATAGTAATATGATTCACTTTTAATAGTTTAGAAATAATTTCTAAAGTCCTCCAATTAGTCGCGCGCGCGAAAACTCGAACTTCCGATTTGCGCGCGATAAGGCGAAATCTCTAAGAAAATTCTTATAACGATAATATAACTAACTATCACTTGAGTATTTAAACTTAAAATTAACCACTTTAGGGCAAATGTACAAGTCTCCGATTTTTCCAAATTCATTGTATTCTCGAAATCGATTATTATTTCCAAACGCGCAGTCACTATTCATACTTAACGAACTTCCAAAAATTAAATTTTGAAACGAATCACTTTAAAAATATGAGCAAGTCATAATTCAATATAATTAGGGTTAAGAAGGCTAGAAAATAATATTCCGAAATTATTTGGTCAAATAGACAATTAAATAAGATAGAATTTGGAGTTGAAAATAAGAAAATTTACGAAGCCCTCACATCCTCTCCCCCTTAAGAAAATTTCGTTCTCGAAATTTACCTTTATTGGCGAACAAGTCTGGATACTTTTCTCGAATTGTTTCTTCAATCTCTCAGGTTGCTCCTCTATTCCATGATTCCTCCAAAGAACTTTTACCAATAGTATCTGCTTATTTCGTAACTCGTTCACTTTCTTATACAGAATCTTTACCGGTTTCTCCTCATAGGTTAAGATCTCATCAATTTCAATGCTTTCCGGTTGCAAACTGTGAGAAGGGTTTGGATGGTACTTCTTAAGCATAGACACATGGAACACATTATAAATTCGAGACAAAACTCGGTTGGCAATTCCAACTTATAGGCTACATTTCCTACACGTTGGATAATCTTGTAAGGTCCTACAAATCTTGATTGTAATTTCTTTACTTTCCCAGACATTAAACTTGCTTTCAAAGGTGTAATCTTAAGAAATACTTGATCTCCAACCGCAAATTCTAAATCCTTTCTCCGATTATCTGCGTAACTCTTCTGACGACTTTGAGCGGTCTGGATCCTTTGGCGTTCCAACTTTACTTTCTCATTGGTTTCCTCAATCCAAGGTATTGCAGTCGGGTCTAAAATCTTACGTTCACCTATTTCATTCCCAACAAAATCGTGGATCTTACACTTTCGACCCGTACAGTGCTTCATACGGAACCAACTGAATAGAAGAATGAAAACTATTATTATAGGCAAACTCCGCCAATGTCAAAAATTTACTCCAATTCTCCCCAAAATCCAAAACACAAGTCCTTAACATATCCTCAAGAGTTTGAATTATCCTTCCCGATTGTCCATCAGTCTGGGGATGGTACGTGGTACTAAAATTCAATTTGGGTTCCTAACACCTCTTGCATCTTTTGCCAAAATCTTGAAACAAACCTTGGATTTCTATCAGACACAATACTCACAGGTATCCCATGTAACCTGATAATTTTATCCAAGTACAACTTAGCTAATTTCTCCAATGGATACTTCATGTTGATCGGCAGGAAATGAGCCGATTTGGTCAGTCTATCCACTATTCACCCAAATAGTATCATGACCTCTTTGTGTCCTTGGTAATCTGATACAAAATTCATAGTGATATTCTCCCACTTCCACTCAGGTATTTCTAAGGGTTGCAAAAGTTCCGATGGTCTCTGATGTTCAGTTTTTTACTTGTTGACAAGTCAAACAAGTTTGGACAAATTGAGCAATTTCCTTTTTCATGCTCTCCCACCAATACAAACTCTTCAAGTCTTGGTACATTTTATTCCCTCCTGGTTGTACCGTAAATTTCGATCGGTGTGCCTCTTCCAAAATTTCCTTTTTAAGCCCTTCATCCTTTAACACCACTATTCGATTTCGAAACCTCAAAATACCATTTGATCCTAGATTAAAATCTGACTTTCTCCATTTTCGACTTTCTCCACCATTTTTGCACTTCAGGGTCCTTTTTTTGAGATTTCTTGATACGTTCCAACAAAATGGAATTCACTACAATATTTCCCAAAATTACTTTTCTCGGCTCAAGTTTAGGATTCCAATAACTAACTTTCCTCTAACAAGTGTAATTCCTTAATCATCAATCCGGCCACTTGTACTTGACGACTCAAAGCATCGGCCACTACATTGGCTTTCCCTGGATGGTACTTTATCGTACAATCATAGTCCTCCAAAATTCCATCTATCTACGCTGTCTCAAATTCAATCTCCTCTGAGAAAACAAATACTTAAGCTCTTTGTGGTCAGTAAAAAACCTCAAATATCACTCCATACAGGTAATGTCTCCATTTTTCAGAGCAAACAGTACAGCTGCTAACTCCAAATCATGAGTCGGATAATTTCCTTCATGCGGTTTCAATTTCCTAGAGGCATAAGCTATTACTTTGTCATTTTGTATTAAAAACAACATCCCAAGTTTCTTTAGATGCATCTGTGTAGACCACAAAACTATCCTTCCCATTCGACAGAGCTAACACAGGTGCTCTTATCAAACGTCTTTTCAACTCCTGAAAACTTTTTTCACAGTTTAGAACTCCAAATAAACTTTCCATTTTTTCTTGGTCAACTCAGTCATGGGTCCAGAATTCTAGAAAAATCTTGGATAAATCTTCGGTAATACCCTGCTAGTCCTATGAAACTTCGAATCTCAATAGGATTTTCCGGTTGTTTCCACTTTGAAACAGCTTCAATTTTAGTTGGATCCACTTTAATCCCATCCTTAGAAATTATGTGTCCCAAGAATGTCACTTCTTTTAACCAAAACTCACACTTGCTAAACTTAGCAAACAATTGGTGTTCCCTCAAAGTTTGCAAAATAATTCCCAAGTGTTTTTCATGATCTTTCACATTCTTAGAGTACACTAAAATATCATCAATAAATACCACCACCAAATTGATCCAGATAAGGCTTAAAGACCCTGTGGCATTAAATCCATAAAAGCAGCAGGCTGCATTCGTTAATCCAAATGGCATTATTGCAAATTCAAAAGTGTCCATACCTCGAGTTAAAAGCAGTTTTGGGTATAATCTTTCTCCAAAATCCTCAATTGATAATAACCCTGTTCTCAAATCCAACTTGGAGAATACTAATGCTCCTTACAATTGATCAAACAATTCATTCAAATATGGGGCAACGGATACTTATCTTAATGGTAACATCATTTAAGCCTCGGAGTCTATACACAATTCAGACTCCCATCTTTTTTCTTAACAAATAAGATTGGGGTTCCCCAAGGTGAATCACTTTTTCCTTATAAAGCCCCGTTCCAGCAAGTCCTGCATTTGTAATTTCAATTCCTTCAATTCGGCTGAAACCATCCGATATGGCGTTTTAGAGATAGGTGCTACTCCCAGAATCATATCAATCTTAAAGGCTATTCTCTTTCCGAGGGTAAAGATTCTAAATTTCTCAGGAAAACATCCGGATAATCTTTTAACTACAGACATGTCCTCCAATCTCACCTTATCACTAGGGTGTTGATTAGAAAAGCCAAATATCCCTGAGTTCATTTACTTAACATTTTTCTAGTTCGGATCCCTGAAATAAGTGCAGATGAAGCTAATCTACCCCGATGTCCAGTTTCAAGGTTGCCTCTTCCGGAATACATAATTCTACTATCTTTGTTCTGCAGTTCAATTGAGCATTTATAACGGGCTAGCCAATCCATTCCTAGGATCGCATCATATGTTTTAATCGCCAAACCTATCAAATCGGCCAATAATTTTCGTTCTCCAACCCAAATTTCACAATCTCTATACATCAAATTAGCGACTAGACTTTGGTCCCCAGTAGGCGTTTTAACCTCCAAAGTCATACGGTAACTTAATTGATTTCAAGTCTATCCCATTCATGAATTTAGGTTTACAAAAGAGTGCGTCGCACCTGGATCAATTAAAGCCCTAGTTAAACGGTGAAAAATTGGAATTGTACCTTCAACCACTTCAGTCGCCTCAGGAACCTGTTTGATAGTCCAATGCATAAACCCTAACCGGCACTTTTGGTCGACTTCCTCCGGCACTGGTCTGCTTAGAGGTTGACTTTTCGGGTCTCTGAGTTTTACCTTCCCAATCTTCATTTTTGTTTGGACAGTTTGCGAATTGGTGCTCCGTACTAGCACACGCCAAACATTTCCCAGATTTCCTCCAACAATCATTCTCAAAGTGATTGGATTTTTCACAATACTCACAAGTGACTTGAGGGTTTACAGCTGAACCAGTAGAAGGCACTCCCTTAGTTTGGATCGGCCCACTACGACCTCCTCTAGATAAAGCTCCCCTTGAAACTCCAACAGTCCTTATTCCTCCCATTCCTCTTCCAATCTTGGAAGGTTGAAGTATTCTTACTAGTCTGCCCAAAAGTACGACTAGAAAAGTTTCCTCTTCCTATTGTGAAAGTCTCTCACTTGCATTCTTGCACTTTCGACCCTTTGTGCTTTCTCTAAAGCTCAGTGAATGTAGAGATTTTGGGTTGCGGCCAAACCCTCCTGGATTTCCAACATTAAACCCTTGTAAAATCGTCTTATCCGTTTTCGCTCATTTATCACCAATTCACGGGCATATTTGGAAAAGTTTAGTGAATTTTCCCTTCATACTCCGCTACACTAAGGGTCCCTTGTTTCAATTAATGAATTCATCCTCCCTTCTTTTCTTGGATTAAGGGCGGAAGAAATTTTCATTAAAATTCCCTTGTGAAAGTTCTCCCAAGTCCCAAGGGGTTTGGTTCTCTCCCATTTTCCTTTATCAGATTCACCAAGCACGTGCTACTCCTTCAAATTGGAATGCGGTAAAATTCACTTGCCTATCTTCGGTATAATCTAAGGTAGCAAATATATTAGACATTCTCTCCAACCAATTCTCTGCTACCTCAGGATCGGATTTACCAGTAAACTTAGGCGGGTTGAACTTCAAGAACCTCTCTAAGGCTCTATCCTCTCCTCTATCCTGTCCCCCAGGTTTGGTTGAAACAGTACAGGACCTTGCCTATCCGCTAAGCGTTCTAGAATGTCAGTCATCCTATTAATGGCAGTAGCCACTTGATTTTCCTCTACATTTTCCTGTCCCTGGGTTGGTGCAGTGCCGATCCCTGGTCATCTCCATGAGGTTGGCCTGTCTAGTCCCTCGCCTACGGCCTCGACCACTTCTTAGTCCTTCCATTATTCTAGACGTGCCTAGTGCAAGAAATAAGTCAATTATGCAAGAAAATACAAAAACAAGAACCAGCAGGAAAACATTAAAAATAACAATATTTTACATTCATTAATACTTCAAATTCATTACAGTTAGCAAGTTAAAGGAGCAATCACAAAAATATAGCACGTAAGTGCCATAAGAGTGCTTTTAGTCATACTAGACTAAAGTAAAAACAAGCGCCTCAAAAGAAGGCCACACAGTCATAACAAAATACAATGGTCTCAAACACTCGCATCACCCCAACTAACCTAGTTACAACCGTCAAAAGAGGGTCCAATCACTAAGGTCTAGTCCACGGTAGGACTACCGGGTGGAATCTCCTCCTCAAGATCCTCCTCCGGATCCTCCTTCTCATCAGAAGTCTGGACTACATCCATCACCTCATCCACTTAATCTAGTGGCATCAACTAAGATCCCGGAAACCCAATCACGGAACTCCTGACCTAATTTAGTAAGTCGAGCCTATACTCTAGAGTTCCTCATGAACAATGGCAGCAGTAGCCACTTCACCCTCTATCACCTCCTCAAGCTCGGCGATCCTCTCACTCTGAGCTCCTACCATCTGTCTAAACTAATCCACCTCAACTTGCAAATCCAGGTTAAGATCCACCAATTGACGACGCTCGTCGTCCAAGGCTGCACCAGATAGTTCGGGTAGGCAAAGTCAACCTACACGGGCATCGGGGGTATCTAGTAGCAGGTGTATAACGCGCTCGAGTTCCTCCACCAAGAGCTCGGTAGAAGATGGGTCTAGGAGACTCTACGTGGCCATTACCATTAACATGACTATTCGCATAGCCATTCCCATTAGCTGCTGGGTCTCCATTTTCATTTTCCATCCCTGCAAAACAATCACACTTTTCGAGTTAGAAACTTAATCATTAACTTGTATGAATATCTCTTACGGCATGCCTAATTTAACCACTAACTTGCCCAAATATCACTTGAAATATGACTAAGTCATTCTGTTCAAGTCTTAAAGGTAGAGTATCTAACAGGTCTCCCATATAGATCTCTGACCTACTGTTCTGATACCAACTGTGACGCCCCCACTTCTCCCTAAGGTGAACCAAAGGGTATCCGCGGGATGCCTGCCTAACTCTCGCCGGGACTCAAGGCAATACAATTCAAGTTTAACTATAAATAATCAACAACACAAGCCTAAAAAATAAAGTCGCTTCCATAACCAATATTCAATAGTACATCATGAGTACAAATGCATCATTCATCCAAATCTTACATTCGATTCCCAAAAGTTACATACAATCCCAATTTATACAAAAATCACGAATCCAACCAAGTACATTAAAAACCCTGATACAAAAGTACATCATAAAGAGGTTTTTTTCGAGTTCACTTCAATCCATTTCTGTTAAGGAAAACAAATCTAAAGGTGAGCTAAACGCTCGTGAGACTAAGAACACACATGCAAGCACATAATCCAAGTAACAAGCCCAAATAATAAGTCAATTGATAAAGGGCGATAAATAAACAATTTCAATGAAATGTAAATAGAAACAATTCAAGGATATGGTAGCTCTCAGGAGTTAAGTTCCACTTGTTTCGCCAAAGTCATTCGTATACCTTCCCGCGATGACTCTCCGTCAACCGGGTCGGTATTTCAAATTCGTAGATCTTCACTTACTTCTCATCCCTCCACCGTACACCGTACCGGGCCCGAACGACATTTGTAAGACGATACTCCACGAGTATGTCAAGCGAGACCTCTCTAATAGGTCAAGCTTATCATGTAAGTCTCATGCCTCACAGAGATTCCCGACCAATCCCATTGCCGGCTCGAGTCCCAAAGTCGGCCTATGAGTTTGGGCGTCCTCCATGTAACATTGAGTGTCGAGGAGATTCATTCCAGCGATTTATACAGCCATAGCATACAAATTCATGTCATTCAGGCATTTGATAATTTCAAGCATTTGACATTTCCAAGGCATTTGACAAATTTCATGTATTTCAAACATGAGTCATTTATTTCAAATGAGAACAAGTGCGATAAAGTACACACTCGACTCCATTTTTCAAAATCTTATGTCAATAATATCAAATAAAGCATGTATCAAATTCACAAGAGTTCAAGTAGACATGCATTTGACACTCACCAAGGAATTTAAGTAGAACGTCACTAGAGGTTCAAGCGTTCACCGTGGGATCCTCTTGAAGGTCCTCGTGGGTGCTTGAGCAAATAAATAATAATCCATTACTTATAATCCTAATTATCGAGGAAGATTGTACCACTTGCACAATCTAAGAAATTTCTCGTGAAATGAGCCCTATTTATACGTAAATCAAGGCTCAAAGGTGGGGTTTTTAAAACACAAGAGAAATCAAGTTTTCACCTTTGAAATCAGGTGTAAAAACATTCAAGTAATACCAAGGAGGAAAGGAGAATTCGAAAAACTCCATTTCCTTAAGTTTCAAAAATTTCAGATTTGAGAGGTATTTTTGGAAAAATCATATCTCCCTCGTTTCAAGTCCAAAATTGGAAAACTTGGTACCTTTGGAAATTTCTTCCAAAGTACTAAAAGTTCCTAGAAGACACTTTTCTATGATTCCCAACGGAAGATATTCAAAAATTGGCTCCAAGTTGCTGTTTTAACTCGCGAGACAGTTTTGAGGTTGGTTTTTCGCCAACTTTGAAAATTCGGCAAAAATCACAGAATTCGATCTAGCCTTTGAAATTTGGAAGTCAATTAGAGTTGGGAAATAAGGTTTAAAATTCAGTAAACAGAACAAGAATTGGAGTCTTGAGTACCAAGATATAGCGGTTCAAAGTTGGTGAGAAATGAGGTTCACCGGACAAATTTCTAGATTTAAAGATGGAAATTTGTGACTCTAGTTGGGTATTGAAACGGACTCGGAATGGCACCAAATTTGGCAGTATTATACTACCATATGAGGGCTATCCCTATATAAAATTTCATGGAAAATTTCATTCGGGAAAGCTAGTGAACGAAGCCACTAAAGTTTTCCAAAATTTCCAAGGCAATCTGCCTTGTTCTTTGGTTTTTCTCTTTTCCAAACATTCGGCCAATGAACTTTCTCAAACATGATTCATTAGTGGAAAACAAAGTCTAAGAAACATCTAAGTTGCATTTGGTAGGTGATTAACACCAAGAAATTCGAAATAAAAGTCCCAATCAAAGCTAAGGCATCAACTAGCCAAAAATAGGGTTTTTCGACCTCTGAGTCAGTCTCACACTTTGGCCAACAACTCACTCAATTCAACTCGGAATTGAGCGTGGTCAGTGGCGTTGAAAACTAGATTCATAAGGCTACAATTTCTTCGAAGAATCATTTTCAAAATCTGTCCAAACTAGCTCATATTGGAGCATCAAATTGCTGCTTCAGAACAGGCTCTCTGTGAAAACGTGAAACAGGACAGTCAGGTTCAGATAGTTGTACGGATCACTCGGGTGGAATCAGAACGTAAATTTTATTACCGTTGGAAAGCTGGCAATGTCTAGTTTCCAGTTCCACAAAATAGAACTCCGATTTGACATCGGAGCAAAAGGATATGGCCGAAACAAGAACACTGCTAGGGCAGTGACGTGAAAATTTTCCAGGTTTGCTGTCTAACGAAAATTCAACATTTGGCCAACCAAATCATGGCATTTTTTTGATGAAACTTTCTACACATCTCATAAAACATATAAAAATCACAACTAAGCCATTAGATCCATAAAATTTTGCCCTAAAGGCCACGGACAACATAAGGGCAGATCGGAAAAATTTTCTCCTTTCACTTCCTTTGAACTTTCCTTCATAAACTCACTTAGTTTCTACTAATTTAAGCACTAAACCAACATTAATAACATTAAAACTCATCAAATCAGTCCAATGAGGCATAGTGGAAATTCATAGAGCCCACACAACAATTTCCAACATAATCCAAGCTACCCACATGATCATACGAGCATATACGTGCAATACTACTTCCATAAACTAAGTTTTTCAAGGTTGATCATTAAATACCTTGGTTGATGGTTCAAATGGAATTTTCGGCCCTCTTGAAGCTCAGAAAATCCATGGAAAATGAGTTCCTTTCTTAGCTTGATGTGATCTCCAAGTGATTAGCTAAGTGTGGTTAAATTTTGAAGTGAAATGGAGAAGATTTTGATGAAGAAATGAAGAGAAAATTTGGAGAGCTTTGGATGGTTTTTCTTCCTCTCTTGGCCGGCTGTTCTTGAGGCTTAGGAGAGAGAAATTGTGTTGCAATTAAGCTTCCTTTAGAAGCTAAAAGGAGTGGCTAAGTAAGCTCCAAAAGTCAACTCTCTCTCGCGCGCGCACGCGCGCGTTTCGTGCTCCTTTCCTCTGAAATTCGTTTCACTTGTGCACTAAACCTCTAATGCACTTATATTCATAGTAATATGATTCACTCTTAATAGTCTAGAAATAATTTCTAAAGTCCTCCAATTAGTCGCGCGCGTGAAAACGCGAACTTCCAATTTGCGCGCGATAAGGCGAAATTTCTAAGAAATTCTTATAACGATAATATAACTAACTATCACTTGAGTATTTAAACTTAAAATTAACCACTTTAGGGCAAATGTACAAGTCTCCGATTTTTCCAAACTCATTGTATTCTCGAATCGATTATTATTTCCAAACGTGCAGTCACTATTCACACTTAACGAGTTTCCAAAAATTAAATTTTGAAACGAGTCACTTTAAAAATATGAGCAAGTCATAATTCAATATAATTAGGGTTAAGAAGGCTAGAAAATAATATTCGAAATATTTGGTCAAATAGACAATTAAATAAGATAGAATTTGGAGTTTAAAATAAGAAAATTTACAAGTCCTCACATATTTCATATCAATAAACAGAAATGTAACATCACAATGGTAGGATACAAGTGGCTTCAAAACCAGTTCAATTCCCCGCTTGCCCACCTGTTGACACTGCGTCAACCAAAATACTGATAGTCCGGAGACTCCACTTACTTCCCCATTCATCTTATCAAACCCCGCTAGCCAGTCAACAGCACACAACAGTTCGAGCAAATCAAAATCACTTTATTTTAACAAAGAATGAAATCCCAAGGTTAGCATACAATTAACTTCGACCAAACCCCGACTGGTTTGAATAGTCCGTCTACCCTTAGAATCGGAATAGAACCAAACCCTAAGATATCCAATCTCTCAACAAAGGGTACCTCTCAACAAAGTACTCATCAAAATACTCAAATCATGTATTCACCCAAACAGCACACAGCACAAGGGGTGATACTCAATACAAGGCGTATCCTTACATATTAAATCAAGAACAAAGAATAGGCTTAGGTCGAGTGAGATAAGTACACCCTCGCCTAAGTACCCATTTAACATATACAAAGCACTTTGACAATTTATTACATAAACAAACCCAATTACTCACCCAAAACAACTAGCACGCAAATCAAGGCAATTTATACGGGTCCACCGACTCTGTCCGGGTCGTTACTGCTTGTGATAAAAGATTATACTTAACTATTAGTCAAACAACCATCATAATGGAAATAAGGCCTAAAATGGCGAAAACAGCAAAAATGGCCAAGAAAATGCATGCGCGCAGGTGTGGAAATGAAAATGGTGCGTGCGACGGAAAATGGTATGAAAATAGGTCGCACGGTTTTGACCATAACTAGAGCTGTAGTTATCGAATCAAGCAATATTAGGTAGCGTTTCGAAACTAAGACAAAGGGTTACAACTTTCATGAAGACAATTCAACCCAGTTCACAGTTGATCCAGGTTGAATTTACAGATTACAGAACCAGAATTTCATTGTCAGTCTGGTTGTCAGCACTGGATTCAAATGGCAATAACTCAGGCTACAAAAGTCCGATTGAGGCATTTTCAGATGCGTTGGAAAGATAAAACATAGAACTAAAATTTTTTGTGTTTTAACCAAAATACTGATTTGATACGGATGAAAGTGAAAAATGAAGCCAAAATGTGAAATCTCAAAACTGCCCGTGAAATAGTGCATTTGGCAGTCAGGGGTAATTTTGTCATTTTACTTGCTACAGTGCTCCGATTGACTAAAATTTTACAGGCAGCTATATAACTCCATTCCCTACAACTTTCATGTTTTGACTTAGGCCTGAATCGGTCTCTAACATGGACGAACATACAGGTCAGTAGCAGGACAGATTGGTCTCAAATTTCTGGAATTTGATGATTCAATGCTTTAAATTCACATTTATGTCTTGAATCAATACCCCAAGTCCCTATCCAAGTTCATCAACATCATATATTAGATAAAAACAATAATCACAACTGAAAATATCAAACTCTAGCTAAACATTCCAACATATCATTCAAAACTAACTAATTAACCATCATAAACCAAGAATATGAGTTTCTATCCAAACTTAAACAAGATTAAGGAAGAGAAAAAGGATAGGCAGCCATAATACCTCACCAAGGAAGCTTGCAAGAGAAAACCACAACCTTTCCTTCCAAAACTTTACCACACAAAGCGTCCTAAGCTCCCAAGTGAAAGTTTAATCGGTTTAAATTTTGGATTCAACTCAAACTAAGCCAACAATCAAGATTGGAATTGAAATGTTCTTCCCTCTTTTCTCCTTCTAATACTCGACCACTGTGACGACCCCACGTTCCCTTAGAGCGTACCCCAGGATTTAACGGACCGCCTGCCCAACTCTCATCAGAACTCACTCACTATTTCGGATAATATAATTCACAACTTCCTAATGTAAAGAAAATAGCAAGTTGTCAAATTTGAAACATACAAATACGTTCATTCTGTCTCAAACTTTCATATAATCCCAAATACATCAAAAGATTGGAATTCTACATACATTCAACCCTAATCGAGCGACTAGTGTGAGTACAATTACAAAATTCCCAGAAAACTAGACTACGCTAGTCTGTACAAGTCTCACGCCTCGCTCGTACCCCCTGTAAGAAAAACAAAACTAATAGAGTGAGGTAAAATTCAGTGAGGTCCCAAATAGCAAATTGACCAGTAAGTACAATTGACAGTATCATAATAGTAAATAGTGAGCATTAACAAATCAAGAGAATGAGCAATAACACTTTGGATGACCAAACATTACATATTCAGCATTTCATGTAAAAAGGATACAGTTGCTCTTGCAAACTGGCTCCACCATAGCTTGATCGTATAGTAGTTGACACTTCGTCAACTTTCAAGTAAGGTAACTAGTCTAGTAGTACTTCACTTAACTCCAATTTCCGCCCACCAAACCAAACCTCTTACCGGGCCCGCACTCCAAGATAAACACTGGTGGTAATACTCGAGTATACCAATTAGTCCAGGAGATAACACTCCACTCGACAAAACTAATGACCCAGGGTTCGTTATCGAATCGACCAAGAGCTTGCCAGCTCGACTCGACTCGGCTAACCAGCTACAGGGTTTCTGGAATTCCAGACAAGATACGAATCATATGCATGTACATCAATTCACTTTCAATCAATGACAAGAATATAGCACATTAGGGCAAGTGCGATAAAGTACACCCTTACCCGATCAAATCAATCACATATTATTCGATCACATTGGTCAAGTATTGAAAACAAATATCAAGTTCAATCAGGTATTTGGAAGCACTCACCACAGATTTAGTGCTTCTTCGAATCACGTTTAGGTATTACTCCTGGTTTGGAGTCCAAATCTGCGATAAAATATCGTTTAAGAGCTTTGAAATCAACTAAGGTTCGAAACTTAAGCGTTTCATTTAACGAAAACAAGTAATTGAATCTCATTTGGGGAATATTCATAAAACTCATGCTCGCTCTTAAAACTTTGAAATTTTGAAGCGATTAAACTTTGAAATCCCTATTTGAGTCAAAGAGACGAGGAAAACGTATTTCTATTAGTTTGTTAATTCCATTTTTCTAATAGTACAAGTTTCGGCTAAATTCCAGCTTATATATCTCTACGAAAGTAGACTCGAATACCCTAGACAAATTGAGTTCAATTCAACCAAAATTTTTTGCTCGGATCACAAGTACACACTCCTAATCCTCGAGTGAAAATTTGGGCAGCATACCCCTTGTATTTAGCTAGTTTTCAACCATTAATGGCTTCATTGTTTTCCTCAAATCAGCCCCAAAGTCGCACACAAGCAATGTTACCACAATAGCCCTTCAACTAGGCTTAATGTCATTCAATTACAAACAATACTAGTAATGCGACCGGAAACGAAGTTTAAGGACACATAACAAAATAGCAGGTTTGACGTCTCTTGGCGTTTTGGTCACAACTAAAGCTACGTCTATCGATTTGGGGTACAACTTTATATCTTTTCAAAGCTAAGACAGAGAAATACAAGTCTTATGAAGACATTGACAGCCAATTCATTCACTTTTCAAGGTCAAAAGGTTGCAATCTCAGAGAAAATAGAAAACTATCTGCGAAACAGTGCATTTGGCAGTCAGGGGGTAATTTTGTCATTTCACATGAAACAGTACTTAGATTGAGCTGAAATTTTATAGGCAGCTATATAAATCCATTCCATACAACTTTCATGTTTTGAAACTAAGCCAGATTCGGCCTCTAACATGGACAAATTAAATAGGTCAGAACAGAACAAAGTGGTTTCAAATTTCTGGAATTTGAACTTTTACTCTAGAAATTCATATCTAACAAGTACTCTATCATCAAAACCCATCAAGTACTAGCTCAATAACATCAATTAATAGGTAGATAACCATAATCAAGGATGAAAATGCAAACCCTAGCTAAACATTCCACCATATCATGCAGAACTCACTAATTAACTGTCATAACCCAAGATTAAGAGTTTTTATCCAAACTTTAGCAAGATGAAGAAGAGAAAAAAGAAAGACAGCCATGGTACCTTCTAAAAAGTGATTGTAAGTGAGAACCACACCCCTTTCTTTCACAACTTTTACCACACAAAGCTTCCTAAGCACTAAAATGAAAGTTTAATCGGTTTGGATTGGGTGATTTCTCTCAAATGAAGATGATTCAACGTGGAAGTTGGAGTTTGCTCACTTGGTTTTTCTCTCCCTTAAGCTCGGCAAGAATGTGCAAAAATGAAGAGGAAATGAAGTGAATTTGGTGATAACAATGAAGGAAATTGGTTGGTCAAACAACCCTTGGATGTTTGCCACTTGTCACCTCAAGATTATATCTTTAATTTTTCTTCTTTTTCCTTTCTTTTTGGTCAATAATTTCAGCTCTCTCAAGGATAATTAAGGCCTGATATTTATGAAATAATAACAAGAGGATTAAGGTAATAAAGTGGTGGTCAAGTGGTGTATTCAATCAGGAGCGAATGGTATCCGTCAGTTCAAACCGATTTTCCTTAAATTGCGTGTACTAGGGTTTTAACTTATGATTCACTAATTTATTATTATTATTTCTAATCACACACTTTCTCTTATTTAAAACTCACTCTTAACCATCAAATTTAGTACACACTCCGTACCGAGTAATCATTCTACCAAAAGATGTAAAAATCCTAGTTTACCTTAACGATAAAAGTAAAGGGAAAACCTTGGTTCTATGATTAATTGTAACTATTGAGAAAGTGAATGAGTAGTAGAGCTATTATAAAAGAATAAATTCCAAATAAAAGGGAATTTTAAGAAAAATATGAGGGATTTTACAAGTCCTCACAGCCACCATGGAGCAAATGAAGGCTGAAATGAAGCTCAAGGAAAAGATAAGAAGATTGGAATTAAGTTGGTCAAAGTTGGTTAGATGACCGTCAAGTGTCGCCGTAGGATCAAATCTCAAAATTTTTCTTTTTTCCTCTTTTCTTTGGTCAAAGATTGTGGCTGGTTTAAGGGATATTTTAGGGTTAATTTTGCTGAAATAAAAGTAAGGGTAGGAAGGTAATAAAGTAGTGTTCAACTG
Source organism: Coffea humblotiana (assembly GCA_023065735.1). NCBI lineage: Eukaryota > Viridiplantae > Streptophyta > Magnoliopsida > Gentianales > Rubiaceae > Coffea > Coffea humblotiana. The sequence goes on from CM041211.1 coordinate 19,954,592, forward strand.
GTGCACTCAATCGGTAACGAACGGTACACATCGGCTCAACTCGTTTTTCCTGATTTCGCACGTATTAGGCTTATGATCCACTCACTTATTATTATCACTTCTAACCACACACTTTCTCTTATATAAAACTCACTTTTAACCACCAAATTTAGTACACAGTCTATACCAATTAATCATACTACCAAAATACACAAAACCCTAATGTACTCGAACTAGGAATCTAAAGGAAAAACCCTTGGTTCTATGATTGATTGCAGCTATTGAGGGAGTGAATGCGTAGTAAAGCTATCCTAACGTAATGGATTCCATCTAAAAGGAAATTTGTAAGAAAAACATAAGAGATTTTACAACTCCATAGATCACCCACTTAATGTAATCCAATGATCCATCAAGTTTAATTACACTTCACGAGCCTACTAACCACCCACCTATTATAATTACTTATCATAAAGTATGCATTGTCATACATAAACTCAATTCAACAACAACTTTTTTTTTCACAAGTAAAATTAGGGTTTTTGTTTAAAATTTATGGTTTCTAGTCTTTTAAAACAAAACAAGGTTTAAAAGAAAACAAAATAAATAAACCTTAATATCCTTTTTTGAAAACAATATCATAAAATTCAGTGCATCACAATCTCCCCTCCTTAAAAGAATTTCGTCCTCGAAATTCCAACCTTTACTTCAAACATTTCCGATATCTCTTCTACATTCTGCTCTTTCTTATTGAAAAACCTATTCTAGACTTGATATCATGTTAAATCGTGCATTCTTAATCTTTTCACGATCTAAGGGTTGGAATACTCTAATACCTTATTAACGAGTTCATCATTAATAGTAAAGATCACCTCAAGAATTTGTCACTCTATGTATTCCAATCCAAGAACCAACCATGTAATCATTATCTCAAAATCTTAATGGTCTTTATTCTCAATGAACTTCAAATGCCTCGTAGATCAAATGTTATAATATCTTAACAACATAATAATTTCCATTGTATTCGGCCTTAATGCTAGTAATCTTCCAAAATGATTAGAAAGAAACCTCAATAGGATGGAAGATAGGGAGTGTACCTTCGATAACTGTCAATGGGTCAGTCACCTCTTAATATCCCATTGCATAGGCCCTTGCCGGCATTTTTCGGTCGATTACCCGTTGCATTGGTCAGGTTAGAAGTGTTCCCTTCTGCCCTTGGCAAATTTCCTTCTTTTGACAGGTGAGGGCACTGAGCAATCAAGTGCTCAGCACTACCACATCGGTTGCATTTGCGAACTTGCCTTTTCTTCCAACAATTACTTCCACATGGTTAGCAACTCCACAAAATCTACATGTCATTTTGGGTCTTGATGTCGGACCTCCACATGAGGTACCCCTATGGGTCTATCTCCCTGCCTGACATTTCTCAAAATTTCCCTGATTCGGGATCCCTGCTAATCGTGGACCACCAACTCCTCGGCCTATTTAAGATGGTAGCTTGCTCCTCGAACTCTGTTCATCAATATAACTGCTTGTGTTAGGTTGTCTTCTTTTCCTATCATGAAAAGCCTTTACTTGACTCTTAGTATTTTCAACTCTTTGTGCTTTTTCAATAGCTTGACTATACGTCTTCAATTGAGTAGCTGCCAGTGCCTCTTGAATCTCCACATTCAAGCTTTGGACAAATCGACAAATTCTCTTTTGGTCTGTCAGTACTGAGTCTAGAGCAAAACGAGAGAGTTTAGTAAACTGTGTCTCGTACTCCGCCACACTCATAGTCCCTTGACGTAGTCGTATAAACTTATCCTCCCGCCTTTCTTGAACAAGTAGCAATAAGTACTTCTCATAAAACTCACGGGTGAAATTAGCCCATATCCATGGGGTCTACTCTCTATCCCATTTGGCTCGAATCACAATCCACTAGGCTCTAGCCGCCTCCTCAAACTGAAAAATGGCGAAAGCTATCTGCCGTTCCTCCGAGTATCCTAATGCAGCGAAAATATCTAACATTCGATCCAACCAACTCTCCGCTATTTCAGGGTTAGGTCCACCCAAAAATTTTGGCAGTATAAACTTCTGGAACCATTTTAAGGCTCAGTCCTCTCCCTCATGATTTCCAAGATGCCGCACCTGGCCTTGAATCTGTTGGTTGACCATTTGTTCTAACAAATCAGCCATTCGCTGTATGGCCGTAGCTACTTGGGTCTTGGCTTGTCTATTTGCATTTTCATTGGTTACCCTTTCGGTTCCTCGTCCTCATCCTCTACCCTCACTTCGACCACGGGTCTACATTTGATTGTTTTATAACTTTTATAATTGGAACAAAATAGGGTACGAGTTCAAAGCATTGAAAATTATAAAATGCACGAAATAACCAAAATATCAAAATATTATACACTAAACTATATACATATATATACAATTCACGCCAAAAATATACACATATCAGTTCACATAACAGCCAACATCCAACCAATACAAAACATGTTAGTTCATGAGCACATCGACTCCAAAAAGAGTCAACAAAACAAGTCAAAGTAACGACCCCAGCAGAAATCCCCTACAGAACCCATAGAGTCTATTGCATCCATCGGCCCCGCGCTGCCAACCCTAGGTGGCGCCTCTGCAGCCACATCCAAGAGAACCTCACAGTCTTGCATAATACCCCCGGTTCTCTCTTTCATCTGCCCCTTCAAAGCGAAGACGTGGCGGTGGGTCTCTTCAAACTGACGATTAAGAGTATATGTCCGCTCCTCCTCAACTCGTAACCCCGACTTGAGATCACGCAGGCGCACGGCCTGTCCATGGCCCACTCCTCTGGCCTCCTTCAACTGTGCCCTCAGAGTGTCAACCGCATTACTTAGACGACGACGCTCGTCATCTATAGCCATAACAACCTCATCAGGGTATCTATAGGTATGTCGACACTTACACGATCGATTCATCTGACCGAAGGGAGAATACAGCCTATAGGGTTCTCCGACCCTCCTCTAATATCTAAGGGCTCGTCGGCGCACCACTTGGTTCACCGGTCTACCTACACTCTTAGCTCTTACTCCGGCATCGCTAGGTCCACCAGTATCACTAGGTCCACTGGTATCGTTAGGTCCACCAGCCTCCATACCTACACAACAAAACATCACTTAATCAGTCCTCCGGCATTTCATCTTAATAGATACGATTTAATTTAAAGGCAATCGAATACTTATATGTTCTATAACACATTTCCCAACTGCCCAAGTCCTCTAACTTAGGCGTTCTGATACCACCTGTGACAATCCCACCGTACCCACAGGCATACCAAAGGGTTTAGAGGATCGTCTGCCTAGCTCGACCCAAGACTCGATACCAAAATCAAGCAAATAGATTTCACGCTAAAAGAAAGTTCTATTTACACTATTACATCTTCAAAAGTTGTATAAACTTTTACATCAAACCATACACACTACTAGTACCAGAAATAAACCCTACAGAAGCTACTAACTATAACCAGCACAACAAAATATATACATCTTACTAGTCAACTTATAACAAGTATTAGGGTAAAATCAATTATTCTATAAACCAACGGTCTAAACATCTTCCCGAGCTTTTCCCGCCTCGGTCCCTACTAAGGAAAACAAAGGAAATGGGGTAAGCTATATGTTTAGTGAATAATAGGGGTAAAACGGTAAATCATATCCAAATAAACATGTAAACCAAGATATTTCACATCAATAAACAGAAATGTAACATCACAATGGTAGGATACAAGTGGCTTCAAAACCAGTTCAATTTTCTGCTTGACCACCTTTGGACACTTCGTCAATCAAAATACTCATAGTCCGTAGATTCCACTTACTTCCATATCAACCCCCGCTGGCCAGTCAATAGCACACAGTAGCTCGAGCAAAACAAAATCACTTTACGTTAACAAAGAACGAAATCCCAAGGTTAGCATAGAACTAACTTCAACCAAACCCCGACCAATTCGAATAATCCGTCTACCTTTGGAATCGGGTTGGAATCAAGCCCTGAGATATTCAATCTCTCAACAAAGGATACCTCTCAACAAAGTACTTATCAAAATATTCAAGTCATGTATTCACCCCAACAACACACAGTACAAGGGGTGATACTCAATACAAGGCGTATTCTCACATATTAAATCAAGAACAAAGAATGGGTTTAGGTCGAATGAGATAAAGTATACTCTCGTCTAAGTACCCATTTAACATATACAAAGCACGTTGACAATTTATTACATAAAAAAACCCAATTACTCAACCAAAACAATTAGCATGCAAATGAAGGCAATTTATACGAGTCCACCGACTCCATCCGGGTCGTCACTGCCTGTGATAAAAGATTATACTTAACTATTAGTCAAACAACCATTCATAATGGTAATAAGGCCTAAAACGGCCAAAACAGCAAAAATGGCTAAGAAATGCATGCGTGCACGTGCGGAAATGAAAACGGTGCGTGCGACGAAAAATGGTATGAAAATGGGTCGGACGGTTTCGATCATAACTAGAACTATTGTTATCGAATCAACCTATACTAGGTAGCATTTCGAAGCTAAGACAAAGGGTTACAACTTTCATGAAGACAAGTCAACCCAGTTCATAGTTGATGCAGGTCGAATTTGCAAATTACAGAACCAGAATTTCATTGTCAGTCTGGTTGTCAGCACTGGATTCAAATGGCAATAACTTAGGTTAACAAAGTCCGATTGAGGCGTATTTAGATGCATTGGAAAGATGAAACATAGAACTAAAATTTTTATGTTTTGACCAAATGCTGATTTGATACGGATGAAAGTGAAAAATGAAGCCAAAATGTGAAATCTCAAAACTGCCCGTGAAACAGTGCATTTGGCAGTTAGGGGTAATTTTATCATTTCACAAGTTACAGTGCTCATATTAAGCTGAAACGTTACTGGCGGCTATATAACTCCATTCCCTACAACTTTTATGTTTTGATCTAGGCCTGAATCAGTCTCTAACATAGACGAACATACAGGTCAGTAGCAGGACAGATTGTCTCAAATTTCTAGAATTTGATGATTCAATGCTTGAAAATTCACATTTATGTCTTGAATCAATACCCCAAGTCCCTATCCAAAGTCATCAACATCATATACTAGATAAAAACAATATCACAACTAAAAATTTCAAACCCTAGCTAAACATTCCAACATATCATTCAAAACTAACTAATTAACCATCATAAACCAAGAATATGAGTTTCTATCCAAACTTAAACAAGATTAAGGAAGAGAAAAAGGATAGGCAGCCATAATACCTCACCAAGGAAGCTTGCAAGAGAAAACCACAACCTTTCCTTCCAAAACTTTACCACACAAAGCGTCCTAAGCTCCCAAGTGAAAGTTTAATCGGTTTAAATTTTGGATTCAACTCAAACTAAGCCAACAATCAAGATTGGAATTGAAATGTTTCTTCCCTCTTTTCTCCTTCTAATACTCAGCCACCATGGAGGAAATGAAGGCTGAAATGAAGCTCAAGGAAAGGTAAGAAGATTGGAATTAAGTTGGTCAAAGTTGGTTAGATGACTGCCAAGTGTCGCCATTGGATCAAATCTCAAATTTTTCTTTTTCCTCTTTTCTTTGGTCAAAGATTGTGGCTGGTTCAAGGGATATTTTAGGGTTAATGTTTCTGAAATAAAATTAAGGGTATGAAAGTAATAAAGTAGTGTTCAAGTGGTGCACTCAATCGATAACGAACGGTGCACATCGGTTCAACCCGTTTTTTTCTGATTTCGCACATACTAGGGTTTAAACTTATGATCCACTCACTTATTATTATCACTTCTGATCACACACTTTCTCTTATATAAAATTCACTCTTAACCACCAAATTTATTACACAGTCTATACCAATTAATCACATTACCAAAATACACGAAAACCCTAATATACGCGAACTAGGAATCTAAAGGAAAAACCTTTGATTCTATGATTGATTGCAGCTTTTGAGGGAGTGAATGCGTAGTAAAGCTATCCTAACGTAACGGATTCCAACTAAAAGGAAATTTTTAAGAAAAACATGAGGGATTTTACAACTCCATAGATTACCCACTTAATGTAATCCCATGATCCATCAAGCTTAATTACACCTCATGAGCCTACTAACCACCCACCTATTATAATTACTTATCATAAAGCATGCATTGTCATACATAAACTCAATTCAACAACAACTTTTTTTTCACAAGTAAAACTAGGGTTTTTGTTTAAAATTTAAGGTTTCTAGTCTTTTAAAATAAAATAAGGTTTTAAAACAAAATAAAATAAATAAACCTTAATATCCTCTTTGAAAATAATATCCTAAAATTCGGTGCATCACAAAAACCCCTTGAGAAAGTGAAGAACCAAGGCTTTCCTCTCTAAAAACTCTCCACTACAAGCTTCCTTGCTTCCTTGGAGCAACTTTGTTCGGTTTAGTTTTGTGATTCTAACTTAAACAAGGAAAGAATCAAGATGAAGATGGTGGTTTCTCTTCTCTCTTTTCTCTCTCTCACTCTCGACCAAGATGAGGAAGAAATGAAGGAAAACTTGGCTAGAGGAAAGATAAGAAGGAAAGAAAGTCTTGTGGTCAACTATGCTCTTGATCGCCGACACTTGGCAAGGTCAAGTTTTTTCCCTTTTTTTTCTTTTCTCCCCTCTCTTGGTCAATATTTTCGGCTAGGGTTAAATTAGGGGAGGATAAATGAAAGAAAAATAAGATGATTAGGGTAAGAAAGTATTGGTCAAGTGGTGTCCTCAATCAGTAACAAACGGCGCGAGTTGGTTCAAACCTATTTCCTTAACTCTCTTGTACTTATGATTCACTAATTTACTCTTAACACTTTTAATCACATACTTTCTCTTAATTAATACCTGCTCTTATCCATCAAATTTAGCACACACACCTTATCAATTGATCACACTACCCCAAATGCGCCAAAACCCTAGCTTACTCTAATTATAGAAGTAAAAGTAAAACTCTCGACTCTATTATTTATTACTGTGAGGACCTAAAAATTTTCTTATTTTTATCTTATTTTACTGGCTTATTTAATTATTTATTCAATCGTTTTCTCCGAATAATTTATTTCAACCATTTTAAATCCATTTACTTGGAACAATGTCTTACTCATATTTTTAAAACATCCCGTTAGCAAAATTAATTTTTTACGACTCGTTTAGTAAAGGAATATCGAATACACGTTTTTCGAGACAATATTCAATCCAAGAGTGCAATAATCTTGGAGAATTAAGAATGGTCAATAGTGGACCAAGAAAGGTTAATTGAGGGATTAGAGGTGAGTGAGTTCAAATTTTCGCTTTATCGCGTGCGCGTCACAAATTTTTCGAAAGTTACACCACGCGACTAATTAAAGATTTGAGAAATTAATACTAGACTTGTAAGAGTGAGTAATTACAGTGTTAAAGGAATTATATTGGAGGATTAGTGTACTACTGCAACAAACAAGAGAGGAAAGTGGTGGTACGAAATACTATGCCGACAACTATTCAAAATTGACTTTGGCTAGCCTTTTGTTCCTTTTTCCCTCCAATCTTCCCTCACAAGCCAAACACACCCAACACACTCTCTTTCTCTCCTCTTTGGTCAGCCAACACAAGAAAGAAAAGGGGAGGAAGAAAGCTTCACAAAACTTGCAGCAAACTTGCTCCAAATCTTCACCCAACTCACATACTACTTGGAGATTAGTTCTAACTTGGAGAAAGACATCATCTAGTGGAGCTTCTTGGAAGATTTGTGGTGAAAAATTTCTAGTTTCATCTAGGGTTAGAGGTAAACCCATCAACTCTTCTAATCGTTTCATTATCTTCAAGAATCATGGTTAGTTTTGCATGGATTTGAAACCCTAAGCAAGAAATAGGCTAGAGGACTTAAGGTGTTTCATTTCTTGCTTTAATCTCTAAGCTAGCGATCTTGAGGTGAATTATAGGTAGTTGACTTGAGGATTAAATGCTTGATTAATGTTGTTTATGTGTTAAATGGAAGGTTTACGGTTAGAAAGTGGAGAGAAAGTTGGAAAACTCGAGAAGGGTGAGCTGGCCGAAACTGTCCTGCTGTTATCTTGCTTGTATTTCAAACTTTTGTTGGTTATTTAGTTGTTAAATTGAGTGATATATGTTGTGTTATGTGTGTAGAGTATGCCTTTCAAAAATCGTTCCATTTGGTTGCTCAAAACTAAGGTTTTCGAAAATGGAAGAAATCTGGAAATGGTGATCAGGAGGGCCGAACAGTAGTCTTTTGTTCGAACATATCTCTTTGTACAAAAGTCAAAATTGAGTACCATTAGCAGCATTCAAAACTAGACATTTATAGATTTCTAACGGTATAAAAATCATTTGTTAGTTCGAATTGAGTGAACCGTAGTGATTTAACAAAGTTGACTGCCCTGTTATGAATATCTGTCCGAGAGGAATGGAGAAGCTGCATCTTGTGGCTCTATTTTCTCTCACTTATGAACTGATTTTGAAAATGTTTTCTCCTGATGAAATGTGGTATTTTGAACCTAGTTTCCACCACCACAACCATTCCCAATTTGAACTTGTATTGAGTGAGATGTGATCTGATTTCGAAAGTCCAACAAAGCTGGAAAACTGGAAAGTCTTCCCTTCTTGCTGGCCGAATGGTTAGGTTTGTTTTGGGATGTTTTGTTTCGAACATTTTGATGTAAATTACCCATCAATTTCTTATTAAATGTTTATAGGATATTGGTTTCAAAAATGGATCGAATTGGGGCTGATTTCAGGTGCAAAACGTTTGAAAAGAAAGAAAAGCAAGAGGGCAGATTAGCCTTGAAACATTTTACGAACTTTAGTTGTTTTGTTAACTACCTTCCCATGTGAGTTTTTACGTGAAATTTGATAGAGAGGTATTCCACATATGGAAGTTTAAGTGTACCAAATTTGGTGAAATTTCAATACCATTTTGATACCCAAATAACGCCCCAAAGTGGCTCTTCAAATCTGGAAATTTCTGATCAGTGTGCAAAATTTAGCCGACTTTAAGCTGTTATATCTTGATACTCAAAACTCCAAATTTAGTTCTTCTTGTTGCATTTGAAACCTTGTTTGGAACTTTTATTGTGTTAAAAATTTCAAAAGCTGATTCACTTTCTTTGAATTTTGCTGAATTTTCAAATATCGCCGAAAACTAAGACTGGTTCTGTCTTGCTTGTTTAAATCAGCAACTTTGAGCTGAATTATGAATGTTTTCTAGTTGGAGTCTTGGAAAAGTGTCTTCCAGGAACTTTTAGTGTTTGGAGTCTAATTTCTAACGGTATAAAGTTTTCAATTTTTGGACTTATGGAACTCGAGATACGATTTTTCCAAATAGTGTCACTTTGAGCTGGGAATTTCCAATTTTTAAACAAATACATTTTTAAAGAACTTTTCACTTTCCTTTGCGATTGTTGAACTATTTTAAGTGTAATTTCATGGTTGAATACATGGTTCCTTTGGAACTTTAAACTTTCATTTCGAATCTTGGTTTCCGAAGGTTAAACCTCTCTTAACGCATTTTCTTGGTTGTTTCACTTTCTTGGTTAATAACACCTTATTTTATACTTGAGAAATGAACTTCAAACCTTAGTTTTATGCCTCGATTTCCGTGAGTTTAAATTCCAAAAAAGGAGCGTTTTGACTAGAGTAGTTCTTGGTGAATTGTACTAGTTTTACACTTGAATTTTGGAACCTTAGTTTTGATATTTTTCTATGAAAATGAGTGAAGTTTTGGATGAGTTAACTCCATTAGTTCGGAAATGTGAATACTCTTTACCTTCTAAAGTTTAGACGTGAGATTTGAACTTTTGGAAAAATGAAAACCATTTATCCTTTTTCTCGATTTTCGTGGCAAAAGTGAAAATGGTACTTTCTCTTGGATTGAGATTTACCTACCACGACTTCAATAAAAAATGACCTTTGAGTTCTATTTGAGCATTATTTCAACGTATTAACGAGAAAAATTTCTTTTGACTTGACTCGAACTCGTGATCTAGAGAGCGGGTAGCGAGAAAATGTCTTTCTTTATAACCTTGGTCGAGCACCTAGGTAATTATGATTGTACATGTTTCAAGTGGTCACGAAGACGGCGAAGAGCTCGTCTGACTACTCGCTTCACTCTTATCTTGCCTTTGACTTGTGGTGAGTGTCAAGTGCATGTTAAATGTTTATGTGATTGAAATGTTAACTGTACAAGTGTTATACATGATACGTAAACTTTCCAAGACGAGGGTGTACTTTATCACCCTCGTCCTCTCTCTCTTTTAATTATGTGATACTCGTTACATGTACATATATGATTGGTAATTGTACATGAATATGTTTAACTCGTGAGTTCTGAGTGGATGCATGTACCACACCAATTCGAGTGGGAGGTACCTCTCATGTCGACTCAGAACCATAAACAATTCTAAGTCGATTGGAGCGATGTCTCATCGATCCAGTTCTCTAAGCGATAGTATGTACCACATCAATTCGGGTAGGAGGTACCTCTCATATCGACCCAGAACCATAAACAATGATTGGTAATTGTACATATCATTGGTAATTATAAATGAATATGTTTAACTTGTAAACTCTAAGCGGATGTATGGACCGCGCCCTGTTCGGGTGGGAGGTGCCACTCATACCGTTTCAGTGCTATAATCAGTTCTCTAAGTGATAATATGTACCACACCAATTCGGGTGGGAGGTAACTCTCATGTCGACTCAGAACCATAAACAATTCTAAATCGATTGGAGCGATGTCTCGTCGACCACTTATACTTCTGGGGGGCACCCCAACCCATTGGCCAATCGAGTAACTCGGGCCTTGGTAAAGCAAGTGGAAATTAGCTCCTGAGAGCTCCCGTATCCTTATTGATTGTGTTTTGTTTTCCTTTGTGAGTTATATGAATATCACAACTGTCTTCTTGTATAAACTTTAATGCTAGTTGTACTTATTTGTTTGCCTACTTTTCTTGGCCTCATTGAGCGTTACCTCATCCCATTCCTTTTGTTATTCCTTAACAGGAGAGTGACGTGAAGGAAGTGATTGGAAGATGTTAGTGAAAGCTAGTCTTTTGTATGGTTTGGTATTTTGTAACTGACCTTTGGGAATTGTAAGATTTGGAACTTGATGTAGTTGACTTGACATTTGTATTCTTGGATGTGCTTGTGAAATGAAATATCATAGTCGTGTTAGTATTTTGGCATATTTAACTGTAATCATTGGGATTGATCTGTTTTTCATTTAAGGATTGTAGCAAGTCCCGGCGAGAGTTGGGCAAGCGGTCCGCCGAACCCCTTGGTTCGCTTTAAGGGGAGGTGGGGTCGTCACAATTTCAACTATTAAGGGAGTAAATTAGTAGTAAAGAAATTATAAATTAACTTATTCAAAATAAAAGAAAATTTTAAGAAAATATAAACAATTCTTTTTTCAAGTCCTCACACATACAATGCATATAATCTCAATTCCCCCCCTTCCACACTTAATATGCACATTATTCATAATGTGTAAAAAGGGAAATAAAGATAAAGAAAGGAATATCCCCTATTGTTGTGATTGACGTGTCATGAAGTGTCACAAACCGTTGTCCGTTTATCTCCAAAACTTCATGAGTTTCATTGGATAACCATTAGCAATAAAAACCTAAGAAGTGAAAATGAGAAACAAACTACTATGGTTCAAGAGAAGCAAAGGCAAGAACAAAGGCATTAATAAATATAAAACGGCGATCCGTAACTTTGACTCCTTTGTCGTGCTAATGTACCCATATAAAATACACAAGAAACTACTCAAGGTACAATGAAACACTTCACTTCACATATTTTGCCCTTCACATATTCAAAATTCTTTATCCAATCATGCTTTATATGAAGATTAAGCAATAACTTCCATTTAAATGCATCATTTGTGAGGGCTCTAAAATTTTTACTATTTTTGAAAGGTAAATAATAATGATGAAAATATTTATATTATGTTATTTTTTCAAATTTTTGGTATTCTCATCTATTAAAATGTCATTTTACAACTTAGTTGAATTTTTTATTATTAATTGCCCAGTTAACGTTTGGCTAGCATTAAGTATGAAACTTTGGAGTGGTGATGTGGAATTTAGTCTCAAAATGAAATTTAGAGCATGTAGAGACTTTAAAAGAAATAAAAAAATGATAGGATAATGTTGGTTGAAAGAAATCTAGTTAAGAATAAAATGTCGCACGAGGATGCGACACATAAGTGAGTAGGTGAGGTGGTCCGCCTACCACACTTTAAAGGAAGAAACTAGACTTGACAGTTCATTCTCTTTCTTCCACCCTTGAGTCATCTAAAATTTGACAGAGAGAGAGAGAGACTTGAGAGCTCTCTATTTCCTCCTCCATCTTACTCTTGAAGATCACTTGGAAAACCATCAACCACCATATTTTTCTTCTTCTTCTTATTCTCTTCTTGTTGAGCTGAGAGAGAGAGAGTTTGGGAGAGAGAGAGAGAGAGACCAAGAGAGAAGGGACACCATCCATCTTACTTCTTGAAGAGTTGTGGAAGAAATCACCAAACAACCTAGAAGATCTTTGACCTTTCTTGAGAAAACTTGAAGGGGTGAAACTTGGAAGGAAGTTTTGAGGTTGAATCACACTAGATCTAGTTAGATCTTGACGTACGAACCGAAAATCATCTTTAATCTTTAATTTCTAGCCATGAAAATGTTAGATTCACTTGATTTAAGTAAGATCTATGGTAGATCTTGTGACGCCCCCACTTCTCCTTAAGGCGAACCAAAGGGTATCCGCGGGACGCCTGCTCAGCTCTTGCCAGGACTCATGACAATTCGATTCAAGTTTAACGATAATAACTGTTAATACAAGTCTAATAAAGAAAAGTCGCTTCCATAACCAAATATCCAGTCTTACACCACGAGTACAAAATACATCAATTTTTCAAAAGACATACAACTGCCCAAAAGATGTCCATTCGATTACAATCGAATCCCTATTACAAAAGTTCATCCTAATGATTTCTCCGAATTTCACCTCAGCTCCATTCCTATTAAGGAAAACAAATCTACGGGGTGAGCAATTGCTCGTAAGGCCAAGCAACACACATGCAAGCACGTTGTCCAAGTAACAATCCCATATAGCGAGGAAACAATTATATCCAAGTAAATAACAATTCGGGCAAGAAAAGTAAATAGAAACAATTCAAGGATATAAGAGCTCTCAGGAGCTAAGTTTCACTTGCTTTGCCATTGCTCGATCGATTACCTTCCCGCGATGACACTCCGTCAACCGGATCGGTATGTTTTAAGTCCGTAGATCTCCACTTTTCTTCACAGTTCCTTCCACCATACAACTCCCCACCAGGCCCGAATTGCTATAAAGGCGCTACTGCACGAGTAGGCCAAGCAAGATCTCTCCAATAGATCATGCTTATACAGGTAGTCTTATGGCTCACCAAGGTTCCCGACCAAGCCCAAGCCGACTTGAGTCCAAGGTTGGCCGATGAGTTTGGGCGTCCCCAGTTTAGTTCAGTTCAGTTCAGTTATGAGTCGAGCAGATTCACTCCAACGACGTATGCAGCCATAGCATATCATTTCATTTTCAATCAATTCAATCATGATTCATTTAAATGAGAACGAGTGCGATAAAGTACACACTCGACTCAACGGTTATAGTCGTTCGATACATAACTTGCAAACTCACATAATTTCAACTAGACATGCACTTGACACTCACCTAATCAAAAGGAGAGTAGGTTGCATAATTCAAGTATTTAGGCGTCCGTTGTGAGATCCTCTTGAAGGTCCCCTTGAATGCCTGAGCAAACAATAGGTATCTATTACACACTATCACTTAGAATCCCCAATTATCAAGGAAGATTGCACACTTGTACAATCTAAAGAAATCTCATGAAAATGAGCCTTAATTGCTCAAAATTTAAGGTTCAGAAGTGGTGTTTAATAACACAAGAAAAAACTGGTTTCCTTCATGAAGACAAGTCAAATATGGTCAATTAGTATTGAAGGATAGGGAAGAGTTTCAAAAACTCAATTCCTGTCAAGTTTGAAAATTTCAGATTTGAGGTACATTCTTGAAAAAATGATATCTCACTCTTCGTAGATCCAAAATTGGAAAACTTGGTACCGTTGGAAACTAGTTCTGAAGTACTAAAAGTTCCTAGAAGGAACTTTTCCATGATTCAAAATGGAAAACACTCAAATTTTGGCTTCAAGTTGCTGATTTGGACTCCCAAGACAGATTCGGGGTTGATTTTTGGCAAACTTTGAAAATTCAGCAAAATTCACAGAATGCGAACTAGCCTCTCAAATTTGAAACTCAATTAGAGTTACAATCAAAGTTTAAAACATAACAAACAGAACAACAATCGGAGTTTGAGCGCCAAGATATAACAGCTCAAAGTTGGTTCAAAATGATTACCATTGTCCAAGAAACATTCAACACACATTTGGTAGGTGATTAACAACAGAAGTTTCAAAATAACAAGTCCCAATTCGAGCTAAGCCCTCGGTTAGCCCAAAACTAGGGTTTTTTATCACAGATGCAGCTCTGTAATTCAGCCACAACTCACTCAATTCAACTTAGAATTAAGCATGGTTGGTGGCGTTGGAAACTACATTCATAGGGATACAATTCATCAGAAGAAATTGTTTTGAAATTCTGTCCATAGCTAGCTCACATTTAAGCAACAAGTCCCAGCACCTCATAGACTCTCTAACACAGGAGTGAAACAGGACAGGTAAATTTGAAGAGCTATTACGGTTCACTCAAGCCGAATCAGGGGATGCATTTTATACCGTTAGAAAAATAAAAGTGTCTAGTTTCAAATGCCATAAACGGTACCTGATTTCAATGTTGGAGCAAAGAGTTGTGGTCGTTTAAAATTCACTGCCAGAGTACCTCTGTACACGTTTTCCAGGTTTGAACATGTTTCGAAAATGCAACTTTTCCCCAACCAAATCAAGTGATTTTTGGTGGAAACTTTCCACACAACCTATACAACATATCTACATCAAAATAAAAACAATTTAACTACAAAAAAATCGAATCAAGGCCTCTGCACAAACAGGGCAGAATTCAGCCCTTTCTCTTGCAAGTTTCCCTTTTGTTTTCCTTCCACTTTTTCCACTTATATCCACTAATTTAACACTTAATCAACATAAATAACATCCAATATCATCATATCAGCCCAACAAGTCCATTGTGGGATTTCATAGAGCCCACTCACATGATTTTCAACCAACCAAAGTTACCCACATGAAGCTACAAGCTTCCAAGTCCAATCTAACTCTCAAAAATCAAGTTTCAAAGGTTGGATGATTTGCTACCTTTTTGGATATTGAAGACCAGAATTTCGGCCACTAAGAAGCTCCAAGAAACCATGGATAAGTTGCTCCTCTCCTAGTCCAAGATAGTCTCCAAGTTGTTTTGAGTTTGTGTGGCAAATTTGAAGTGAAATGGATGGATGATTTGCGTGAGATGATGAAGAAATTTTTGCTCCTTCTTGCCTTGAGGGTTTCAGCTGCTTTGAGAGAGAAAAGAGAGAGATGGTGCTGATGCAAAGCTTCTTGGAGAAGCTTGGTAGGTGTAAGCTTTAAGTGCACAAAAGTCAACTCTCCAATAGTGCGCGTACGCACGCGTTTCGTGCCCGTTTCCTCTCGGGTTTGTTTCACTTGTGCACTAAACCTCTAATGCACTTCCTTTAGCACTATTATTATCCACTCTTAGTAGTCTAACAATAATTTCTAAAATCCTCCAATTAGTCGCGCGCGCGAAAACGCGAACTTCCGATTTGTGCGCGATAAAACGAAATTTCTAAGAAATTCTTATAACGATAGTATAACTGACTAATACTTGAGTACTTAATCCTAAAAATAACCATTTTAGGGTAAACCAATAAATAAGTGAATAATTCGATAAAATAAATAAATATAAAAATTACGAGTCCTCACAGATCTAATAAGTTTCTTGAAGTTATACCACTAGATGTTCTAGTGGTTAAAATACTAGCATAGCTCTTAATTTGTTGGTTGGATTCACTTGAAAATTTTCCATTTATAACCAAGGGCTAATGATTGATGAAACCCTTAGGGATTTGAGTTTTTATTGGTTAAATGGTTGTTTTGTTGGCGAAATTCTTGAGGAATTTACAGATGAGCTAGCCGAATGAAGAGGGTTAATTTTCAACCTTCATTTTCGACATTTTGGTGTTCTTTTTGACTAAATTTCACTTAACTGACTTGGTATTAGGTTAAACTATGATTATATGTTGAATTGGAGTTGAAAGTTAGGAATTTTAATGGTTAAAAGTCATTTTTATTTCACTATTTTGGGCTAAAAACTATCTGGGTAGCAATGGTGAACTCGAGACTGTTTTGCCCTTGATTTTGTGTTTTCATGCGTCGAATTTTGGGGAAAACTATTCTAGATACATATTATTTTCATAACTCGAGCTTACGTGTTGAGTTCAAGTGAATTTGGTTTAGTTTCGCGAATTATTGGGGTGAAATTTATTGTCTCTCTTTACCTGTTTATAGGAGTGATTGAAGATTGTGATACCAATCCTAACTTGGATTCTAAGCTTTGATTTATTGGTGAGTTTCCATGCATGTTATCTGTCTTGAATTTGCAAATGTGACATAGATGTGAACTTCATATTATGACTGAAATGAATAGTGTTTTGAATTTTTGAAGTGTTGTGATGTCGCCTGGGTTGTTATCCCATCGACGATCAGTGATTGATTGTGCATGTTAATTCTTGGGAATTTGTGACACACCGGATTTGTGTGTAAGAGGAAGAGAATGTGACGACCTAAATGCTTGCTATTTTTACTTTATTTTCACATAGTTGCACCTCATTTGTTTGATTAATTAATGATTTGAAATGATTTTTACATTTGCATTAATTTACTGTATTTTGTATTTTGTTCTTCGAATACATTTTTTTACTTTAACTCATTGCTTTAATTATTTAGATATTTTTATAAGTGAATCAAGTTTTTAAAATATTTTTCTTGTATAAATTAGTACATGATAAGTTTGAAGTGCATTAAGGTGGTAAGACCCACTAAGGTGTGACGCGCGTTAAATTTTCGAAGTATGGTGGAAGTGTTGTGCTAAGGAATATTATTTATGATGTGCTAAGGATTAATTTGGAACTTGTTGCTTAAGTATGCAATTAGGAGACAAAAGGATATATATTACCTTAGATGATGCCACTTGTCGCCGTAGTATTAAGTCTTGTTTAAGACTTTGACCAAAGACTTTGACTTGACCAATTTAAACTTATCTCTTAAGCCTTTGTTTTGTCTTCATTTCTTCCATTTTTCTCCATGGTTGGCCGAATGTGAGAGAGAGAAAGAAGAGAGAAAAGCTTCATTTTCTAGTTCCATTTTTGCTTGGATCTTGAAGTTGTACCATAAAACTAACAATCTACTCCATAAAAAGTGGTACTCAAGGAAGATTGAAGGTCTTAGTGGAGAGATTTTGGAGTGTTAAGCTAGGATTTGCTATCTTCAAGAAGTGATCAAGGTACGGGTTTCAAGAAGCTATATTTAACTTAGATACATGTTCATAAGTGATTTTTAGGTTTGATTATGGTGATTTTCATGACTTGTTAGTTGATTTGAGTGGTGAAATGAAATTTTCAACTTTGGTAATGAGATTTCAGCTTTATATTGTTGCTTTAAGTTGAATATTGTTTTATTAGCTTTGCTAAGTGGATATACTAGTTTGTATAGGTTGATTTGGCTAAAATATGCAAAATTCCATCATTTGGTGGTGAATTTCAGTCAATTTCCTGAGCTTGTCCATAGTTGTAGGAGATGAACTAGAACCTGATTTTTATACTCTACGAATCTAGTTTTAAATGCCGCTAACGGAGCTCAATTTCGATTTTTCTACACCAAGTCATAGCCATTTTACCAAAACTGTTCAGTTATCCTGTTTTGGGTCCGACAGAATTTTAAGTCTCTATTTTTGCCAATTTCGACCCTAATAATGTTTGAATTGGGGTTTGATGCCTTCATCATAATTGTAGGCCTCTGTCTTAGCTTCGAAACGCCATCAAATTTACATCGATCCGATATACCTAGCTACAGTTATGACCAAAACACCGAAAGATGACAAATTTGCCACTTATAATTTTTTCTTTAAACTGGTTTCCAGTTTTAAAATCCATGGTGATAAGTTTATTATTTGGTTAGTTTGGTTGGTTTTGAGGCCTGGAATAGATGTATGTTGTTGGTTATCACTTGTGGTTGGATTGGAGGTTTGTTGGTTTGTGAATCCAAGTTGTACTTGGATGGAAAAAGTAAGAAAATAGGGGAAATGCTGCCCAAATTTCTATTACTTGCTCTTATGTATATTAGTGAGATATAAGGTTTGATTTTAGGTTAGTTGGATCTTAAGTAACATATGTATCCCTGAATGCACTTTCATAGTAGTATATGAGTTGTTTTTGACCAAGATTTGGTATCAACTAAGATGAAAAGTGTTAGTTTTATCTCGAAAACTTTAAATTACATTTGCTCACTTCAATTTGGGATTGGTTGTTCTTTCAACTACCGATTTCTGGAATTTTTTTCCGTTATGTTTGAATTTGAAAAATGACTCAAGAATTTCATGACTTGAAAGTTCAAATGTTATTATTCACTCTAAAACTGCATTTTCATATTTGCACTGGTACTTTCTGGATTTTTTATGGTTCATCTAGATTTTGATGAGTTGAACCATAATACCTTATTTTCACCGATTTAGGTTTCTTTGGTGATCCGGAGTACAACCCGGAAAGAAACTTTTGACATATCTCTTGCTCATACTGGTGAGTGTTTCCAAGTGCATGATTGAACCTGATATTTAAAAGAAATACTTGACTTGTTAGAACGGGCAAGGGTGTACTTTATCGCACTTTCCCTAATGTGATTTATTACTGTTTATTGGCTATTACTGACTTGATATACATGTGTACAATTTGAATACTACCTGAGATCTTGTACTTGACTTGTAAGTGTTTAGCAGTAGCATGTACCGCACTCCATCAGAGTGGGAGGTGCCTCACATCCCGTCTCACTACTTGGATCCACACCCTATTGGTTAGTTAGTTGAATCGAGCCAGTAAGGGTTTGGTCGAGGAGACAGGCGAACCATAGGTACTACTGTTTATTGTTTATTGTGTAATCATTTGGATTAGATCCACTGGATTCTGTAATCTCGAGTATTACCATCACTCTTATTTTGGATTTCGGGCCTGGTAGGGAGTTGATTGGTGGATGGAAATTGGTGTAATATAGAGATCTACGGTCATGGTTTGCTTCTTCAAACGTTGACAGGGTGTCAATGGGTTCAAATCAAGTAATGCAACGGGAATTTGGCTCTTGAAAGCCATCCGTATTCTTTTACCTGGAATTTGTTGGATAACTAATGATTTGCTAATTTGAATTGTTATTGCCCTCTTTTATGAACTCTTATGCTCGCTATATTGATATTTCAAATTTTACATAATGACTAACGTGCTGCTTGGGTTTGCATGAAGTTTTGGAAGCTCATTGAATTTTGGCTCACTCAATTCCATTAAATTTGTTTTCCTTACAGGGGTTACGAGTGAGGGCGTCAGGCTAGTACAGGCTAGCATAGTCTAGTTTTTTTTTAATTTTTGGCAATTGTACGCGTACTAGTGATAGAATAGGGTTGAATGTATCTGGAACTCAAATCTTTTGTCATATTTGAGGATTGTATGAATTTTTGAGATAGAAATGAATGTAATTGCTCGTTCCATGCTTGGGAACTGTTGTTTCATTTACTTTTGAGGTTGTAACGTATTTTATTGAAGTAAGTGAGCGAGTCCTGACGAGAGTTGGACAGGCGGTCCGCTAAACCCTGGGTACGCCCTAAGGGGAGGTGGGGTCGTCATAGATTGTATCAGAGTTTTAGGTTTCAGATCTTTGTAGTGTATCTTAGGCTTAAAGTTTAGGATGCCAGACTGTGAGATTAACTTGAATATTACATGGACTAGAGAACCTACTGTATCCTAGTGGTTAAAGAGAATTGTTACTTGAGAACATCTTATATGGGATTGGTAGAAACAAAATTGAGGAATTTTGTGGTGTTATATGGAAAGGAAACATGATGTGAGAGGTTAGTAGTGAAAGATTGAATAAGATTTGAATAGGCTTGTACTTGTAGGAATGGAAGGAATTGGTGTAACTATTGGTATTAGCTATAGGAGATAAGAAACTGAGATTTGCTAGTTAATTTCACATATGCTGGTTTTGAACCAAAACAAACGAATTTTCTAAGGAATAAAATGTATTTTTCCACCTATTTACTTACTGAAAAATTCCTGCTTTGGAATCTAAAAAAAAAAGAATTAAGATGTAATAGTTTTATTTTCAAAAAATGGTTAAAAATAACATATATATGCTCTATGTACTTTATAACTTACCAATTTTGATAAGTATGTGAATTTCACTTGAATTTAAAACTAGAAATTTGTGAGCAAGTAATGAGTTTATTGAATTTTTATATATTCTAGACCCAAGAAAAGGTTGAAGTTTTCTAACCAAGTTTTTCAATCCTTGATTGTACACCGATATATTTTCGCTCCTGGATTTGGCCATGCTTTGAACAAGAAACCCGTGAAATTTTGGAAGAATTGCGGACTTGGGCTCCGGTAATGTAAATTCTGGATTTCATTGGATTTTTTTTATTTTGTTTGCTCTTCTTACGTCTTCCAAGAACTTATCCGAGTTTTGAATGTGAAATTCTTGGTTTAAGGAGAGAGCCTGAAGTTAGTGTGATTAAGGAGTAAGGGTGTACTAATGATTTCGTGGTTAGTTCTAATAGTTCCAACACTGCATTGACTAAAGAGAAAGACAACTAAAAGATAATAAGTAGAGTACTTAAGGACTATTGGGATATTGAGATAAGGATTACATGATTTGTTCTTGAATTGGAATACATAAATTGATTAATTTCTTGACGTGATCTTTATTACTAATGATTGACTCGTTAATGAGGTATTGGAATTTGTGAAACGGGTGAAAAGATTAAGAATAACAATACTTGACTCAAACTCACTTACATGATTGGGACAAATCCTTTACACTTATTCACATTATCGAGACCATAACACCACTTGGCCTAAGCTCACTCCGCGCAGAGACCACGCGAAGCAGCTCTGATACCACCTATGACAGCCCAACCTCTACCTAAGGCGAACCAAAGGGTTCGGCGGACCGCCTGCCCAAATCTCGTTCGGACTACCAAGTCAAAACACACGTCAACCCTACCGAACGCGCAACAGAATTTCGATTCTTTCTACGGATACAGGAAAAGTACACATAGCCGGAGAATCATGCATTTCAATTAATATACGTAACCATACACTTGCACAAATATATACATTGGAATTTTCAACAAGCAAACTTGAAGTACAAGCTAGAATAGTCATAAGGTATCAAAGTACACCTAGGGTTTACTATTACAGAGGAGCATAAACAAAGGAATGTCTACAACTAGCTCGACTCTTTCTTCCAAAAATCATGATTTTCAAAACATTAAACCCTATAAAGAAAACAAAGATAACGGAACAGGGTGAGGTTATGCTCAATGAGGTACCAAACATACAAGTAGTCAAGAATCATGGCATTTCACGTTTGACTGGTCAGATACACACACCAGATATAAATGAAACAGTTAAACACAATGATTCAAATAGAAAGAATACAGGTGGCTCTCAGGAGCCAAATTCCCATTTGCATTACCAGAACTTGATCAAGTAGTAGTTGACACTTCGTCAACTTTCAAGTAATGTATTCCGTACAGTAGAGTACCACTTTACACCAAATTCCGTCCACCAAACATACCCCTATCGAGCCCGCAAAAACAAACAAAAGCAAAGGTGGTAATACTTGAGTATACCGGAAATCTAGAGTTTCCAATACCCAAAGATTTCCTAGAAACAGACTACCGTGACTCGTTATCTAATCGACCAGGCCCTTGCCGGCTCGACTCGAATAACTGGCCACAGGATTTGAGCTCAGAGGTCACAGAAGAGTCATGGGATACAATCCTCCAAACGACGTCAAAACAGACACAGATAACAGATTCAAATTCACACAGTAAACGATCACATAGGTAAGAGAACGAGTGTGATAAAGTACACCCTCGACTCATTCAGAATAAATAGAGTTCATAGTCATTCAAGTCCCAGATTTAAAATACAAATCAACCAGTTAAGTAACAAATCAGGAGAGTGGTATACTCACCAGTTCAAACAAGGACAACTTCAAAAGTTTCCTTCCAAAGAATGTCTTTTATCACCGGCACGTCCTAGAACAACCAAGGAAAAGCATTGAGACGAGTCGTATGCCTATAGTACGTAACAGGGTGCTAAAGGTAACAAGATAACAAGGTAACCAGGCAACAAGTGAAATCATGACACGAGTGATTTTAAGGCTTTAAGACTTAGAGGTAACAACATACAAATTTGCCTTTCAAACCAGAATTTTCGCAGGCATGACACAAGTGAAATCACGAGGTTGTTCACCTCCTAATTGAAATAGTTTTCGCTCAAATTCAAGCACAAAGGTTTAACCAATGCTTGGAACAAGATTTGGCCAAAACCAAATCATGAAAAGGTTGGAAAACACAAGGTAATAAACTTCACTATCACTTGACCAACAAACGGAAATTTCAGCCAACAACTTGGAGGAAAATACCAATGCAAATCCTTCTATTTCAACGAAAATTCAGCATCAAAATAAAGCTTATAAATATACCAAGCTTCTTAAGCAAGTTTATCACCAAATCAGTCCAAACTTGAAGGAATCAAGTAGCCCTAACATTTTGGACAGCATGCCCTTTGTATTTCGCTATTTTCCAGCCATATATGGCTTCATTATTTTCCTCAAATCAGCCCCAAAGTCACACATAAGCAAGGTTAGCACAATAGCCCTTCAACTAGGCTCAAAATAATCCAATTACAGCACAAGTCTTAACAATGCAACCGGAAACCAAGTTTTAAGGACAAAAGCTAAATAACAGGTTTGACGTCTCTTGGCGTTTCGGTCACAACTAAAGCTACGTTTATCGGATTGGTGTACACTTTATACCGTTTTGAAGCTAAGATAAAGGGTTACAACTTTCATGAAGACAAGTCAACCCATTTCATAGTTGATCCAGGTCGAATTTGCAGATTATAGAACCAGAATTTCATGGTCAGTTTGGTTGTCAGCACTTGATTTAAATAGCAATAACTCAAACTACAAAATTCCGATTGAGGCATTTTCAGATGCGTTGGAAAGCTGAAACATATAGCTAGAAGTTTTATGTTTGACCAAAGGCTGATTTTGTGATACCCCAACTTTTAGGATAATATTTTTATTTAGTCTCAACGAGGATATTACGGTTTCTTTATTTTATTTTTGTTTTAAGACATTGTTTTATTTTAAAGCCTAGAAACCCTACTTGTACTCAAAATCCTAGTTTTACTTGTGACTAACCGGTTTTTGTTAAATTTCTCACATTTTAATCGAAACCCTAATTTTAATCTATGGAGTTGTAAAATCCCTTTTATTTTTCTTAAAATTCCTTTTTATTTGGCATTTATTCCCTTAGAATAGCTTTACTACTCATTCACTCCCTCAGTAGCTACAATCAACCATAGAATCAAGGGTTTTTCTTTTAGGTTCCTAGTTCGGGTAAATTAGGGTTTTTGCGTATTTTGGCCGCGTGATCACTTGGTGAGGTGTGTGTGCTAAATTTGGTGATTAAGAGTGAGTTTTAAATAAGAAAATATGTGTGATTAGAAGTAATAATAATAAGTTAGTGAATTATAAGTTAAAACCCTAGTACGTGCGAAATAAGGAAAAATGGGTTGAACCGATGTGTACCGTTCGTTACCGATTGAGTGCACCACTTGAACATTACTTTATTACCTTAATCTCCTTGTTATTAATTGATTAAAATCAGCCCCAAAATATCTTCAAGACAGCTGAAATGTTTGACCAAGAAAAAGAGAGAAAAGAAAGCAAAAATGAGAATTATTCTTGTGGTGCCACTTGTCGGATGCATAGGAAATTTTGACTAAGCATTTGTCTTTCCTTTTTATCTTCTTCTTGGCTCCATTTTCTTAAGCTTGGCTGAAATTTTAGGGGAGGGAAAACACAAGAGAGAAACCTTCAACTCCAACTTCAACTCGTGCTTGAATCTTGAGTTCCAATCAAAGTTTGTGCAAACTACTCCATAAAACTTGCTCACTAAGGAGTTTTAAAGGCTTTGGTGGAGTGATTTTGGAGAGGAAAGCTCTAAGCTACCATCTTTATTGAGGTTACAAGGTACTTTGGTAAGAAACTTCCCTCCACTTCATATATGTGTAAGCTAGTAGCTTAAAGTTGTAGTTTTGGTAGCTTTGTGAGGAAATTTCATGGGTTGAAGTAGTATTATGGTAAATTTCAGTTTTATGATGAATTCTCTGCTCTTATATGATACTTAGTGGTTAGCCATGGTTTGATAGCTTAGCCATGTGTAATATTGAGGAATTATATGCTAGTTTGACTTACCTAAAGAAATTTCCAGCTTTAGCTTCAAATTCCCAGCATTGATAGTGATGAATCTGCTCTGTTCTGACCAGTTCTGTTCGTGTATGATGGAGGCCGAATTTGTGAGGACCCGTAAAATTTTCCTATTTCATATCGTTTAATTCTATTTCTTTACATGCATTTTCTTTATTTTATTCTACTACCTTAATTTTCTGGACATTTTATAAGTGAATATGGTTTTCTAAAACATTTTTCTAGTATAAGTTAGTTCGGGTTAGTTTGGAAGAGTATTACGGACGTGGGACCCGCTAGTGCGTTAAGTGAGAGAAATTCGGTCAATTAGGTTAAGTTGTGCAGTAAGGCATTAAATTACTAGGTGCTAAGTGATAATTAGAGGTTGGTTAGATATTTGGTCATTAGTAAGCTAAAGGATAAGAAAGAAATCCAAAAGTGCCACGTGTCGCATTCTTATTGGATCAAGCTTGCCTAACTTTCCTTTAACTTTACCAAAAGCTTAATTTTGACCAAAAATCATCTTCATTTTGCTCCTTGATGGCCGAAAATTAGAGAGAGAAAAGAACAAGAGAGTTTCAACTTTTTCTTTCAATTTCTTGTCCAAAACTTGAAAACCAACCGATAAAAATCCGAATTCCTCCGTAGAACTAGCTTACTAAGGAAGATTGAAGGTGCTTGTGGAGTTGTTTGGCAAGGGAAAGCTCTAAGTTGCTACCTTTCTTGAAGCTTAAGGTATTTTTCTTGGAACCTTAACTTTTATTCATAATAATGGTGAATTTGTGCCTTATGACGGTTAAGGAGCTTGTTTTATAGATAGTTTCATGGATTAAAGTGAAGTTAGGTGAATTTCTTATTTTCTTGGGAATTTTCCTGTTTTCATATGATTATTATAGTTGGCTTGAATTGATGGCTTAATATGGTATAGAATTGGAGCTATTGTGCATTAATTGTGGTTCATTGCGGAAATTTCAAGTTTATGCGGAAAATTTCAGTTTTAGGGTTTTGAATTGGGGCTTTATTATGGATGGTTGTGAAGCTTAAATTGGTTGTATTTTAAGGGTGTTTAATAGCCGATAATGTGTATGTTCAATTGTGATTGATTGTTATGAGATTGGTGGTTGATTCTTAGGTGGGAAAAGTAAAGAGAGACAAGGGAAGTGCTGCTGAAATTTCGCAGGAACTCCCGAGCAGTCTCGGGAAATCTATTATAACTTGGTGTAGAAATGTCGGAATTGTGTTCCGTTTGTTGTGGTTTAAACTAGATTTATAGAGCTATAAACCGTGTAAATTTCAGACCCTAGTTCTTTCTGTGTGAATTATGGTGATTTTTCAAAGTTGACTGAAATTACGTACCTGTTCTGTCTTTTACTGGATGAAGCTGCGACTTGAGGCTCAAATTCGACCGACTTGTGATCTGAATCGTAAAAATGTGTCTTCTGAGAAATTATACCTCTTTGAGTCTATTTTCCGACGGTATAAATTTTATCAATTTTGGACTTAAGACTTGTGAGATATGATTTTTCCAATGAGGGTGTGCAAAACTGGAAAATCCTGTTTTTCTAGAATTATTCTTACCTTCATTTTGCACCTTAAGTTTGGAGTTAGTAAATCATTGTAGGTATGGTTTTGGAAGAAATGAAAGGTTTTGGGGCCGTTCTTACCCTAGGACCAACTATTACCCCTTTTTACTCGAAAGTTACATTTTATTTTCTTGCATTGTAGACCATTTGAATAGGCATTCGACTAGTAGTCGAGCCTCACTTGTGCACTCCGTTTACGGGGTTTGTGAATGCGAAAACTCTGATTTTCTTGTCTTGGTTATTCTAGGATTTCTCGGGGATTAAAGCCCTACTTTGGGTGAAGATTTTTGACGTATCTTTACTTGGATTGGTGAGTGTACCACTCCCCTCCTTTGTTGCTTAACTTGGTTTCTGTTCACGCAATCTGTAATTTGAATGACTGTGCTATCTGTTTATTCCGTTGAGACAAGGGTGTACTTTATCACCTTTGTTCTCTTGTCCGCATGCCTATTTACTGTGGAAAATTTGAATCTGTTATCTGTGCTTAATCTACTGCCGTTTGGACCTTGCATCCAACGACCTTTCTGTTACCTCTGAGCTCAAATCCTGTGGCTAGTTATTCGAGTCGAGCCGGTAAAGGCCTGGTCGATTAGATAACGAACCACAGTAGTCTGTTTCTGAGAAATTTTTGGGTATTGGAGACTCTGGATTTCTGGTATACTCGAGTATTACCACCCTCTGTTTGGTTGAGGTGTTCGGGCTCGGTAAGGGGTATGTTTGGTGGACGGAATTCGGTGTAAAGTGGGGTCTACGGACATGTTGGTTCTATCTATGTTGACGGAGAGTCAACGGGTTTGGATCAAGTATCGCAATTGGGCATTTTGGCTCCTGAGAGCCACCTGTATCCTTTTCCTTTGAAATGTTTATTTATTTCCCTATCTGGTGTGTATAACTGCATGATTGATACGTGAAATGCCATGATTCATGACTACTTGTACTTCTGGTACCTCATTGAGCGTAAGCTCACCCCCTTCCCGTTATCTTTGTTTTCCTTACAGGGAACAACACTTCTGAACCATGATTTTGAAGAAAGTGTCAAGCTAGTGTAAATGTTATTTTGTTACGCTCTTTTGTAATCAAAACCCTAGTTGCTTTTATCAAGTATCACATTTTGACTTGTACAACTTTCTATGTATGTACTTAAGTGTTTAAGCATGTATATTAGGTGTATTCGTTTGCGATACTACTTGTAATCATTCGGAACATTTTAGTGGTGTGTAATCGGCGTAGTAGTCTCCGAGTGTTTGTTTTCTTTGGTTTCGATCGCGCGTAATCTAGGGTTTGTGTGATTCGACTTCGTAGTCCTGGCGAGAGCTGGGCAGGCGGTCCGCCAACCCCTTTGGTTCGCCTTAGGGGAAGGTGGGGCTATCACAGAATTAGGCTTAGCTCAAAACATGAAAGTTGTAGGCAATGATGTCATTTAGCTTCCTGTAAAATTTCAGCTTGATCGGAGCACGTTAGGGTGTGAAATGACCGAAATACCCTGACTGCCACAAGCTTCAATTCGTAAATAGTTTTGTGAATTCACCAGTTTGGCTTCTTTTTTTTCACCCTGATTCGTATCCAATCAGCTTTTGTCCAAAACATAAAACTTGTAGCCCTATGTGTTATCTTTCCAACGCCTCTGAAAATGCCTCAAACAGAATTCTGTAACTTGAGTTATTACCGGTTAAAGTCAGTGCTGACAACCAGACTGACCATGAACGTTTGGATCTGTGATTTGCATATTAAACCTAGATAAACTGTGAATTAGGTTAAGTTGCCTTCATCAAAGTTGTAGATCTCTGGCTTAGCTTTGAAACAGCATAAAGTTTACCCCAAACCGATAGGCGTAGCTTTAGTTGTGACTGAAACGCCAAGAGACGTCAAATCTGCCATTTAGCTATTTGCCTTTAAACTTGATTTCCGGTTGCCTTGTTAAGACATGTGTTGTACTTGGATTATTTTGAGCCTAGTTGAAGGGCTATTGTGGTAATATTGCCTATGTGTGATATTGGGGCTGATTTGAAAGAAAATAATGAAGCCATAAATGGCTGGAACATAGGTAAACACAAGGGGCATGCCGTCCAAATTTTCATTAGAAGTATAAACCAGTTTTGGAGTTTTGGTTCAGTAATCTACAAATTTGACCTAGATCTACTAAAAACCGGGATAAGTTGTCTTCATGACAGTTGTAACCCTTTGTCTTAGCTTCGAGACGCTACCTAGTACACCTTGATTCGACAACCACAGCTCTAGTTATGGTCAAAACCGTGCAACCCGTTTTCATACCATTTTCATTTCCGCGAACGCGCACATGCATTTCTTGGCCGTTTTTGCCGTTTTGGCCGTTTTAGTCCTTATTGCCATTTGTGATGGTCGATTGACTAATAGTTGACTATAATCTTCTGTCACAGGCAGTGACGAACCGGACGGAGTCGGTGGACCAGTATAAAGTGCCTTGATTTGCGTGCTATCTAGTTTGAGTGAGTAATTGGGTTGTTTTATGTGATAAACTGTCAAAGTGCCTTGTATATGTTACATGGGTACTTAGGCGAGGGTGTACTTTATCTCACTCGACCTAAACCCAACCTTGTTGTTGATTTAATATGTGAGAATACATGCTTTGTATTGAGAATCACCCTTTTGCTGTGTGCTGTTAGGGTGAACATGACTTGAGTTGAACCCCTTGTGCTGTGTGCTGTTGGGGTGAGTACTTTGTTGCGTACTTTATTGAGAGATATCATCTAATGAGAGATTGGATATCTTAGGTCTTGGTTCCAGCCCGGTTCCAAGGGTAGACGAACTATTCGAGCCAGCCAGGGCTTGGTCGAAGTTAGTTCCATGCTAACCTTGGGATTTCGTTCTTTGTTAAAGCTTTGTTTAAAGCTAAGTGATTTTGTTTTGCTCGAGCTGCTGTGTGCTGTTGGACTGGCCAGCGGGGGTTGATAAGGTGAATGGGGAAGTAAGTGGAGTCTACGGACTATGAGTTTTTGGTTGACGGAGTGTCAACAGGTGAACAAGCTCGGGGAATTGAATTGGCTTTGAAGCCATCCGTATCCTACTATTGTGATGTTACATTTCTGTCTATTGATGTGAAATATCTTGATTTACATGTTTATTTGGATGTGATTTTACGTTTTTACCCCCGATTATTCACTAAGCATATAGCTTACCCCATTCCATTTGTTTTCCTTAGCAGGGGCCGACGCGGGGAAAGTTTGGGAAGGTGTATAGACTTTTGGTTTAGAGAATAATTGATGTTTATTCTAGTACTTGTTATAAGTTAGCTAGTAAGATGTATATATTTGTTGTGGTTATAGTTAGTAGGTTCTCTAGGGTTTACTTTCTGGTACTAGTGGTGTGTATGGCTTAATGTAATAGTCTATGCAACTTTTGAAGATGTAATAGTGTAAATAGAATTTTCTTTTGGCATGAACTCTATTTCTCATTTTAGAGTATCGAGTCCTGGCGCGAGCTAGGCAGGCGATCCGCTAAGCCCTTTGGTACGCCTCTGGGTACGGTGGGGTCGTCACAGATTTGATATCAGAGCTCCTAGGTTAGAGGACTTGGGCAGTTGGGAAATGTGTTATAGAATATATAAGTATTCGATTGGCTTTAAGTTGAATCGTATCTATTAAGATGAAATGCCGAAGAATTGATTAAGTGATGTTTTGTTGTTTAAGTATGGAGACCGGTGGACCTAGCAGTGCTGGAGCACGAGCTACGAGTGTAGGTAGGCCGGGGAATAGGGTGGTGCACCGACGAGTTCTTAGATATCAGAGAAGGGTCAGGGAACCCTATAGATTGTATTCTCCCTTCGGTCAGATGAGTCGATCGTGTGAGTGTCGACATACGTATGGATACCCTGATGAGATAGTTATGACTCTAGATGACGAGCGTCGTCGCCTAGGTAAGGTGATTGACACTCTTAGGGCACAGTTAGAAGAGGCTAGAGAAGTAAGCCATGGACAGGCCATGTGCCTGCGTGACCTCGAGGCGGGGCTACGAGCTAAGGAGGAGCGAACACATAC
This sequence comes from Coffea humblotiana, assembly GCA_023065735.1. Taxonomy (NCBI): domain Eukaryota; kingdom Viridiplantae; phylum Streptophyta; class Magnoliopsida; order Gentianales; family Rubiaceae; genus Coffea; species Coffea humblotiana. The sequence goes on from CM041211.1 coordinate 19,984,731, forward strand.
ACTTGGTCGTCAGTTTGAGGAGACCCACCGCCACCTCTTCGCTTTGAAGGGGCAGATGAGAGAGAGAGCCTGTGCTATTATGCGAGACTGTGAGGTTCTCTTGGATGTGGCTGCAGAAACGCCACCTAGGGCTGGCGGCGCGGGGCCAATGGATGCGATAGACTCAATAGGCTCTATAGGGGATTTCCGCTAGGGCCGTTACTCTGAGTTGTTTGTTGACTCTTTTGGAGCCGGTGTGCTCATGAACTAACATGTTTTGTACTGGTTGGATATGAGCTATTATGTGAATTGATATGTGTATATTTTTGGCGTGAATTGTATATATATGTATATAGTTTCATGTATGATATTTTGGTAGCTTGGCTATTTCGGGTATTTTATAATTTTCAATGCTTTGAACTTGTACCATATTTTGTTCCAATTATAGAAGATACAAAATAATCAAATGGAGACTCGTGGTCGAGGTGGGGGTAGAGGACGAGGACAAGGAACCGAAGGGGTAACAATTGAAAATGCAAATAGACAAGCCGAGACCCAAGTAGCTACAGCCATACAGCGAATGGCTGATTTGTTAGAACAAATGGTTAACCAACAGGGTCAAGGTCAAGTACAGCATCCCGGAAATCATGAGGGAGAGGACCGTGCCTTAGAACGGTTCCAGAAGTTTCTACCGCCAAAATTTTTGGGTGTGTGACGACCCCACCGTACCCAGAGGCGTACCAAAGGGCTTAGCGGATCACCTGCCTAGCTCACGCCAGGACTCGATACTCTAAAACGAGAAATAGAGTTCACGCTACAAGAAAGTTCTATATACACTATTACACCTTCGAAAGTTGTATCACTATTACATCAAGCCATACAAACCATTAGTACCAAAAAGTAAACCCTGGAAAAGTTGCTAACTATAACCACCACAACAAATATATACATCTTACTGGTCAACTTATAACACGTACTAGGGCAAAACTCATTATTCTATAAACCAAAAGTCTATACACTTTCCCGAGCTTTCCCCGCGTCGGCCCCTGCTAAGGAAAACAAATGGAATGGGGTAAGCTATATGTTTAGTGAATAATCGGGGGTAAAAACGTAAAATCACATCCAAATAAACATGTAAACCAAGATATTTCACATCAATAGACAGAAATGTAACATCACAATAGTAGGATACGGATAGCTTCAAAGCCAATTCAATTCCCCGAGCTTGTCCACCTGTTGACACTCCGTCAACCAAAAACTCATAGTCCGTAGACTCCACTTACTTCCCCGTTCACCTGATCAACCCCCGCTGGCCAGTCAACAGCACACAGCAGCTCGAGCAAAACAAAAGCACTTAGCTTTAAACAAAGCTTTAACAAAGAACGAAATCCCAAGGTTAGCATGGAACTAACTTCGACAAAGCCCTGACCGGCTCGAATAGTTCGTCTACCCTTGGAACCGGGCGGAACCAAGCCCTGAGATATCCAATCTCTCATTAGATGATATCTCTCAATAAAGTACGCAACAAAGTACTCACCCCAACAGCGCACAGCACAAGGGGTTCAACTCAAGTCATGTTCACCCTAACAGCACACAGCAAAAGGGTGATTCTCAATACAAAGCATGTATTCTCACATATTAAATCAACAACAAGGTTGGGTTTAGGTCGAGTGAGATAACGTACACCCTCGCCTAAGTACCCATGTAACATACACAAGGCACTTTGACAGTTTATCACATAAAACAACCCAATTACTCACTCAAACTAGATAGCACGCAAATCAAGGCACTTTATACGGGTCCACCGACTCCGTCCGGTTCGTCACTGCCTGTGACAGAAGATTATAGTCAACTATTAGTCAATCGACCATCACAAATGGCAATAAGGACTAAAACGGCCAAAACGGCAAAAACGGCCAAGAAATGCATGTGCGCGTTCGCGGAAATGAAAATGGTATGAAAACGGGTTGCACGGTTTTGACCATAACCCGAGCTGTGGTTATCGGATCAAAGTGTACTAGGTAGAGCCTCGAAGCTAAGACAAAAGGTTACAACTTTTATGAAGACAACTCAACCCATTTTTCAGTGGATCTAGGTCAAATTTGCAGATTACCGAACCAGAACTCCAAAGGCTGGTTTGTACCTTGAGTGAAAATTTGGGCGGCATGCCCCTTGTGTTTACTTATTTTCCAGCCATTTATGGCTTCATTATTTTCCTCAAATCATCTCCAATGTCACACATAAGCAAGGGTACCACAATAGCCCTTCAACTAGGCTCAAAATAATCCAATTACAACACAAATCTTAACAAGGCAATCGGAAATCAAGTTTAAAGGCAAATAGCTAAATGGCAGATTTGACGTCTCTTGGCGTTTCGGTCACAACTAAAGCTACACCTATCAGTTTGGTGTAAACTTTATATTGTTTCGAAGCTACGCCAAAGGGCTACAACTTTGATGAAGACAACTCAGCCCCGTTCATAGTAAAGCTAGGTCAAATTTACCAATTACAGAACCCGAATTTCACCATCGGGCTGGTTAACAGAACTGTGTTCAAATGACAATAACTCGGGCTACAAAAGTCTGATTGAGACGTTTTTAGATGCGTTGGAAAGATAAAACATAGTACTAAAACTTCTGTGTTTTGGCCAAAGGCTAGTTTCATACGGATCAAGGTGGAAAAATGAGGCCAAAATGATGAAATGTCAAAACTGTCCACAGAACTCTACCTATGGCAGTCAAGGGTATTTCGGTCATTTCACATGCTACAGTTCTCCGATTGAGCTGAAATTTTACAGAAAGCTATAAAACACCATTTCCTACAAATTTCATGTTTTAGCCTAAGCCTAATTCGGCCTCCATCATACACGAATAGAACTGGTCAGAACAGAGCAGATTCATCACTATCAATGCTGGGAATTTGAAGCTAAAGCTGGAAATTTCTTTAGGTAAGTCAAACTAGCATATAATTCCTCAATATTACACATGGCTAAGCTATCAAACCATGGCTAATCACTAAGTATCAAATAAGAGCAGAGAATTCATCATAAAACTGAAATTTACCATAATACTACTTCAACCCATGAAATTTCCTCACAAAGCTACCAAAACTACAACTTTAAGCTACTAGCTTACACATATATGAAGTGGAGGGAAGTTTCTTACCAAAGTACCTTGTAACCTCAATAAAGATGGTAGCTTAGAGCTTTCCTCTCCAAAATCACTCCACCAAAGCCTTTAAATCTCCTTAGTGAGCAAGTTTTATGGAGTAGTTTGCACAAACTTTGATTGGAACTCAAGATTCAAGCACAAGTTGAAGTTGGAGTTGAAGGTTTCTCTCTTGTATTTCCCTCCCCTCAAATTTCGGCCAAGCTCAAGAAAAATGGAAGAAAATGGAGCCAAGAAGAAGATAAAAAGGAAAGACAAATGCTTAGTCAAAATTTCCTATGCATCCGACAAGTGGCACCACAAGAATAATTCTCATTTTTGCTTTCTTTTCTCTCTTTTTCTTGGTCAAACATTTCAGCTGTCTTGAAGATATTTTGGGGCTGATTTTAATCAATTAGTAACAAGGATATTAAGGTAATAAAGTAATGTTCAAGTGGTGCACTCAATCGGTAACGAACGGTAAACATCGGTTCAACCCGTTTTTCCTTATTTCGCACGTACTAGGGTTTTAACTTATAATTCACTCACTTATTACCATCACTTCTAATCACACACTTTTTCTTATATAAAACTCACTCTTAATCACCAAATTTAGTACACACACTTCATCAAGTGGTCACGCGGCCAAAATACGCAAAAACCCTAATTCACCCGAATTAGGAACCTAAAAGAAAAACCCTTGATTCTATGGTTGATTGTAGCTACTGAGGGAGTGAATGAGTAGTAAAGCTATTCTAAAGGAATAAATGGCAAATAAAAAGGAATTTTAAGAAAAATAAAAGGGATTTTACAACTCCATAGATTAATATTAGGGTTTCGATTAAAATGTGAGAGATTTAACAAAAACCGGTTAGTCACAAGTAAAACTAGGATTTTGAGAACAAGTAGGGTTTCTAGGCTTTCAAATAAAAAAATGTCTTAAAATAAAAATAAAATAAAGAAACCGTAATATCCTCGTTGAGACTAAATAAAAATATTATCCTAAAAGTTGGGGTATCACAATCTCCCCTCCTTAAAAGAATTTCGTCCTCGAAATTCTCTCTTTTGTTCATAAAATGATTCTACAGGGAATTCTTCTATCTCACAAGAGCTTCTTCTCATTCATGCCCTAATCAAGTCAGGATGGTTCTCGAAAGGCACTCAGGCACTATGAATCACCACTCTAATCGAAATTCAAAATATACTCGAGATCTCCCATCCCGTCACACTAACAAGTTAATCCAAGTGTTTCCTTTGTCTCGAGCTTTGTGGAAAGGGAATAAATAGTTTGGGGTAAGCTAAGAGCTTAACAAATATCCAGTAAAAATCAATAATCAAAGAAGTTCACACTATTGCATTTATCAGTAATCAAGTGTAAGTTTACTGCTCTTGTGAGTCAGGAAAATCGTAGTACTTAGATTTCCAGCTCTCCAATAAAATCCAGTAACAGTCAAGTAGTACAAGAGAGCCATTGGTGCTCCCATATTCAAATCAAGTGCCATTAAAATGGAGACGTTGGTTTTAAGTACAAGACTTCCAAGCACTCATCTGAACAAAATTATTGCATGGCACGCATGCAAGAAAACAGTGTAGGAAATAGTTTGAAAATAATTTTGGAAACAGTTTTGGAATCACTTACCAACCACAACTCATGATCCTCATTCATCATAGATAGTTTCCTAGCTCTAGTTCAATTCCCTAAATCACGAATATCATATCAAGCAAAGGAAATTCTAAAATCATCAAGTTCCTCTCACCTTTTGACATTTCAATTACAACTAAAGCTACACCTCTCGAATTGAAATAAATTTTATGGCGTTTCGAATCTAAGACATAGGTCTACACTACTTAGTCCCTTATCTCGGCCCTAGGTTCTTGATTTAGTCAATCACAGATTTCCAATGACCCTTCCTTAATCCCAAGGTTGTCTAAATCTACATAGATGTCGAAATATCATTTCTTATCTTTCTTTTCCATTATCTATATATATCTTAGAGGATAGGGTTCAGTTGGGCATATAGACACAGGTAGTCAATCAAGAATCCAAAATATACTCATCTGATATATCACAAAATAATTACATATGTGGTTTAAAGCAGTCCATAATAAAAGCAAATGAACACATAACAATTTGCACATTCATAGGGGAAACAAAATAGATTTTCAAAGCTAACACGTTAAACATCCACAACAACTATTAAAGTCCAAATCTAACCACAATCTAGTAAAACCCTAGCTAAACTTTTATTGGACAAGTCTAAGATAGCATTCCTCATTCCAATCTCCTCAATCGGGTCAATATAAAGTCCAATACAGGAATTCTCCGTGCTCTGAACTTTGTCATCAGGACTTATCTCAAAATCATTTATGAATTCTAGTCACCTCATAATACACAAAACTATACCCCTTCCGAATTCGCAAGTATTCTCAGCAAGTATTTGGTACTCAAGTACAAGAATCCCAAACTAAGAGAATTTACAACTCAGGCCGTACGCTCCCAAGTGTAAATCAACAAGGTTTAAGATTCCTACCTGACGTACACATCTATCCACCTCAAGTAGCATGGCATAGATTTTACACTTACAACAATCATAAGTCTCAATTTTTTCTCAAGAAAAACACCTAGTCCTTTACTCTTATTCACATGATTGGGACCATATCACCACTTGGCCCAAGTTCACTCCGCGCAGAGACCACGCGAAGCTGCTCTGATACCACCTGTGACGACCCCACCGTACCCAGAGGCGTACCAAAGGGCTTAGCGGATCGCCTGCCTAGCTCACGCCAGGACTCGATACTCTAAAACGAGAAATAGAGTTCACGCTACAAGAAAGTTCTATATACACTATTACACCTTCGAAATGTATCACTATTACATCAAGCCATACAAACCATTAGTACCAAAAAGTAAACCCTGGAAAAGTTGCTAACTATAACCACCACAACAAATATATACATCTTACTGGTCAACTTATAACACGTACTAGGGCAAAACTCATTATTCTATAAACCAAAAGTCTATACACTTTCCCGAGCTTTCCCCGCGTCGGCCCCTGCTAAGGAAAACAAATGGAATGGGGTAAGCTATATGTTTAGTGAATAATCGGGGGTAAAAACGTAAAATCACATCCAAATAAACATGTAAACCAAGATATTTCACATCAATAGACAGAAATGTAACATCACAATAGTAGGATACGGATGGCTTCAAAAGCCAATTCAATTCCCCGAGCTTGTCCACCTGTTGACACTCCGTCAACCAAAAACTCATAATCCGTAGACTCCACTTACTTCCCCGTTCACCTTATCAACCCCCGCTGGCCAGTCAACAGCACACAACAGCTCGAGCAAAACAAAAGCACTTAGCTTTAAACAAAGCTTTAACAAATAACGAAATCCCAAGGTTAGCATGGAACTAACTTCGACCAAGCCCTGGCTGGCTCGAATAGTTCGTCTACCCTTGGAACCGGGCTGGAAGCAAGCCTTGAGATATCCAATCTCTCATTAGATGATATCTCTCAATAAAGTACGCAACAAAGCACTCACCCCAACAGCGCACAGCACAAGGGGTTCAACTCAAGTCATGTTCACCATAACAGCACACAGCAAAAGGGTGATTCTCAATACAAAGCATGTATTCTCACATATTAAATCAACAACAAGGTTGGGTTTAGGTCGAGTGAGATAACGTACACCCTTGCCTAAGTACCCATGTAACATATACAAGGCACTTTGACAGTTTATCACATAAAACAACCCAATTACTCACTCAAACTAGATAGCACGCAAATCAAGGCACTTTATACGGGTCCACCGACTCCGTCCGGTTCGTCACTGCCTGTGACAGAGGATTATAGTCAACTATTAGTCAATTGACCATCACAAATGGCAATAAAGACTAAAACGGCCAAAACGGCAAAAACGGCCACGAGATGCATGTGCGCGTGCACGGAAATGAAAATGGTATGAAAACGGGTTGCACGGTTTTGACCATAACCCGAGCTGTGGTTATCGGATCAAAGTGTACTAGGTAGAGTCTCGAAGCTAAGACAAAAGGTTACAACTTTTATGAAGACAACTCAACCCATTTTTCAGTGGATCTAGGTCAAATTTGCAGATTACCGAACCAGAACTCCAAAGGCTGGTTTGTACCTTGAGTGAAAATTTGGGCGGCATGGCCCCTTGTGTTTACTTATTTTCCAGCCATTTATGGCTTCATTATTTTCCTCAAATCAGCTCCAATGTCACACATAAGCAAGGGTACCACAATAGCCCTTCAACTAGGCTCAAAATAATCCAATTACAACACAAATCTTAACAAGGCAATCGGAAATCAAGTTTAAAGGCAAATAGCTAAATGGCAGATTTGACGTCTCTTGGCGTTTCGGTCACAACTAAAGCTACACCTATCAGTTTGGGGTAAACTTTATATTGTTTCGAAGCTACGCCAAAGGGTACAACTTTGATGAAGACAACTCAGCCCCGTTCATAGTAAAGCTAGGTCAAATTTACCAATTACAGAACCCGAATTTCACCATCGGGTGGTTAACAGAACTGTGTTCAAATGACAATAACTCGGGCTACAAAAGTCTGATTGAGACGTTTTTAGATGCGTTGGAAAGATAAAACATAGTACTAAAACTTCTGTGTTTTGGCCAAAGGCTAGTTTCATACGGATCAAGGTGGAAAAATGAGGCCAAAATGATGAAATGTCAAAACTGTCCACAGAACTCTACCTATGGCAGTCAAGGGTATTTCGGTCATTTCACATGCTACAGTTCTCCGATTGAGCTGAAATTTTACAGAAAGCTATAAATCACCATTTTCTACAAATTTCATGTTTTAGCCTAAGCCTAATTCGGCCTCCATCATACACGAATAGAACTGGTCAGAACAGAGCAGATTCATCACTATCAATGCTGGGAATTTGAAGCTAAAGCTGGAAATTTCTTTAGGTAAGTCAAACTAGCATATAATTCCTCAATATTACACATGGCTAAGCTATCAAACCATGGCTAATCACTAAGTATCATATAAGAGCAGAGAATTCATCATAAAACTGAAATTTACCATAATACTACTTCAACCCATGAAATTTCCTCACAAAGCTACCAAAACTACAACTTTAAGCTACTAGCTTACACATATATGAAGTGGAGGGAAGTTTCTTACCAAAGTACCTTGTAACCTCAATAAAGATGGTAGCTTAGAGCTTTCCTCTCCAAAATCACTCCACCAAAGCCTTTAAATCTCCTTAGTGAGCAAGTTTTATGGAGTAGTTTGCACAAACTTTGATTGGAACTCAAGATTCAAGCACAAGTTGAAGTTGGAGTTGAAGGTTTCTCTCTTGTTTTTCCCTCCCCTCAAATTTCGGCCAAGCTCAAGAAAAATGGAAGAAAATAGAGCCAAGAAGAAGATAAAAAGGAAAGACAAATGCTTAGTCAAAATTTCCTATGCATCCGACAAGTGGCACCACAAGAATAATTCTCATTTTTGCTTTCTTTTCTCTCTTTTTCTTGGTCAAACATTTCAGCTGTCTTGAAGATATTTTGGGGCTGATTTTAATCAATTAGTAACAAGGATATTAAGGTAATAAAGTAATGTTCAAGTGGTGCACTCAATCGGTAACGAACGGTAAACATCGGTTCAACCCGTTTTTCCTTATTTCGCACATATTAGGGTTTTAACTTATAATTCACTCACTTATTACCATCACTTCTAATCACACACTTTTTCTTATATAAAACTCACTCTTAATCACCAAATTTAGTACACACACTTCATCAAGTGGTCACGCGGCCAAAATACGCAAAAACCCTAATTCACCCGAATTAGGAACCTAAAAGAAAAACCCTTGATTCTGTGGTTGATTGTAGCTACTGAGGGAGTGAATGAGTAGTAAAGCTATTCTAAAGGAATAAATTCCAAATAAAAAGGAATTTTAAGAAAAATAAAAGGGATTTTACAACTCCATAGATTAAAATTAGGGTTTCGATTAAAATGTGAGAGATTTAACAAAAACCGGTTAGTCACAAGTAAAACTAGGATTTTGAGTACAAGTAGGGTTTCTAGGCTTTAAAATAAAACAATGTCTTAAAATAAAAATAAAATAAAGAAACCGTAATATCCTCGTTGAGACTAAATAAAAATATTATCCTAAAAGTTGGGGTATCACAGGGTGGACCTAACCCTGAGATAGCGGAGAGTTGGTTGGATCGAATGTTAGATATTTTCACTGCATTAGGATACCCGGAGGAACGGCAAATAGCTTTCGCCGTTTTTCAATTTGAGGGAGCAGCTCGTGCCTGGTGGAATGTGATTCGAGCAAATGGGATAGAGAGCAGACCCCATGGACATGGGTTAATTTTACTCATGATTTTAATGAGAAGTACTTACCGCCACTTGTTCAAGAAAGGCGAGAGGATGAGTTCATACGACTACGTCAAGGGACTATGAGTGTGGCGGAGTACGAGACGCAGTTTACCAAACTCTCTCGTTTTGCTCCAGAGTTAGTGCTGACAGACCGAAAGAGAATTCGTCGGTTTGTCCAGGGTTTGAACGTGGAGATTCAAGAGGCACTGGCAGCTGCTCAATTGGAGACATATAGTCAAGCTATTGAAAGGGCACAACGAATTGAAAGTACTAAGAGTCAAGTAAAGGCTTTTCATGACAAGAAAAGAAGACAACCGGATACAAGTAGTTATATTGAGGGACAGAGCTCAAGGAGCGAGCCACCATCTAAGATCGGCCGAGGAGTAGGTGGTCCACGATCCACCGGGATCCCGAATCAAGGAAATTTTGGGAAGGGGCAGGCTGGGAGAGAGACCCAAAGGGGTACCTCACGTGGAGGTCCGACATCAGGACCTAGAATGACATGTGGGTTTGTGGGGCTGCTAACCATATGGAAGATAATTGTTGGAAGAAAGGACAAGTTCGGAAATGCTACCGATGTGGTAGTGCTGAGCACCTGATTGCTCAGTGCCCTCACCTGTCAAAGGAAGGAAATTTGCCGAGGATAGAAGGGAACACTTCTAAGCCGACCAATACAGCGGATAATCGACCGAAAATGCCGGCAAGGGCTTATACAATGGGACATCAGGACGTGAACATACAACCCTTGGCAGACATCGAAGGTACCCTCCCTATCTTCTATCGTATCACAGAGGTTTTAATAGCCCTATTGAGGTTTCTTTCTACTCGTTTTGGAAGATTACTACCATTAAGGCCGAGTGCAACGGAATAAGTATGTTGTTAAGAATTTATGGAATTCGATCTATGAGACATTCAGCGTTCATTAAGAATACGTGGAGACCATTGAGACTTGGAGATAAGGACTACCCGGTTGGTTCTTGTATTGGAATACATAGAGTGACAAACTTTAGGGGTGAATTTTATTATCAACGATGGACTCGTTAATGAGGTATTAGAGTATTCCAACCCTTAGCTCGTGAATAGATTAGAAAGCTTTGACCTAAAGGCTGTAATTTCGAGGACGAAATTCTTTTAAGGAGGGGAGATTGTGATACCCCAACTTTTAGGATAATATTTTTATTTAGTCTCAACGAGGATATTACGGTTTCTTTATTTTATTTTTGTTTTAAGACATTGTTTTATTTTAAAGCCTAGAAACCCTACTTGTACACAAAATCCTAGTTTTACTTGTGACTAACCGGTTTTTGTTAAATTTCTCACATTTTAATCGAAACCCTAATTTTAATCTATGGAGTTGTAAAATCCCTTTTATTTTTCTTAAAATTCCTTTTTATTGTATTTATTCCCTTAGAATAGCTTTACTACTCATTCACTCCCTCAGTAGCTACAATCAACCATAGAATCAAGGGTTTTTCTTTTAGGTTCCTAGTTCGGGTAAATTAGGGTTTTTGCGTATTTTGGCCGCGTGATCACTTGGTGAGGTGTGTGTGCAAAATTTGGTGATTAAGAGTGAGTTTTAAATAAGAAAATATGTGTGATTAGAAGTAATAATAATAAGTTAGTGAATTATAAGTTAAAACCCTAGTACGTGCGAAATAAGGAAAAATGGGTTGAACCGATGTGTGCCGTTTGTTACCGATTGAGTGCACCACTTGAACATTACTTTATTACCTTAATCTCCTTGTTATTAATTGATTAAAATCAGCCCCAAAATATCTTCAAGACAGCTGAAATGTTTGACCAAGAAAAAGAGAGAAAAGAAAGCAAAAATGAGAATTATTCTTGTGGTGCCACTTGTCGGATGCATAGGAAATTTTGACTAAGCACTTGTCTTTCCTTTTTATCTTCTTCTTGGCTCCATTTTCTTCCATTTTCTTGAGCTTGGCCGAAATTTTAGGGGAGGGAAAACACAAGAGAGAAACCTTCAACGCCAACTTCAACTTGTGCTTGAATCTTGAGTTCCAATCAAAGTTTGTGCAAACTACTCCATAAAACTTGCTCACTAAGGAGTTTTAAAGGCTTTGGTGGAGTGATTTTGGAGAGGAAAGCTCTAAGCTACCATCTTTATTGAGGTTACAAGGTACTTTGGTAAGAAACTTCCCTCCACTTCATATATGTGTAAGCTAGTAGCTTAAAGTTGTAGTTTTGGTAGCTTTGTGAGGAAATTTCATGGGTTGAAGTAGTATTATGGTAAATTTCAGTTTTATGATGAATTCTCTGCTCTTATATGATACTTAGTGATTAGCCATGGTTTGATAGCTTAGCCATGTGTAATATTGAGGAATTATATGCTAGTTTGACTTACCTAAAGAAATTTCCAGCTTTAGCTTCAAATTCCCAGCATTGATAGTGATGAATCTGCTCTGTTCTGACCAGTTCTATTTGTGTATGATGGAGACCGAATTAGGCTTAGCTCAAAACATGAAAGTTGTAGGCAATGATGTCATTTAGCTTCCTGTAAAATTTCAGCTTGATCGGAGCACGTTAGGGTGTGAAATGACCGAAATACCCTGACTGCCACAAGCTTCAATTCGTAAATAGTTTTGTGAATTCACCAGTTTGGCTTCGGTTTAGGGGAGGGAAAACACAAGAGAGAAACCTTCAACTCCAACTTCAACTTGTGCTTGAATCTTGAGTTCCAATCAAAGTTTGTGCAAACTACTCCATAAAACTTGCTCACTAAGGAGTTTTAAAGGCTTTGGTGGAGTGATTTGGGAGAGGAAAGCTCTAAGCTACCATCTTTATTGAGGTTACAAGGTACTTTGGTAAGAAACTTCCCTCCACTTCATATATGTGTAAGCTAGTAGCTTAAAGTTGTAGTTTTGGTAGCTTTGTGAGGAAATTTCATGGGTTGAAGTAGTATTATGGTAAATTTCAGTTTTATGATGAATTCTCTGCTCTTATATGATACTTAGTGATTAGCCATGGTTTGATAGCTTAGCCATGTGTAATATTGAGGAATTATATGCTAGTTTGACTTACCTAAAGAAATTTCCAGCTTTAGCTTCAAATTCCCAGCATTGATAGTGATGAATCTGCTCTGTTCTGACCAGTTCTATTCGTGTATGATGGAGGCCGAATTAGGCTTAGCTCAAAACATGAAAGTTGTAGGCAATGATGTCATTTAGCTTCCTGTAAACGTTCAGCTTGATCGGAGAACGTTAGGGTGTGAAATGACCGAAATACCCTGACTGCCACAAGCTTCAATTCGTAAATAGTTTTGTGAATTCACCAGTTTGGCTTCGTTTTTTCACCCTGATTCGTATCCAATCAGCTTTTGTCCAAAACATAAAACTTGTAGCCCTATGTTTTAGCTTTCCAACGCCTCTGAAAATGCCTCAAACGGAATTGTGTAACTTGAGTTATTACCGGTTAAAGTCAGTGCTGACAACCAGACTGACCATGAACGTTTGGATCTGTGATTTGCATATTCAACCTAGATAAACTGTGAATTAGGTTAAGTTGCCTTCATCAAAGTTGTAGATCTCTGGCTTAGCTTTGAAACGGCATAAAGTTTACCCCAAACCGATAGGCGTAGCTTTAGTTGTGACTGAAACGCCAAGAGACGTCAAATCTGCCATTTAGCTATTTGCCTTTAAACTTGATTTCCGGTTGCCTTGTTAAGACATGTGTTGTACTTGGATTATTTTGAGCCTAGTTGAAGGGCTATTGTGGTAATATTGCCTATGTATGATATTGGGGCTGATTTGAAGAAAATAATGAAGCCATAAATGGCTGGAAAATAGGTAAACACAAGGGGCATGCCGTCCAAATTTTCATTAGAAGTATAAACCAGTTTTGGAGTTTTGGTTCAGTAATCTACAAATTCGACCTAGATCTACTAAAAACTGGGATAATTTGTCTTCATGACAGTTGTAACCCTTTGTCTTAGCTTCGATACGCTACCTAGTACACCTTGATTCGACAACCACAGCTCTAGTTATGGTCAAAACCGTGCAACCCATTTTCATACCATTTTCATTTCCGCGCACGCGCACATGCATTTCTTGGCCGTTTTTGCCGTTTTGGCCGTTTTAGTCCTTATTGCCATTTGTGATGGTCGATTGACTAATAGTTGACTATAATCTTCTGTCACAGGCAGTGACGAACCGGACGGAGTCGGTGGACCCGTATAAAGTGCCTTGATTTGCGTGCTATCTAGTTTGAGTGAGTAATTGGGTTGTTTTATGTGATAAACTGTCAAAGTGCCTTGTATATGTTACATGGGTACTTAGGCGAGGGTGTACTTTATCTCACTCGACCTAAACCCAACCTTGTTGTTGATTTAATATGTGAGAATACATGCTTTGTATTGAGAATCACCCTTTTGCTGTGTGCTGTTAGGGTGAACATGACTTGAGTTGAACCCCTTGTGCTGTGTGCTGTTGGGGTGAGTACTTTGTTGCGTACTTTATTGAGAGATATCATCTAATGAGAGATTGGATATCTTAGGGCTTGGTTCCAGCCTGGTTCCAAGGGTAGACGAACTATTCGAGCCAGCCAGGGCTTGGTCGAAGTTAGTTCCATGCTAACCTTGGGATTTCGTTCTTTGTTAAAGCTTTGTTTAAAGCTAAGTGATTTTGTTTTGCTCGAGCTGCTGTGTGCTATTGACTGGCCAGCGGGGGTTGATAAGGTGAACGGGGAAGTAAGTGGAGTCTACGGACTATGAGTTTTTGGTTGACGGAGTGTCAACAGGTGAACAAGCTCGGGGAATTGAATTGGCTTTGAAGCCATCCGTATCCTACTATTGTGATGTTACATTTCTGTCTATTGATGTGAAATATCTTGATTTACATGTTTATTTGGATGTGATTTTACGTTTTTACCCCCAATTATTCACTAAGCATATAGCTTACCCCATTCCATTTGTTTTCCTTAGCAGGGGCCGACGCGGGGAAAGCTTGGGAAGGTGTATAGACTTTTGGTTTAGAGAATAATTGATGTTTATTCTAGTACTTGTTATAAGTTAGCTAGTAAGATGTATATATTTGTTGTGGTTATAGTTAGTAGCTTCTCTAGGGTTTACTTTCTGGTACTAGTGGTGTGTATGGCTTAATGTAATAGTCTATGCAACTTTTGAAGATGTAATAGTGTAAATAGAATTTTCTTTTGGCGTGAACTCTATTTCTCATTTTAGAGTATCAAGTCCTGGCGCGAGCTAGGCAGGCGATCCGCTAAGCCCTTTGGTACGCCTCTAGGTACGGTGGGGTCGTCACAGATTTGATATGGATCAAAGTGAAAAATGAAGCCAAAAATGTGAAATCTCAAAACTGTCCGTAAAATGGGGCACTTGACAGTCAGGGTATTTTTGTCATTTCACATGGTACAGTGCTCCAATTGAGCTCAAATTTTGTAGGAAGCTAGTTAACACCATTGCCTACAACTTTCATGTTTTGACCTAAGCCTGAATCGGCCTCTAACATGGACGAATGAAACGGTCAGGAGCAGGGCAGTTTCATCACTAACACAAGATTACATATAAGTTCATCAACCAAAACCCTAATCCAAACCCTTCATGCTGGCCCAATGTTATATGCTACAAAACTAACAAGTTTTAACCATGAATTTACTTCCATAAACTAAGCATAAGCATTACTACACATGAATACCAAGAACAACCATCCATTCTACAACCAAAGCTGAAACTTACACCACAAAGCTAGAATTTACTATAACCACTACTAGAATCATGAAATCTACCTAAACAAGCCATAACTTTTACTTGTAAACCGATAAGTAGCACAACCATGAACTAATACCAACCTTACCTAGAATTGTAGAAGCACAACAACCCCTAGGAAGCTTGAACCACCAAAACACTCTACTCCAAGATGGCAATCCACCTTCCTAAGCAACTTCTATGGATTAGTTTGCAATTTAATCGGTTGGAACTCAAGATTTGGACAAGAAATTGAAGAACAAGATGAAGGTTTTCTCTCTTCTCTCCTCTCCTTATTTTCGGCCAAGAAGGGTAAGAAAGTAAGGAGATTTTGGGCCAAAATCTGATTTTAGTAAAGGTGAGAAAACTTAGTCAAGTCCAACATCCAATCTGTTTGCGACACTTGGCACCTTTAGGGTTTAATCTTATCTTCTTTCTCCCAATGGTTAAGCTATCTAGTTAACCTCTAATTATCTCCTAGAACCTTGTAAAATAATATCCCTTAATACAAATCTTCAACTAGTTATCAAAAATATATCGCATTTACCGCACTAACGGGTCTCATGTACATAATACGCTTCAAACTTAATATGAACTAACTTAAAATAGGAAAATGATTTAAAAACTCTACTCACTTATAAAATCTCTAGAAAATCAATATAATAGGGTATAGTGATAAAAATGCATGCGAGGAAATAAAATAAAGTAATCTAAAATAAGAAAATTTTTACGGGTCCTCACACTCTCTCCCCCTTAAAGAAATTTCGTCCTCGAAATTTTTTTACCACCAGGATCTATCAGGCAAGTCAGGGATTATACCTTCTTCGATCTCAAACGAGTCAGGGAGCTGATGCTGCTCTAGGGAATATACTCGAACCAGCACCTTCGATCCAGTCCCTTCCCCCTTGGACTGTCCAGGGTTGGACTTGGTTGGTTGCGGGGTCCCTCTCCCTTCTCGCACAAGAACTGGGCAGTTAGCAATCCGATGATCGGCGCTCCTACAGTGCAGGCATTTTCCTTCTTTCTTCCAACAATTTTCCTCCGTATGGTTCGGCCGCTCACAATGTCCACAGGGACCACGGGAAGCAAAGGCCGAGTCTCCCTGTGAGACACCTCTTGACATTCCCGAAAGTTTTACTCCTCCAGTTCCCCTTCCAAATTTAGGAGGTGTACTCTTATCCCCTTGACCTAAGCTACCTTCAGGAATAGCCCTTTTCTTCGCTTGGAAGTTTCTAACTTGTAATCTCGCATTTTCAACCCGCAGCGCTTTCTCCACAGCATCACTAAATGTGTTAATTTTGGCTACCACTAGATCCTTTTGAATCTCTACATTTAGCCCCTGAACAAACCGCCTTATTCGCCTTTGCTCGGTCATGATAAGTTCGGGAGCAAACTTAGATAATCTAGTAAAGTGGCTCTCATATTCCATTACAGTTTGAGCTCCCTGGTGAAGTTTAATAAACTCATCCTCCTTTTTCTCTTGAACTAGAGGCGAAAAGTATTTTGCATTGAACTTTCTCATGAAGTTTACCCACATCCTTGGCGTTTGTTCTCTTTCCACTTTATTCTAATTACGTTTCACCAAGAACGGGCTGCTGCCTCCAATTGAAATACAGCAAAAGTCACCTGTCTCTCCTCAGTGTAATGCAACGCGGCAAAAATATCGATCATCTTCTCCAGTCACCTCTCGCCCACGTCAGTGTCTGGTCCTCCAAGGAATTTCGATGGAGAGAACTTCTGAAATCATTCGAGGGCTCTATCCTCGCCATCTACATTGTTGCTAGGGTTTCCAGGTTGAAGAATAGGGTTTTGGCCCTGGTGTTCCACTACGTGGGCTAGCAGATCGGTCATACGCTGGATGGTAACGGCTAGCAGATCGGTCATACGCTGGATGGTAACGGCTAGCTGAGCATTTGGGTCGACCCTAGGTTCAGGTATTGGTTCCCAATTACCTCCTTGATTCGAGGGTTGCCTAACACCGCGTCCACAGCCTCGTCCACTACGAGTACTCTCCATTGAATTAACCTATCTAGGGTCGAAGCGTGAAACTAGTATTAAAGATAAATATATGCATGAACAGGTAACAAGAGGTACACACAAATCAAAAGGCATGTATATATATATAACACAACTTTATCAAACAAATCACACAGTAACAGTCAGTCAGATACAAGCAAAAGGAATCTCATGAAAGTATCGGGGTCATCAAAAGTACTATATACCAACTAGACCAAAGGTACAAAAGCAACTAACTAAAACTTTTCCTCTTCCCTAACTGCCCCTCACATGTGACCAAAACATGGCTCAAAGGGGTTTTAACCTAGTTCCCAGCTGAGTTAATGGACTCTCCCTCATGGTTAGCACTAGGTGTATTCCCCCCTCTAGGGCTCCATCCATAATCTACGAGAATAACACAACTTTATCTTAAGCAGGGTTAATTATACTTAACGACACCCGAACAAATCACACAAAGTTCCATAGAATCACATTTCTAGTTCACCCAAGTTCTTTCTAACCTAGACTCTCATCTATTTAGTAGTCGAGTACAAGAATCCCAAATAAGATAATTCACAACTCAAGCCGACCGGTCCCCAGAGTATATCATCCCTATTAAAGATTCCTACCTGACATACATATCTATCTTCCCCAAGTACCATTGTAAAGATTTTTCACTTATAACATGCACGGTTCATAACTTACGCCCAAGAAGAGCACTTAATCCTTTACACTTATTCACATGATCAGGACCATAGCACTACTTGACCCAAGTTCACTCCGCGCAGAGACCACGTGAAGCAGCTCTGATACTACCTGTGACAGCCCCACCTCTACCTAAGGTGAACCAAAGGGTTCGGCGGACCGCCTGCCCAACTCTCGCTCGGACTACCAAGTCAAAACACACGTCAACCCTACCGAACGCGCAACAGATTTTCGATTCTTTCTACAGATACAAGAAAAGTACACATAGCTGGAGAATCATGCATTTCAATTAATATACGTAACCATACACTTGCACAAATATATATATTGGAATTTTCAACAAGCAAACTTGAAGTACAAGCTAGAATAGTCATAAGGTATCAAAGTACACCTAGGGTTTACTATTACAGAGGAGCGTAAACAAAGGAATGTCTACAACTAGCTCGACTCTTTCTTCCAAAAATCATGATTTCCAAAACATTAAACCCTGTAAGGAAAACAAATATAACGGAACGGGGTGAGATTATGCTCAATGAGGTACCAAATATACAAGCAGTCAAGAATCATGGCATTTCACGCTTGACCGGTCAAATACACACACCAGATATAAATGAAACAGTTAAACACAATGACTCAAATAGAAAGGATACAGGTGGCTCTCAGGAGCCAAATTCCCATTTGCTTCACCAGAGCTTGATCAAGTAGTAGTTGACACTCCGTCAACTTTCAAGTAACGTTTTCCGTCCAATAGAGCGCCACTTTACACCAAATTCTGTCCACCAAACATACTCCTACCGGGCCCGCAAAAACAAACAGAAGCAGAGGTGGTAATATTCGAGTATACTGGAAATCCAGAGTCTCCAATACCCAAAGGTTTCCTAAAAACAGACTACTGTGACTCATTATCTAATCGACCAGACCCTTACCGGCTAAACTTGAGTAACTAGCCACAGGATTTGAGCTTAGAGGTCACAGAAGAGTCATTGGATACAAGCCTCCCAAACGACGTCAGAACAGACACAGATAACATATTCAAATTCACACAGTAAACAATCACATAGATAAGAGAACGAGTGTGATAAAGTACACCCTCGTCTCATTCAGAATAAACAGAGTTCATAGTCATTCAAGTCACAGATTTCAAATACAAATCAACCAGTTAAGCAACAAATCAGGAGAGTGGTACACTCACCAGTTCAAACAAGGACAACTTCAAAAGTTTCCTTCCAAAGAATGCCTTTTATCACTAGCACGTCCTAGAACAACCAAGGAAAAACATTGAGACGAGTCGTATGCCTATAGTATGTAACAGGGTGCTAAAGGTAACAAGGTAACCAGGCAACAAATGAAATCATGACATGAGTGATTTTAAGGCTTTAAAACTTAGAGTAATAACATACAAATTTGCCTTTCAAACCAGAATTTTCGCAGCCATGACACAAGTGAAATCATGAGCTTGTTCACCTCCTAATCGAAATAGTTTTCACTCAAATTCAGGCACAAAGGTTTAACCAATGCTTGGAACAAGTTTTGGCCAAAACCAAATCATGAAAAGGTTGGAAAACACAAGGTAATAAACTTCACTATCACTTGACCAACAAACGGAAATTTCAGCCAACAACTTGGAGGAAAATACCAATGCAAATCCTTCCATTTCAACCAAAATTCAACATCAAAATAAAGCTTATAAATATACCAAGCTTCTTAAGCACGTTTATCACCAAATCGGCCCAAACTTGAAGGAATCAAGTAGCCCTAACATTTTGGACAGCATGCCCTTTGTATTTCGCTATTTTCCAACCATATATGGCTTCATTATTTTCCTCAAATCAGCCCCAAAGTCACACATAAGCAAGGTTAGCACAATAGCCCTTCAACTAGACTCAAAATAATCCAATTACAGCACAAGTCTTAACAATGCAACCAGAAACCAAGTTTTAAGGACAAAAACTAAATAACAGGTTTGATGTCTCTTGGTGTTTCGGTCACAACTGAAGCTACGTTTATCGGATTGGTGTACACTTTAAACCGTTTTGAAGCTAAGACAAAAGGTTACAACTTTCATGAAGACAAGTCAACCCATTTCATAGTTGATCTAGGTCGAATTTGCAGATTACAGAACCAGAATTTCATGGTCAGTCTGGTTGTCAGGACTGGATTTAAATAGCAATAACTCAAACTACAAAATTCCGATTGAGGCATTTTCAGATGAGTTGGAAAGCTAAAACATAGCTTTAGAAGTTTTAAGTTTTGACCAAAGGCTGATTTGATACGGATCAAAGTGAAAAACGAAGCCAAAATGTGAAATCTCAAAACTGTCCGCGAAATGGAGCACTTGATAGTCAGGGTATTTTTGTCATTTCACATGCTACAGTACTCTGATTGAGCTGAAATTTGTCAGTCAGCTAGTTAACACCATTTCCTACAACTTTCATGTTTTGACCTAAGCCTGAATCGGCCTATAACATGGACGAATGAAACGGTCAGAAGCAGGGCAGTTTCATCACTAACACAAGATTACAAATAAGTTCATCAACCAAAACCCTAATCCAAACCCTTCATGCTGGCCCAATGTTATATGCTACAAAACTAACAAGGTTTAACCATGAATTTACTTCCATAAACTAAGCATAAGCATTGCTACACATGAACACCAAGAACAACCATCCATTCCACAACCAAAGCTGAAACTTACGCCACAAAGCTGGAATTTACTATAACCACTACTAGAATCATGAAATCTACCTAAACAAGCCATAACTTTTACTTGTAAACCAATAAGTAGCACAACCATGAACTAATACTAACGTTACCCAGAATTGGAGAAGCACACCAACCCCTAGGAAGCTTGAACCACCAAAACACTCCACTCCAAGATGGCAATCCACCTTCCTAAGCAACTTCTATGGATTAGTTTGCAATTTAATCGGTTGGAACTCAAGATTTGGACAAGAAATTGAAGAACAAGATGAAGGTTTTCTCTCTTCTCTCCTCTCCTTATTTTCGGCCAAGAAGGGTAAGAAAGTAAGGAAATTTTGGGTCAAAATCTGATTTTAGTAAAGGTGAGAAAACTTAGTCAAGTCCAACATCCAATCGGGTGGCGACACTTGGCACCTTTAGGGTTTAATCTTATCTTCTTTATCCCAATGGTTAAGCTATCTAGCTAACCTCTAATTATCTCCTAACACCTTGTAAAATAATATCCCTTAATACAACGCTTCAACTAGTTATCAAAAATATATCACATTTACCGCACTAACTGGTCTCACGTCCATAATACTCTTCAAAATTAATATGAACTAACTTAAACTAGGAAAATGATTTAAAAACTCTACTCACTTATAAAATCTCTGGAAAATCAATATAATAGGGTATACTGAAGAAAATGCATGCGAGGAAATAAAATAAAATAATATAAAATAAGAAAATTTTTACGGGTCCTCACACTTTGACCAGAGACTTTGACTAGACCAACTTAAACTTATCTCTTAAGCTTTTGTTTTGTCTTCATTTCTTCCATTTTTCTCCATGGTTGGCCAAATGTGAGAGAGAGAAAAGAAGAGAGAAAAGCTTCATTTTCTAGTTCTATTTTTGCTCGGATCTTGAAGTTGTACCATAAAACTAACAATCTGCTCCATAAAAGGTGGTACTCAAGGAAGATTGAAGCTCTTGGTGGAGAGATTTTGGAGTGTTAAGCTAGGATTTCCTATCTTCAAGAAGATGATCAAAGTATGGGTTTCATGAAGCTATATTTACCTTAGATACATGTTTATATGTGATTTTTAGGTTTGATTATGGTGATTTTCATGACTTGTTAGCTGATTTGAGTGGTGAAATGAAATTTTCAACTTTGGTAATGAGATTTCAGCTCTATATTGTTGCTTTAAGTTGAATCTTGTTTTATTAGCTTTGCTAAGTAGATATACTAGTTTGTATAGGTTGATTTGGCCAAAATATGCAAAATTCCAGCATTTGGTGGTGGATTTCAGTCAATTTCCGAAGCTTGTCGGTAGTTGTAGGAGTTGAACTAGAACCCGATTTTTATAATGTTGGAAACCTCAATGAATCTAGTTTTAAACGCCGCTGACGGAGTTCAATTTTGATTTTTCTACACCAAGTCATAGCCATTTTACCAAAACTGTTCAGTTATCCTATTTTGGATCCGACAGAATTTGTATGTCTCTATTTTTGCCAATTTCGACCCTGATAATGTTTGAATTGGAGTTTGATCCTTCATCAAAATTGTAAGCCTCTATCTTAGCTTCGAAATGCCATCAAATTTACCTCGATCCGATATACCTAACTACAATTATGACCAAAACACCGAAGGATGACAAATCCGCCACTTATAATTTTTTCTTTAAACTGGTTTCCAGCTTTGAAATCCATGGTGATAAGTTTATTATTTGGTTAGTTTGGTTGGTTTTGAGACCTTGAATAGATGTATGTTGTTGGTTATCACTTGTGGTTGGTTGGAGGTTTGTTGGCTTGTGAATCCAAGTTGTACTTGGATGGGAAAAGTAAGAAAATAGGGGAAATGTTGCCCAAATTTCTATTACTTGCTCTTATGTATATTAGTGAGATATAAGGTTTGATTTTGGGTTAGTTGGATCTTAAGTTACATATGTATCCTTGAATGCACTTCCATAGTAGTATATGAGTTGTTTTTGACCAAGATTTGGTATCAACTAAGATGAAAAGTGTTAGTTTTATCTCAAAAACTTTGAATTACATTTGCTCACTTCAATTTGGGATTGGTTGTTCTTTCAACTACTGATTTCTGGAATTTTCTTCGGTTATGTTTGAATTTGAAAAATGACTCAAGAATTTCATGACTTGAAAGTTCAAATGTTATTATTCACTCTAAAACTGCATTTTCATATTTGCACTAGTACTTTCTGGATTTTTGATGGTTCACCTAGATTTTGATGAGTTGAACCATAATACCTTATTTTGACCGATTTAGGTTTCTTTGGTGATCCTGAGTACAACTCGGAAGGAAACTTTTGACATATCTCTTACTCATACTGGTGAGTGTTTCCAAGTGCATGATTGAACCTGATATTTAAAAGAAATACTTGACTTGTTTGAACGGGCAAGGGTGTACTTCATCGCACTTGCCCTAATGTGATTTATTACTGTTTACTGGCTATTACTGACTTGATATACATGTGTACAACTTGAATACTACCTGAGATCTTGTACTTGACTCGTAAGTGCTTAGCGGTAGCATGTACCGCACTCCATCAGAGTGGGAGGTGCCTCTCATCCCGTCTCACTACTTGGATCCACACCCTATTGGTTAGTTAGTCGAATCAAGCTAGTAAGGGTTTGGTCGAGGAGATTGGCAAACCATAGGTACTACTGTTTATTGTTTATTGTATAATCATTTGGATTAGATCCACTGGATTCGGTAAACTCAAGTATTACCATTACTTTTATTTTGGATTTCGGGTCCGGTAGGGAGTTGATTGGTGGATGAAAATTGGTGTAATGTAGAGATCTACGGTTATGGTTTGCTTCCTCAAACGTTGACGGGGTGTCAACGGGTTCAGATCAAGTAATGCAATGGAATTTTGGCTCTTGAGAGCCATCCATATCCTTTTACCTGGAATTTGTTGGATAACTAATGATTTGTTAATTTGAATTGTTATTGCCCTCTTTTATGAACTCTTATGCTCGCTATATTGATATTTCAAATTTTACATAATGACCAACGTGCTGCTTGGGTCTAGATGAAGTTTTGGAACCTCATTGAGTTTTGGCTCACTCAATTCCATTAAATTTGTTTTCCTTGCAGGGGTTACGAGTGAGGGCGTGAGGTTGGGACAAGCTAGCATAGTCTAGTTTTTTTTTTAATTTTTGGCAATTTTACGCGCACTAGTGCTAGATTTGGATTGAATGTATCTGAAACTCAAATCTTTTGTTAAATTTGGGGATTGTATGAATTTTTGAGATAGAAATGAATGTAATTGTCCGTTCCATGCTTGGGAACTATTGTTTCATTTACTTTTGAGGTTGTAACGTATTTTATTGAAGTAAGTGAGCGAGTATTGGCGAGAGTTGGGCAGACGGTCCGCTAAACCCTGGGGTACACCCTAGGGGAAGGTGAGGTCGTCACAGATGGTATCAGAGTTTTAGGTTTCAGATCTTTGTAGTGTATCCTAGGCTTAAAGTTTAGGATGCCAGACTGTGAGATTAACTTGAATATTACATGGACTAGAGAACCTATTGTATTCTAGTGGTTAAAGAGAATTGTTGCTTAAGAGCTTCTTATATGGGATTGGTGGAAACAAAACTGAGAAATTTTGTGGTGTTATATGGAAAGGAAACATTATGTGAGAGGTTAGTAGTGAAAGATTGAATAAGATTTGAATAGGCTTTGTACTTGTAGGAATGGAAGGAATTAGTGTAACTATTGGTATTAGCTATAGGAGATAAGAAACTGAGATTTGCTAGTTAATTTCACATATGGTGGTTTTGAACCAAAACAAACGAATTTTCTAAGGAATAAAATGTATTTTTCCACCTATTTACTTACTGAAAAATTCCTGCTTTGGAATCCTAGAAAAAAAAAGAATTAAGATGTAATAGTTTTATTTTCAAACAATGGTTGAAAATAACATATATATGCTCTAAGTACTTTATAACTTACCAATTTTGATAAGTATGTGAATTTCACTTGAATTTAAAACTAGAAATTTGTGAGCAAGTAATGAGTTTATTGAATTTTTATATATTCTAGACCCAAGAAAAGGTTGAAGTTTTCTAACCAAGTTTGTCAATCCTTGATTGTACACTGATATATTTTTGCACCTGGATTTGACCATGCATTAAACAAGAAACCCTTGAAATTTTGGAAGAATTGTGGACTTGGGCTCCGGTAATGTAAATTCTGGATTTTATTGGATTTTTTTATTTTGTTTGCTCTTCTTACGTCTTCCAAGAACTTATCCGAGTTTCGAATGTGAAATTCTTGGTTTGAGGAGAAAGCCTGAAGTGATTGTGATTGAGGAGTAAGGGCGTACTAATGATTTCGTCGTTAGTTCTAGTAGTTCCATCACTGCATTGACTAAAGAGAAGACAACTAAGAGATAATAAGTAGAGTACTTAAGGACTATTGAGATATTGAGATAAGGATTACATGATTTGTTCTTGAATTGGAATACATAAATTGACAAATTTCTTGACGTGATCTTTATTACTAATGATTGACTCGTTAATGAGGTATTGGTGAAACGGGTGAAAAGATTAAGAATATATGACTTACGTGATATCTAGTGTGAAATAGGTTTTTCAATTATTAAGAGTGGGATACAGAAGAGATATCTAAAATTTTCAAACTAAGGTTGGAATTTCGAGCCGAAATTCTTTTAAGGAGAGGAGAATGTGACACCTCGAATTTTTGTGCAAGAGGAAAAGAATGTGACGACCTAAATTCTTGCTATTTTTACTTTATTTTAACATAGTTGCACCTCATTTGTTTGATTAATTAATGATTTGAAATGATTTTTACATTTGCATAAATTTATTGTATTTTGTATTTTGTATTTTGTATTTTGTTTCTTCAAATACATTTTCTTTACTTTAACTCATTGCTTTAATTACTTAGATATTTTTATAAGTGAATCAAGTTTTTAAAACATTTTTCTTGTATAAGTTAGTACATGATAAGTTTGAAGTGCATTAAGGTGGTAAGACCCACTAAGGTGTGACGCGCGTTAAATTTTCGAAGTATGGTGGAAGTGTTGTGCTAAGGAATATTATTTATGATGTGCTAAGGATTAATTTGGAACTTGTTGCTTAAGTATGCAATTAGGAGACAAAAGGATATATATTAGCTTAGATGATGCCACTTGTTGCCGTAGTATTAAGTCTTGTTTAAGACTTTGACCAAACACTTTGACTCGACCAACTTAAGCTTATCTCTTAAGCCTTTGTTTTGTCTTCATTTCTTCCATTTTCCTCCATGGTTGGCCGAATGTGAGAGAGAGAAAAGAAGAGAAAAGCTTCATTTTCTAGTTCCATTTTTGCTTGGATCTTGAAGTTGTACCATAAAACTAACAATCTACTCCATAAAAAGTGGTACTCAAGGAAGATTGAAGGTCTTGGTGGAGAGATTTTGGAGTGTTAAGCTAGGATTTGCTATCTTCAAGAAGGTGATCAAAGTATGGATTTCAAGAAGCTATATTTACCTTAGATACATGTTTATATGTGATTTTTAGGTTTGATTATGGTGATTTTCATGACTTGTTAGCAGATTTGAGCGGGAAATGAAATTTTCAACTTTGGTAATGAGATTTCAGCTTTATATTGTTGCTTTAAGTTTAATCTTGTTTTATTAGCTTTGCGAAGTAGATATACTAGTTTGTATAGGTTGATTTGGCTAAAATATACAAAATTCCAGCATTTCGTGGTGAATTTCAGTCAATTTCCTGAGCTTGTCCATAGTTGTAGGAGATGAACTAGAACCCAATTTTTATACTCTATGAATCTAGTTTTATACGCCGCTGACGGAGTTCAATTTCGATTTTTCTACACCAAGTCATAGCCATTTTACCAAAACTGTTCAATTATCCTGTTTTGGGTCCGACAGAATTTTTATGTCTCTATTTTTGCCAATTTTGACCCTGATAATGTTTGAATTGGGGTTTGATGCCTTCATCAAAATTGTAGGTCTCTGTCTTAGCTTCGAAACGCCATCAAAGTTTCCTCGATCCGATATACCTAGCTACAGTTATGACCAAAACACCAAAGGATGACAAATCCGCCACTTATAATTTTTTCTTTAAACTGGTTTCTAGCTTTGAAATCCATGGTGATAAGTTTATTATTTGGTTAGTTTGGTTGGTTTTGAGGCCTTGAATAGATGTATGTTGTTGGTTATCACTTGTGGTTGGATTGGAGGTTTGTTGGCTTGTGAATCCAAATTGTACTTGGATGGGAAAAGTAAGAAAATAGGGGAAATGCTACCCAAATTTCTATTACTTGCTCTTATGTATATTAGTGAGATATAAGGTTTGATTTTGGGTTAGTTTGTGACGCCCCCACTTCTCCCTAAGGCGAACCAAAGGGTATCCGGGGGACGCCTGCCTAGCTCTCGCCAGGACTCAAGGCCATACAATCCAAGCTTAACTATAAATAATCAACAACACAAGCCTAAAGAATAAAGTCGCTTCCATAGCCAATATTCAATAGTACACCATGAGTACAAAATGCATCATTCATCCAAATCTTACATTCGATTCCCAAAAGTTACATCCAATTCCAATTTATACAAAAATCCAGAGTCCAGCTAAGTACATTAAAAACCCTAATACAAAAGTACATCATAAGGGGGTTTTCTTCGAGTTCACTCCAATCCATTCCTGTTAAGGAAAACAAATCTAAAGGGTGAGCTAAACGCTCGTGAGGCCAAGAACACACATGCAAGCACATAGTCCAAGTAACAAGCCCAAATAATAAGTCAATTGATAAAGGGCGATAAATAAACAATTTCAATGAAATGTAAACAGAAACAATTCAAGGATATGGTAGCTCTCAGGAGCTAAGTTCCACTTGCTTCGCCAAGGTCATTCGTATACCTTCCCGCGATGACTCTCCGTCAACCGGGTCGGTATTTCAAATCCATAGATTTCCGCTTACTTCTCATCCGTCCACCGTACACCGCACCGGGCCCGAACGACATTTGTAAGGTGATACTCCACGAGTATGCCAAGCGAGACCTATCCAATAGGTCAATCTTATCATGTAATTCTCATGGCTCACCGAAGTTCCAAACCAAGCCAATGCCGGCTCGAGTCCCAAGGTCGACCTATGAGTTTGGGCGTCCCCATGTATCATTTGGATGTCGAGCAGATTCACTCCAACGACGTATGCAACCATAGCATACAAATTCATATCATTCAAACATTTGATATTTCCAGGCATTTGGTAATTCAAGCATTTGGTATATTCCAGCATTTCAGGCATGAGTTATTCATTTCAAATGAGAACGAGTGCGATAAAGTACACACTCAAACTCCATTTTCAAAATCTTAAGTCATGGATTATCAAATAAAGCATGTATCAAGTTTACAGGAGTTCAAGTAGACATGCACTTGACACTCACCTAATCACAAGGAGAGTAAGTAGTGCGACTCAAGCACTTAGGCGTCCGATGTGAGGTCCTCTCGAAGGTCCTCTTGAATGCTTGAGCAAACAACAGCATTTATTACATACTATCATTCAAAATCCCCAATTATAAAGAAAGATTGCACACTTGTACAATCTAAGGAAATCCTATGAAAATGAGTCTTAACTTGCTCAAATTCAAGGTCCAAAGGTGGTATTTAAATGCACAAGGGCAAACTAATTTCCTTCGTGAAAACATATTTCCAGCTATTTACTTGCTGAAAAAATTCCTGCTTTGGAATCTAAAAAAAAAAGGAATTAAGATATACTAGTTTTATTTTCAAACAATGGTTGAAAATAACATATCTATGCTCTAAGTACTTTATAACTTACCAATTTTGATAAGTATGTGAATTTCACTTTGAATTTAAAACTAGAAATTTGTGAGCAAGTAATGAGTTTATTGAATTTTTATATATTCTAGACCCAAGAAAAGGTTGAAGTTTTCTAACCAAGTTTGTCAATCCTTGATTGTACACTGATATATTTTTGCACCTGGATTTGACCATGCATTAAACAAGAAACCCTTGAAATTTTGGAAGAATTGTGGACTTGGGCTCCGGTAATGTAAATTCTGGATTTTATTGGATTTTTTTATTTTGTTTGCTCTTCTTACGTCTCCAAGAACTTATCCGAGTTTCGAATGTGAAATTCTTGGTTTGAGGAGAAAGCCTGAAGTGATTGTGATTGAGGAGTAAGGGCGCACTAATGATTTCGTCGTTAGTTCTAGTAGTTCCATCACTGCATTGACTAAAGAGAAGACAACTAAGAGATAATAAGTAGAGTACTTAAGGACTATTGAGATATTGAGATAAGGATTACATGATTTGTTCTTGAATTGGAATACATAAATTGATAAATTTCTTGACATGATCTTTATTACCAATGATTGACTCGTTAATGAGGTATTGGAATTAATTTGTGAAACGGGTGAAAAGATTAAGAATATATGACTTACGTGATATCTAGTGTGAAATAGGTCTTTCAATTATTAAGAGTAGGATACAGAAGAGATATCTGAAATTTTCAAACTAAGGTTGGAATTTCGAGGACGAAAATTCTTTTAAGCAGGGGAGAATGTGACACCTCGAATTTTTGTGTAAGAGGAAGAGAATGTGACGACCTAAATTCTTGCTATTTTTACTTTATTTTAACATAGTTGTACCTCATTTGTTTGATTAATTAATGATTTGAAATGATTTTTACATTTGCATAAATTTATTCTATTTTTGTATTTTGTATTTTGTTTCTTCGAATACATTTTCTTTACTTTAACTCATTGCTTTAATTGCATTGATATTTTTATAAGTAAATCAAGTTTTTAAAACATTTTTCTTGTATAAGTTAGTATATGATAAGTTTGAAGTGCATTAAGGTGGTAAGACCCACTAAGGTGTGACGCGCGTTAAATTTTCGAAGTATGGTGGAAGTGTTGTGCTAAGGGATATTATTTATGATGTGCTAAGGATTAATTTGGAACTTGTTGCTTAAGTATGCAATTAGGAGACAAAAGGATATATATTAGCTTAGATGATGCCACTTGTCGTCGTAGTATTAAGTCTTGTTTAAGACTTTGACCAAGGACTTTGACTAGACCAACTTAAGTTTATCTCTTAAGCCTTTGTTTTGTCTTCATTTCTTCCATTTTCCTCCATGGTTGGCCGAATGTGGGAGAGAGAAAAAAAGAGAGAAAAGTTTCATTTTCTAGTTCCATTTTTTGCTTGGATCTTGAAGTTGTACCATAAAACTAACAATCTACTCCATAAAAGGTGGTACTCAAGGAAGATTGGAGGTTTTGGTGGAGAAATTTTGGAGTGTTAAGCTAGGATTTGCTATTTTCAATAAGGCGATCAAGGTATAGGTTTCAAGAAGCTATATTTACCTTAGATACATGTTTATAAGTGATTTTTAGGTTTGATTATGGTGATTTTCATGACTTGTTAGTTGATTTGAGTGGTGAAATGAAATTTTCAACTTTGGTAATGAGATTTCAGCTTTATATTGTTGCTTTAAGTCGAATCTTGCTTTATTAGCTTTGCTAAGTGGATATACTAGTATGTATATGTGACGCCCCCACTTCTCCCTAAGGCGAACCAAAGGATATCCGCGGGACGCCTGCCCAATTTTCGCCAGGACTCAGTACAAATCCAGTCCAAAGTTAAAGTCTAATACTAACAATGAAAGTCGGAATAAAGGTACGAAGTCATTTCCATACATAAACATTCAATCTTATATCCCAAGTTCAAAATACATCCGCTTTCCGAAATATACAACTTCCAAAAATATGTCTAGTCAAATTACAATTAAAACCCCAATACAAAAGTGCCTCAAGTTAGATTTTCCATAACTCTTTCCATTTCAGTTACTGTTAAGGAAAACAAATCTAATGGGATGAGCTAACGCTCAGTGAGGCCAAGAAAACATGAAAAACACATAGTTCAAGTAGCAATGGCATTTAAGCAAGAATTAAAGCCGTAACATTCAAGCAATTCACAATTTTCAATTAAACACATTCAATGAGGATACAGGAGCTCTCAGGAGCTAAGTTCCACTTGCTTCACCAAGTCTCGATCAAAACCTTCCTGCGATGACACTCTGTCAACCGGGTCGGTATTTAACTCCATAGAACTCCACTTACACGTCAATTTCGTCCACCATTCACCGCACCAGGCCCGAACTTCTATAAAAGGCACTACTATGCGAGTAGGTCAAGCAAGATCTCTCAATAGATCAATGTTACAGTTATCTCATGGTTCACCAAGCTCCTCGACCAAGCCTTTGTTGGCTCGAGTTGCAAGGTCGGTCAATTGAGATTTGGGCGTCCCCCAGTTCAGTTATAGGTTGAGGAGATTCACTCCAACGACATGCAAGCAGTTCAGTTACAATTCTGTTGTTCAATCAGTTAAAAGAGAACGAGTGTGATAAAGTATACACTCGACTCAACAGTCATAAATCTTTCAGTCCATAAGAAGCAATTCACATAATTGCAACAAAACATGCACTTGACACTCACCAATCAAAATAGGGAGTAAGTGCTCAAACAACTTTTAGGCATCCGCTTCAAGATCCTCTTGAAGGTTCTCTTGAGCGCCTGAGCAAATAATAATTTACTATCACACACTATCACTTACAAACCCCTTGTTAACAAGGAAGGTTGTACACTTGTACAATGCTAAGAAAATATCATAAAAAGAGCCTTAATTACTCGTAAATCGAGACTCAAAAGTGAGGTTTAATAACACAAGGAAAAACTGATTTCCTTCATGAAATCAAGTTTAAAACGGTCAATCAATATTAAAGGATAGGGAAGAGTTTCCAAAAACTCATTTCGCATCGAGTCAGAAAATTTCAGTTTTTACACGTCAACTTAGAAAAATCAGAAATTGCACTCAGTAGGTCCAAAATTGGGAAACATTTATACCGTTGGAATCTTGGTTCAAAGTACTAAAAGTTCTTAGAAGACACCTTTCCATGATTCTAAACATAAGGCATTCAAATTTCAGCTCAAAGTGGCTGACTTGAGCATACAAGACAGTTTCGATCATGTTTTTCGGTAAACTTTGGAAATTCGGCAAAATTCACAGGAAGTGAACTAGCCTCTGAATTCATAATAAAATAAGAGTTCTAAACAAAGTTTCAAACACAATAAGTGGAATTAAATTTGGAGTTTTGAGTGCCAAAATATAGCAGCTCAAAGTTGGCCAAAATGGAGACAGTTCAGTAATTTTTTTCCAGATTTGAAGAATAACTTTGGTACATCATTTGGGTATCGAAATAGTCTTAGAATGACACCAAATTTGGTACAATTAAACTCCCATATGAGGGCTATTCTTCTATCAAAATTCATGTAAAAACTCGTACGAAAAGGTAGTTAACAAAACTACCAAAGTTCAAGAAATTTCCAAGACAAATCTGTCTTCTTGTTTTCTTTCCCTTTTTCAAACACTTTGCATCATGAAATCAGTCCCATTTTGGTTCATTTGTGAAAAAAAAGACCCAAGAAACATTTCATAAGCAATTGATAGTTGGTTGACATCAAAATTTCAAAATAAAACCTCTCACAAGCAACCAAACCAGTCGGCCAACCCAAAAGAAGGGTTTTCCCAGTTTTGTCGCAGTTTGGAAATTAAACCATATCTCACTCCATACAACTTTGAATCGAGAATGGTTGGTGGCGTTGGAAACTAGAATTATAAGTCTACATTCCATCAGAACAAATTGTTTTGAAATTCAGTTTGCAAATGAGAGAAAATAGAGCCACAAGTTGCAGCTTCTACTCTTCTCTCGGTTGAACAGCCATACAGAACAGCCGACTTTGATCAATCACTACAGATGACTCCGTTGGAATTAGAAGGTGAGTTTTACACCGTTAGAAAAATACAGATGTCTAGTTTTGAATGCCACTGATGGCACTCAATTCCAACTTGCGGACAGAGAGATATGTTCATTCAAAAAACACTGCCAGTGGACCACTGCTACACGAATTTTCCAGATTTGTTCTTGCCAAAATTCAATTTTTATCCAACCAATTCAAATGATTTTTGGTAGAAACTTTCTACACAACCATACACAATATATATACATCAGTTTCAAGGTCATTTGAGCATCAAAAATTCGAAACTAAATGCACGGCAAAAATGGGACAGATTTCAGTCAACAACCCTAACGAAATTTTCCTTCAACTTTCCTTCGATTCTCTATCCACAATCATCTTAACCAACATTTAAACAACTCAAATCAAGTATTATATCATATCATATCAGCCCATACAACCATGGTGGGAAATTCATAGGGCCCACATCAACCATTCCAACCTAAGTAACAACAACAATAATGAAGCTACAAGCTTCAAATCTAAGAATAAACCCATTAAAGCCAAGAATGAAAGGTTGGATGGTGTTGGATGGTTACCTCCTAGCTTTAAGAGAAACCAGAAATTTTTGGCACCAAAAAGCTTCAAGAAAACCACCAAGATGAAGTCTTTCTTCTAGCTTAAGTGAAATCCCAAGTGATTTGTGAGTTGGATGCAAAGTTTGAGGTGAAATGGAGGAAGATTTGTGCAAGAATGGTGGAAAGCTTTCTTCCTTCTTCCTTGGAGAGTTTCGGCCAGCTTGAGGAGAGGAGAGAGAGAGTATGGCTTGTGAGGACGTGTAAAATCCTTATATTTTTCTTAAAATCCCCTTTAATTTGGAAATTATTACTTTACAATAGTTTTACTACACATTCACTTTTCCAATAGCTACAAATAATCATAGAACCAAGGGTTTCCGTTTTACTTTCATCGTTAAGACAAACTAGGGTTTTTACGTCTTTTCGTAGTCTGAGTAATCGGTACGGAGTGTGTACTAAGTTTAGTGATTCCAAACGAGTTTTAGATAATATTAAGTGTGTGATTAGAAGTGATAATAATAAGTTAGTGAATTAGAAGTTAAAACCCTAGTAATACGCGATTTAAGGAAATCTGCTTGAACCGGCCGGTACCGTTCACTACCGATTGAACACACCCACTTGACCACCACTTCATTAACTTAATCTCATTGTCATTAGTGCCAAAATATCAGCCCTAATTATGCTTGTGAGCCAGCCAAAATTATTGACTAGAAAAAGAAAGGAAAAGAAAAAAATTCAAGATGCAATCTCATGGTGACAAGTGGCGGCCATCCCATGGTTGTTGACCAACTAATTTCCTTCATATTTATCACCAAAAATAACTTCAATTGCCCCTTATTTCTGCCATTCCAGTCGTGACTTGAGGAAGAAAAAACAAGAGGAAGAAAAACTGCATTTTCCATCTTGAGTTTAGCTCATTTGAGTGAAGAATCAAGAAATCTAAACCGATTAATCTTCTAGTTGAGGGCTTAGGAAGCTTGGTGTGCCAAATTTTTGAAAGGAAAGGTGAAGGATTGCTCTTGTAAGCATCTTAAAGAGGTATTATAGCTGTTTTCCCCTTATTGCTTCTCTACCCTTGCTTAAGTTTGCATAACAACTCACATTTGTGGCTTATGATAGTTATTTCCATGGTTTTGAGGCTTAGGGTGGTTATTTGAGTTAGGGTTTTGGAATTTTTCATCATAAATCTTGTTGTTTGGATGGCATATGGTGTCTATAATCTTGTATAGGAAGTTGAAGTAGTGATTCAAGTTAGAAGAGTGAAGTTTATACCATGAATTCATTAAATTCCAGATTGGGGTTCTTATATTGCCCTGTTCTGATCAGTTCTATTCGGCCATGATGGAGGCCCAATTGGCCTTAGCTCAAAACATTAAAGTTGTAGGAAATGATGTTCTATAGCTTTCTGTAAAAATTTCAGCTCGATCGGAGCACGGGAGGATGTGAAATGACCGAAATACCCCGACTGCTACAAGCTTCAATTCGTAGACAGTTTTGTGAATCCACCTGTTTGGCTTCGTTTTTACACCCTGATTCGTATCCAATCCGCTTTTGGACAAAACACAAAACCTGTAGCCTTATGTTTTAGCTTTCCAACGCCCCTGAAAAAACCTCAAACGGAATTATGTAGCTTGAGTTGTTACCGGTTAAAGTCAGTACTGACAACCAGACTGACCATGAACGTTTGGATCTGTGATTGGCACATTCGACTTAGATAAACTGTAAATTAGGTTAAGTTGCCTTCATGAAAGTTGTGCCCCTCTGTCTTAGCTTCGCAACGATATAAGGTTCACCCCGATTCGATAAACATAGCTTCATTTATGACTAAAATACGATGAGATGTCAAATCTGCCGTTTAGATTTTGTCTTCAAAACTGATTTCCGATTTGTGCTATTGCACTTGTGTTGTATTTGGGTGATTTTGGAGCCTATTGGAAGGGCTATGTTAGTATCATTACTTCTGTATTATTGTGGGGCTGAATTAAGGAAAGAAAGAAGCCATAAATGGCTGGAAATTAGGTAAACACAAAGGGCGTGCCGCCCAAATTTGCACGCGAAGGTTAAGTGGAATTACGCCAGTCTTGAGTAAAGCCTTGACGATGAATCTAACTCGATTTGTCTAGGTTATTCGAGTCCCCTTTTGTGGAGATATATAAGTTGAAATTCGGCCGAAACGTGTACCCTTGGAAAAATGAAATTTACAACTAATAGAAATATGTTTTCCTTGTCCCTTCGATTTAAATGGTATTTCAAAGTATAATTGCTACCAAGTTTCACAGTTTGTATAGCGAGCAAGAGTTTTAAGTATATGCTCCAAATGAATTTCAGTTTCTTGATTCTTGTTAAAACGAAACGTCTAAGTTTCGAACCTTAGTCGATTTTTCAAAGCTCTTAAACGATATTTTATCGCAGATTTGGACTCCAAGCCAGGAGTACTACCTGGACGTGATCACTAAAAGCACTACATCTTTTGGTGAGTGCTTCCAAATACCTGATTGCACTTGACACTTGTGTTTAATACTTCAGCAATGTGATTGCCTGATACATGAGTAGGTTGATAGGGCAAGCGTGTACTTTATCGCACTTGCCCTAATGTGATTTGTTCTTGGTCATTGATTTCAGTTGAATTGATATACATGCACATGAATTACATCTTGTTTGGAATTCCAAAAACCCTGTGGTTAGTTAATCGAGTCAAGCCGGCAAGGGTCTGGTCGATTAGATAACGAACTCTGGGTAGTTAGTGATATCTAGTGGAGTGTTATTTCCTCGACTAATCGGTATACTCAAGTATTACCACCAGTGTTTATTGTGGAGTTCGGGCCCGGTAAGGGCTTTGGTCGGTGGACGGAGATTGGAGTTAATTGGTGTTCTACTGGATTAGTTACCTTACTTGAAAGTTGACGGAGTGTCAACTACCAATCGATCAAGTTATGGTGGAGCTGATATATGAGCAACTGTATCCTTATATGTGAAATGCGGAATATTTATCGTTTGGTTATATGAAGTATTATTACTCAATTCTTGTCTTGTTTTGCTCGCTATTTCGCTATTGTGCTGCTTCTACGTTATTTGATGGACAATTTGATATTTAGAACATCACTGAGCTTTAGCTCACTCCGTTAGTTTTGTTTCAGTCAAATTTCGGAGCCTGTCGGTAGTTGTAGGAGATGAACTAGAACCCGATTTTTATACTATTGAAACCTCTATGAATCTAGACTCAAAATCTGATCATCTTTAAATTAATTTCAAACCTGTTGGTTCCTATTGATAGTCCATAGGACTGATGCCAACAAAATAGAGTTTTACTTGTTTTATTGCTTTGTTGAAAAAGTCCGAATTGACTTTGGTTTTGTCATGTGCAAATTTTTACTCAAAATCAGCACTGATAGTCGTATGAAACTCTCCTATAAAAAGTTTTAACTCCAATCTTTGCTCATTTCAAATTTCTTTCACTGGAATATCTCCAAAAGAGGGTGCATCCTCCATCTTTTTCAAAACTTACTTTGAAAGAAAAAGCATTAGATTCTTTGATGGTTATTAGTGCTATAAAGAAACTATTTTGGAGTCTAGGACCAAAAGTCGTCATGAAACTCCTGTTACTCCTAGACCTCCTAGAGATCAGTCTCAGTATGTTTTCACCCTTTTCCATCCATCCTAGAAAATCATCCACTCATCTTATCTCATCCAATCATGAAGTCATCTCTTTACTTGAGGAACTCAAACAACATATTCTTCTTCTTGAAGATGGTCTAATGATGACCATGTCATCTGAACAACAAACCACTTTTCTGGACTAAAGAAACCTGCTTGTGCCTCCTGTTCTACAAGAAGATGAACATGTGCATCAAAAGGAGCCACGCACTGAGTCAACTCCTATTCCACAAGATAAAGAGCCACACCCTGAGTCCACTCCTGAAGTCCATACCTTAAGTTCTCAGCCTACTCCTCATGATCCCTCGACTTTAAGACAAAGGCAAGACTCCAGCAACTAAAACTAGTGATGAAGATGATGAGGAAAGTGAAGATGAAGTGGATCCTGCTCAATTTCGCCTTGCAAGAAGAAGGCCTGGATCATCCAAGATCACTATTTAGGCGCTCTTAGGCATTTGCACTTCATATTAGGATGCATCTTTTGTATTTTCATTTTTGATGTTTCAAGTACTCTGTACAAATGGATCTTGGTTAACTTTGATAGTTGCTAGTTAATTTGCTAATGAATTTTTGTTGGTATTTCTCTGTTTTGGTACTTCTTTTGATATAAATTCTCTGTTTTTTGGCTGATGATTGCTGAATGATTGAAATGTTAGTGATTGTTGATTTCTGGTATCATTTTTCTGATTTTTGTGTTAATGGACTAGATTTCTGGTATGTTTGGTATATTGATTGGATATTGGTTGGTATCACTTCTGGTATGATTGATATTGGTTGAACTTATTTTATGATGACAAAAAGGGGGAGAAATAAATGTTGAGTGAATTATTATTCTGAGAGGAAGTTATCATGACACTTAAAAATTTTGATTTTGGCACTTAAAAATTTTGGATGCAATGAGTGAGGGGGAGTTTATACTCAATTTTCTTCTTTCTTCCATCCATTGTTTTGTCATCATCAAAGGGGGAGAATGTCAATCTTGGACCCTAACTTTTGATATTTACAAAACAATTGGATGATACTAATATCCGTTTAAGAAATTCTTTCAGTTATGAAGCAAATTTGATTCAAAAATCAAGTGTAATTGAAATAGACAAATGAAGTTGAAAGCTGTCGGACGCTTGTGAAGACAAGACCGGACGTCTGATAAAGTGTGCAGCACTTCGGACGCATGAAAAACTCTATCACCGGACGTCTGAAAGAATTAAGATATTCTCCCTAGCTCACTAACTTATTTCGGACGCAAGAACCAGAGATACCGGACATCCGATAAAGTGTGCAGCACTTCAGACGCAAAGCATTAGTGGTACCGGACGTCCGAACAAATTGAAGAAGACTTTTCAAATTCACCATCTGCTTTCGGATACAAGCATCAAAGATACCGGACATCCATAAGAATTGAAAAAAATTTCTCAAACTCACTGCCTGCTATCGAACGCAAGCAACGGGAGTACCGGACGTCCGATACTCCAAATGGCTAGTTGACTCTTTATCTACCTTCTATCCGTTGGAAATATTAATGGGGCACTTTTTGGTCTCATATAAATATTTCATGATCAACTATTTTGAAACAATTTTTGCACATTGAGAATACAAGAGATCAAAAATAGTTTTAGTGAGAAAATACTTTTCAAAGAAGATTTGTACTCTTAGTTGTGTAAAATTCGTATAAACTTTTCTTGTTTGAGAAAAATACTTCAATAGTGTAGTTTTGTGAGGGTTATCTAGAGTGATAGAAAAACTTCTTAACTTGATCAAGTGTAGCTTGGGACAGGAGGAAGTGATCCTTCCTTTGTACACAAAGATTGGTTGTATTTGATCAATTTGAAGAAACTTGCTCTATAAAGTAGTATTCAAGCTCAAGAGGAGTTTGGAAGTGAAATTGGTTTGCTATTCTTTCCTTTTTACTTACTAAATTGTGAACCTTAATTGCTTATCTCTTCTACTTCCAAGCAATTTTATTTTCTTACTAATTGTTTCATTTAGTGGTCATCTAGCAAAGAGAGTAAATTCCATATTGAGCAACAAAGTATCTCATAACTTGATTAGTTTTTAAATAACCTAATTCACCCCCCTCTTAGGTTGTCTTCGATCCTTACAACGTAGTCTTAATTTAGTTAAACAAGTAATATAATTCAATTAGTTATAGTTTCATTAGATAAGTGATCAACTTATGTAGTGTACACAATAAGTAGTTGACAATCAAATACTTTTGTACATTCAAATGATGGATTAATTAGATAAAGAAAAAATTTTGTTTATAGGAAGAATTTCATTAAGGAGAAGTCAACACAAAATTTTACACTTAATTGATTACTTTGAGATATAAAAAAATGCATAATTGAACCAAAGTAAATTGGTGTAGTTAATTATCTAAGGAGTATAGGATTTCTCAAATTTGGTAAACTAGTTCAATTTGGCAATTATTGTTTACTACGATCTCAAGCTATGGTAAAGGTAACTACTAATTTTCTTTAGTTCTTTTGTTTTCCAATCAAGAAATCATTCAAATTTGAACAGCTATAACTAATTTAATTAAGCAGCCAAACGTACAAGAAATTTATAAGGCCCATAATTGTATGATAATAAAATGCCAAGGAGGCCTTGGTCTAATGACTAAGGTAGAGGTCCTAGAAATTAAAGGTTCTGAGTTTAAATCTCTCTAACCCCTCCTCATTTCTTAAGACTCACCCCTCCCTTGTTGGAAAATGTTTTGAAAAAGTATGACAACAAAATAACTGCATTAGAGAACAAATAAAAAATAATAGTAATAAGCTTGAAAATTTCAAGGCAGTTCAGTGATGATATGCAGTTTTCACTAACTGCTACACACTACTGTAGTTGCAACTAAGAGTCATCAAAGTAGATTGTGCATAAGAACAATGACAACATGGCAAAATTGTCACAGAAAAGAGATAGAAATAGTGATGACTTTCGCCAAGTTGTCACTATTATTGTCCCAAATTATTCCCACATACTTGGAGTCTCCTAGTAGGAAACTTTCTGTGATGAGAATTTATAGTCGTCACTAATGAATTAGCTCCGATTATGTTCGCCACTAAAGAATTAGCTCTAATAAGGCAATAGTGATGGCTTTCACTAATGTGGCTAGAGGACCACCTTCTATGATGACTTTGCTGTTGTCACTGATGACCAATTTTCTTGTAGTGTTAACTCAGTTTTTTGCGTAGATTTCACTTCCAGTATTAATTTTTGCATGAAATGATTAAAAAGTGGCAAAAATGGCCATTTTATAGCTATATTTGTCTTTCTTAAACTACCTCAAATCAAATCCAACAATTACTTATTGAGTTTGTAACCCCTGACTTTTGAATTATTTTTTCCCTACTTACATTTGATGCTTGATTGAAGTTTTTTAGAGAACTGGTGTTTTGTTTTGAGATTTTTCCTGTTGAGAGTTATTGTGACAGCCCCACCTTCCCCTAAGGCGAACCAAAGGATTCGGCGGATCGCCTGCCCAACTCTAGCCAGGACTCGTTCACTCTCTTCAAACAAAAGATAGAGCCTCGAGGAAACGAAAGCAATTCCCAAAACTTGAAATATATGCTTACATTCATCCAATCTCGAATAGTACACAGTCCCCAAATAACAAAAACTTTAAATTCCCAATACAAACCAACCCTAACCAAGCACTAGAGCGAAAATAAAAGCCAAAACAGTACAAAAGGACTAGACTATGCTATACAGGTCTCTCGCCCTTGCTCGCAACCCCTGTAAGGAAAACAAACGGCGTGGAATGAGCTAAAAGCCCAACGAGATTCTATATACATAACCAATCAGTTAAACAAGGACATTAACCATGTAATAACAAGTAATCCAGAAAACATTTACAATATAAAGCAATGGTAACACATTCATTAAAAGGATACACGCTCACGTGGAGCCATTCGTTCATTCATTCGCCTAACATTTTCCCTTATTCCTCCAATCATTAAAACGTGTTTGTAAGTGAAAACCCCTTCATTGATCTTGTCATTCGTTCATTCATTTCATTTCCCCCTTCTAGCCAGTTCACTGGCTAGTCTCTACCAGACTACGTGGTCATACTCGAGTATACCAAACATTCACCCAGGGTCACTAGTCGCCCGACAGAGTCCGCTTCTGGCTCGAGTCGACCGGTAACGAAGGGCAAGGGCCCAGTTCAGCCAAAAGGCTTACATTCATGTACAAGTAGCATTTAATCATTCACTCATTGAAAATTTCACGTTCATTTAGGTCAAGTGCGATAAAGTACACACTCGCCTAGCAAAAATCATTTTTAGCAATCATTGAACACATTTAACATCTAATCAAACAATCACAACTAGCCACACAGTCAATGGAAACATAACGTACATCAATTACTTATTAAAGCAACAATCCAAATAGTCACAATAATTCATATAGTCATTAGAAACAAATTGTATATAGAACACTCACCTATATAAGCAAAATAATGTCCAAAGTTCCTTTCGGACAACACCCTTAATCACCAAGAAACCCTAAGAATAACCATAAGAAAATATTACGGTTCAACCAACCCAAGATTAAGTGAATCAAAGAAAATCTGAATAACTAATAGTACCATGTATAAGTATGATTTTGGAAGTGAAAAGAGTACATTTAGACCAAAAGATATGAGTAAAATAGTCGTAAAACTTATGCTTGCTCTTAAAACTTTGAAATCGCCATATGAGTCGAAGTGACAAAGAAAACGTATTTCTATTAGTCGTTACTTTCATTTCCAAGGGTACAAATTTCGACCGAATTTCAACTTATAAACCTCGATTAAAGAAGACTCGAATACCTCAGATGATTCAAGTTAGTTTCATCCTCAAACCCTTACTCGTGTGAGTACATCTACCTAGCCCTCGAGTGCAAATTTGGGCAGCACGCCCTTTGTGTTTACCTATTTTTCAGCCATTTATGGCTTCATTATTTTCCTCAAGCAGCCTCCAAAATCACACACAATTAATCTCATTACAATAGCCATTCAATAGGCTCAAAATCATCCACGTACAACACAAGTATAATAATCCAATCGGAACTCAAGTTTTGAAGGCAAAAGACTAAATGGCAGATTCGACATCTTATAACATTTTGGTCACAACTAGAGTTACGTTTATCGGATTGGTGTAAAATTTATACCATTTCGAAACTAAGACAAAGGGTTACAACTTTTATGAAGACAACTCACCTAGTTCTCACCCTAACCTAGCAAAATGTACCCAAATAGTCCCCAGATTTTCCAGTTCGAAGGTCACTGTGAAATTCCACCAGCAGTCCTGATTCATTCAATCTTATCTCAGCACAAACAGCTCCGATTCAGGTGATTCTAAAGCCATTTGAAAGCTAAGATACAAGGCTACAATTCTTAAGAAGACATCAAAAGCTAATTCATTCATCTTCCCAGCCAAACGAGCCAATTACAGATGCTGATTTCCAGTTTTGGCAGAAACAGGGCAGCAGGGGTAAAATAGTCATTTCACAAGATACAGTGCTCAGATTGAGCTGAAATGTTACAGGCATAATCTACACTCAATTCTCTACAGCTTTCATGTTTTGATATAAGCCCAATTCTGTGATACCCCAACTTTTAGGATAATATTTTTATTTAGTCTCAACGAGGATATTACGGTTTCTTTATTTTATTTTTGTTTTAAGAAATTGTTTTATTTTAAAGCCTAGAAACCCTACTTGTACTCAAAATCCTAGTTTTACTTGTGACTAA
Source organism: Coffea humblotiana (assembly GCA_023065735.1). Taxonomy (NCBI): domain Eukaryota; kingdom Viridiplantae; phylum Streptophyta; class Magnoliopsida; order Gentianales; family Rubiaceae; genus Coffea; species Coffea humblotiana. The sequence goes on from CM041211.1 coordinate 20,027,095, forward strand.
CCGGTTTTTATTAAATCTCTCACATTTTAATCGAAACCCTAATTTTAATCTATGGAGTTGTAAAATCCCTTTTATTTTTCTTAAAATTCCTTTTTATTTGGCATTTATTCCCTTAGAATAGCTTTACTACTCATTCACTCCCTCAGTAGCTACAATCAACCATAGAATCAAGGTTTTTCTTTTAGGTTCCTAGTTCGGGTAAATTAGGGTTTTTGCGTATTTTGGCCGCGTGATCACTTGGTGAGGTGTGTGTGCTAAATTTGGTATTAAGAGTGAGTTTTAAATAAGAAAATATGTGTGATTAGAAGTAATAATAATAAGTTAGTGATTGTAGGCAATGATGTCATTTAGCTTCCTGTAAAATTTCAGCTTGATCGGAGCACGTTAGGGTGTGAAATGACCGAAATACCCTGACTGCCACAAGCTTCAATTCGTAAATAGTTTTGTGAATTCACCAGTTTGGCTTCGTTTTAGGGGAGGGAAAACACAAGAGAGAAACCTTCAACTCCAACTTCAACTTGTGCTTGAATCTTGAGTTCCAATCAAAGTTTGTGCAAACTACTCCATAAAACTTGCTCACTAAGGAGTTTTAAAGGCTTTGGTGGAGTGATTTTGGAGAGGAAAGCTCTAAGCTACCATCTTTATTGAGGTTACAAGGTACTTTGGTAAGAAACTTCCCTCCACTTCATATATGTGTAAGCTAGTAGCTTAAAGTTGTAGTTTTGGTAGCTTTGTGAGGAAATTTCATGGGTTGAAGTAGTATTATGGTAAATTTCAGTTTTATGATGAATTCTCTGCTCTTATATGATACTTAGTGATTAGCCATGGTTTGATAGCTTAGCCATGTGTAATATTGAGGAATTATATGCTAGTTTGACTTACCTAAAGAAATTTCCAGCTTTAGCTTCAAATTCCCAGCATTGATAGTGATGAATCTGCTCTGTTCTGACCAGTTCTATTCGTGTATGATGGAGGCCGAATTAGGCTTAGCTCAAAACATGAAAGTTGTAGGAAATGATGTCATTTAGCTTCCTGTAAAATTTCAGCTTGATCGGAGCACGTTAGGGTGTGAAATGACCGAAATACCCTGACTGCCACAAGCTTCAATTCGTAAATAGTTTTGTGAATTCACCAGTTTGGCTTCGTTTTTTCACCCTGATTCGTATCCAATCAGCTTTTGTCCAAAACATAAAACTTGTAGCCCTATGTTTTAGCTTTCCAATGCCTCTGAAAACACCTCAAACGGAATTGTGTAGCTTGAGTTATTACCGGTTAAAGTCAGTGCTGACAACCAGACTGATCATGAATTTTTGGATCTGTGATCTGCAAATTTGACCTAGATAAATTGTGAATTAGGTTAAGTGGCCTTCATCAAAGTTGTATCCCTTTGGCTTAGCTTCGAAACGGTATAAATTTACCCCAAACCGATAGGCGTAGCTTTAGTTGTGACCGAAACGCCAAGAGACATCAAATCTGCCATTTAGCTATTTGCCTTTAAACTTGATTTCCGATTGCCTTGTTACGATTTGTGTTGTAATTGGATTATTTTGAGCCCAGTTGAAGGGCTATTGTGGTACCCTTGCTTATGTGTGACATTGGAGCTGATTTGAGGAAAATAATGAAGCCAAAAATGGCTGGAAAATAGGTAAACACAAGGGGCATGCCGCCCAAATTTTCACTCAAGGTACAAACCAGCCTTTGGAGTTCTGGTTCGGTAATCAGCAAATTTGACCTAGATCCACTGAAAACTGGGTTGAGTTGTCTTCATGAAAGTTGTAACCCTTTGTCTTAGCTTCGAGACACTACCTAGTACACCTTGATCCGATAACCACAGTTCGGGTTATGGTCGAAACCTTGCAACCCGTTTTCATACCATTTTCATTTCCGCGCACGCGCACATGCATTTCTTGGCCGTTTTTGCCGTTTTGGCCGTTTTAGACCATATTTCCATTTGTGATGGTTTTTTTGACTGATGGTTGCGTATAATCTTCTGTCACAGGCAGTGACGAACCGGACGGAGTCGGTGGACTCGTATAAAGTGCCTTGATTTGCGTGCTAACTATTTTGAGTGAGTAATTGGGTTGGTTTATATGATAAATTGTCAAAGTGCCTTGTATATGTTACATGGGTACTTAGGCGAGGGTGTACTTTATCTCACTCGACCTAAACCCAACCTTATTGTTGATTTAATATGTGAGAATACATGCTTTGTATTGAGAATCACCCTTTTGCTGTGTGCTGTTGGGGGTGAACATGATTTGAATTGAACCCCTTGTGCTGTGTGCTGTTGGGGTGAGTACTTTGTTGCGTACTTTATTGAGAGATATCATCTAATGAGAGATTGGATATCTCAGGCTTGGTTCCAGCCCGGTTCCAAGGCTAGACGAACTATTCGAGCCAGTCAGGGGTTGGTCGAAGTTAGTTCCATGCTAACCTTGGGATTTCGTTCTTTGTTAAAGCTTTGATTAAAGCTAAGTGATTTTGTTTTGCTCGAGCTGCTGTGTGCTGTTGACTGGCCAGCGGGGGTTGATAAGGTGAACGGGGAAGTAAGTGGAGTCTACGGACTATGAGTTTTGGTTGACGGAGTGTCAACAGGTGAACAAGCTCGGGGAATTGAATTGGCTTTGAAGCCATCCGTATCCTACTATTGTGATGTTACATTTCTGTCTATTGATGTGAAATATCTTGATTTACATGTTTATTTGGATGTGATTTTACGTTTTTACCCCCGATTATTCACTAAGCATATCGCTTACCCCATTCCATTTGTTTTCCTTAGCAGGGGCCGATGCGGGGAAAGCTCGGGAAAGTGTATAGACTTTTGGTTTATAGAATAATGAGTTTTGCCCTAGTACGTGTTATAAGTTGACCAGTAAGATGTATATATTTGTTGTGGTGGTTATAGTTAGCAATTTTTCCAGGGTTTACTTTTTGGTACTAATGGTTTGTATGGCTTGATGTAATAGTGATACAACTTTTGAAGGTGTAATAGTGTATATAGAACTTTCTTGTAGCGTGAAATCTATTTTCTCGTTTTAGAGTATCGAGTCCTGGCGCGAGCTAGGCAGACGATCTGCTAAACCCTTTGGTACGCCTCTGGGTATGGTGGGGTCGTCACAAATTCAGCCTCCATCAGGCCCGAATGACACTGGTCAGAACAAGGCAGAGAATTCTCTAAGAAACTGAAATCTACACATCATCACTTCTAACCAAGAAATATTGCACAAAACTACTAAAATAACAACCACAAGCCACTAAATTACAACTATTGGAAGCAAAGAGAGATGTTCTTAGCAATTTACCTTAAAACCTCAAAGAAAATGGTAGCTTAGTCTTTCCTCCACCAAAACAACTCCACCAAAACCTTTAGACTTCCTTAGTGATCACTTGTATGGAGTAGATTCCAATTGGGTTGGCTAAAACTCAAGATTTGAGCAAGGTTGGAAGTTAGAAATTGAAGAAGTTTCTCTTGTTTCTTTCCTCAAGAGGTTCGGCCAAGGAGGTGCAAAAATGAAGAAAAATTGGTTTTAGGAAAGTGAAATAATCCTAGTCAAAGTCCAACTTCCATAGGTTTCATGACACTTGGCTTTTCTAGACTTTTCTCTTCTTTCTTTTGGTCAAACATTGTGGCTAATGTAAGAGATATTTTAAGGTTAATTAACTGAAATAAAAGCAAGGCTATTAAGGTAATAAAATAGTGTTCAAGTGGTGCACTCACTCGATAACAAACAGTACCCGTTTTTTCTTTAACCCACACGTACTAGGGTTTTTTTTCTTACTATTCACTAACTTATTATTATTACTTCTAATCATACATTTACTATCATCTAAAACTCACTCTTAAGCACTAAATTTAGTACACACTCCGTACGATTATTACACTATAAAAAATGTGAAAACCCTAGTTTCTCCTAATGATGAAAGAAAAGGGAAACCCTTGGTTCTATGGTTAATTATAGCTAATGGGGAAATGAATGAGTAGTACAGCTATTGTAAAGTAATAATTTCCAAATTAAAGGGAATTTTAAGAAAAATATAAGGGATTTTACAAGTCCTCACAGTTATTAACATTTTTTATTCTTTTCTTTTGCTATTTCTTTCTCCTTTCTGATTTTTCCTTACTTTCTTGTTCACCTTCTGCAGTTGCATTCATAATATGTACTTGCATTTCATCTTTCTATAGATATGATTATGTTTATTTTTTCTTCCTGTATTGTTTGCTATTTTTTTATGCCTTGGTAGTTTTAAAAAAAAATTATATGTTTTTGGAGCTATAATCTATGCTTCTTTCCCGTTTCCTTTTTGTTTGGCGTTCCCTTCCTGGTCTTTCCTTATTTTTCTGTTCATCTCCTAGGGTTGTATTCTTGTTATGGCCTTGCAATTCATGTTTTTTCAGTAACGTCATTGGTTTTTTCTCTTCCTGTATTATTTGATCTTTTTTCCTTCTTGTTATTTTCCCCTTTACGTTGTTTTGGAGTTGTAATCTATGCTTCTTTCCCCCTCTTTCCTGCTTATTTTTTTCCCAATGTTTTTTTCTCTATGCACTTTAAGCTAAAATTTTTCCCTAATAATTCCTTAACTTTCTTTTCCTTATATAGCTAGTGTGCTCGTGAACCATAGGCTAGATTTGAGGCTTAAGAAGAATATGAGATTAGGCATTTAGAAAATTAGAGTTCTATTTTGGGGTTTTGGTTTGTAATATTGATCTCATATTAACTGGTGCAGTCTTTGTGAATTGGTGGTATCAATAGTGGATTTAGACCTTGTCATTTTTTGTTAAATTTGTAGTGTATGTCCTGAAATGTGGAGTTTTAAGTATGTTATGTGAAGCTTTATAAGTACATCAATATTCCTTTATGATTTTATAGTTTCTTATCATATGTCAGATGAAGAATTGAGCTATCAAGTTTTAAATTTTTCAATCACAAAAGATTATAAATTTTAGATCTAGAAAACACATTCTTAAATGAGACTACCTCAAGCTTCTCTGGGGATGAAAGCAACTATGTAGTCTGCCTTACATGTCAATGCTGCTCACCTTTCGAATGAAATATTGTTTTAATCTAGCACCAAAAAAAAATATTGTTTTAATGTAATAAAGGGCCAGCCTCCTCATGATGAATATGTTTCCACTTTGTTTTTGCATTTTAGGATCACTCCATGGACTTTGATTTCTAATGTTTCCTCTGTGGTTATTTGTATTGGATGCAATTTCTTTAATGTATTATGTATCTTTTTCTTGCCTTCTCTCTTTGCTTTGACTTTACTTTTGTTGTGTATTCTCTTTCCTTTTTCTTGAGTTCTGCTTGCTGTGGCATTCCATATTATTCCTTTTTTTCCCATCTTCTAATTGCCACTGTCTTTATTTTCTGTTGGTTGTTAAATGGGTGTGAAGGCTTTGCATGTGTCTAGGGCTCCATAGTTGTTTGCTTCAGTGGACTTATATCATCCAAGTCATTGAGACATCGCACCTTAAAACCACCAATGCCAGAACATGCATCAAAAATGCATTGCCACTTCATACTAATGCAATATGTTATAGGAAGCGGTATGCCTTCAATGAAGGACATTCTAGAAGGAAGGACATGGTGCTACATTATGTTGTGTTCAAATCGATAGAAATAGGTTTTCAACTTCATACTAATATTGAGTTAATTTGTCCTTCTACAGTTTCCACTCGAAATCTGCTGCGATACCCTAGCTTTTGACAATACACAGAGCCTCACATTAATGCCATGGACATTAACTTTAGCAATGGTGCCAAATTATCATTCAATTATACAAGGAAATTATTCTCTCATGCAAGATTTTCCCTTATATTGCTTTATTAATCATGCACACTAATTGGAAAGCTATTCATTTTTGTGTAGATGGTGAGCTTGGCAAAAACTTGAACTTCATCACATCAATCCCATACATCTATTCATTGGGTATGACCTGACGACATTTATACTTTGTATAATTTTATGCTAACGCCATAGCATCCTTTGTCTTAATTGAAGATTAACTTATAGTTTACTAATTGAAGACCCTTCCAGAGCACATAGACCTAGGATTGCATGGGACCAAACTCCAACTATCAATATTAATAACCGAGCACATTACATATAGCTTGGAATGATTGGAGTGATTTTTGATCAAACACTGGAGTAGATTTGTTGATGATCATGAACTTTGAATGGTGAAAACACTTCTTTTTATTCCCACAATCCAAAACTTCTTTTGCCGTAATCATCTTCAACCAAAAGGGATTCAAAGAATGTGTCCATGGCACTTCAATTTTAATATTTAAACCTATCCTTCGAGACATTGGTCATTCTACTGTTCTTAGTTTTAGTTCATAAGGTTTATCTGAAAATGCTTTGCTTTGTTTTCAAGTTTCTTCATACTTTTTCTCTTGTAAGCTCTAATTAATAGATAGTTTGTTAAGTGGCTACCAGTAATCTACTGATATCTATGGACTTGTCTTACCAATTTCCTTTTACCCCATTTTCTTATCTTCCTATTCGTTTGTAACATTTTTGGATGTATAATCCTTGCGGTCGTACAGTATTCGGACTTACTATATTGAACGAGCATACACAAATTTATCTCTACCATGCAGCATGCGGTTTATACCTCCTAGTTTTTAGAAATTTGCCTTCTAGTTAGAGAAGTAGTTAAAGAAGAAGAACAAGGATAGACACTTTGTTCTTAGCCACCACCATTCGCGACTTATACCAAAAGTTTCAAAACTTAAAAGTAAGGGAAACAAAGTGTGAAGATTATTATAAGGAAATGGAGATTGCTGTGCTATAAGCCGATATAGTTAAGGATTGTGAGAACTTAGAAAATTTTGTCAATTACCTAGTTTAACTACATGGAGTGTACTCGAGGAGCAAGAACGAACAAATGCTCTTCGTGGGTAACTGCAAGAGGTTAACGACTGCCTTACTAAAGGAGTTAGGGGAGTGAGGAATAGAGTTGAAGAAATTTTGAATGACTGTCAGGTCCTACTTGGATATCGGGACAATAAATCCTCTAGTGTTGGAAATGCGTCTGAATCTGAACCCATTGAGGAAGGGGAAGCTTCTGGCTCGGGGGCGAGCCGCAAAGAGTCAAGCTAGTGACTTTGGGGCATGACCCTTGTTTTGACCTTTTGTAAAAGTAGATGGGTTGAGAATTAGGATGGTACTCACCTTCACTTTTGTAAAGGACTTTGCTATATTTTGTGATGACTTTATGTATTTGCTAAATGACCTGATCTTGTCTAGTATTTAATGATTTTAGCTATGACCTATGATGTATGATTGCATGAAAAAAAACTCGTGTTCTCTGAAAACTATTATTATGTTTTATTATACTTGGCTTCTTGAATTTACGATTTATTGTACTTGATATTCTATCTACCATCCTGTTTAATGATTATTCATGCATATCTAGACCATTCTAAGTATGGACGGTAGAAGAAGTAAACGCGGCTGTGGGCGTGGACCCAGGCAATCCAAGAACAAGAGGGATGACGAGAATCTGTGGGTAATCAAAATCAGGGACTAGGGGATTGGAACAGGAGACTAAGTGGCTATGGCCATTTATCGTATGATTGATCTATTACTCAATTAGTGGCATCCGTCAGGGCCAAAATCCCATTAACCAATCTAGAAACCCTGAAAATCCTGCAGAAATAGAAGATAGAGCCTTAGAACAGTTCCAAAAATTTTCTCCCCCTAAATTTCTTGGTGGACTCGATTCTGAATCTTGCCGAAAATTGGCTCCCCAAGATGATTAACATTTTTACAGTCTTAAATTATTCGGAAGAGAGGCAAGTGAATTTGCCACATTTCAATTTGAGGGAGTTGCTCGATCCTGGTGGAAATGTCATACGAGTTAGGTGGGAAAAGGAATGAACCCCTAGAGCCTGGATAAACTTTACTCGAAAATTTAATGAAAAATTTCTCCCATCCTTGATCCAGGAGAAAAAAGAGAATGAGTTTATAAAGTTTCGTCATGGATCTCAAAGTGTAGCCGAGTATGAAACTCAATTTACTAAGTTGTCCAAATTTGCCCCTGAACTAGTAGTAACGGACCAGAGGAGAATAAGGCGCTTCGTGCAAGGCCTTAATGTGGAAATCCAAAAGGCATTAGCGGCCACTCAAATAACCACTTTTAGGGAAGCACTTGAAAACGTTCAACGAGTTGAAACTGCAAAGTCTCAAGTAAAGACCTTTCATGTCAGAAAGAGAGGCGCGTCAAGTACTAACCTAGGGCAAGTTGATAGGAGTGCATATCTGCCGAAGGTTGGAAGAGGGGCAGGAGGAGCAAGAGTTTTGGGAGCACCAAGAATAGCCCTGTCAATAGGAGTCCAAAGTGGGTAAGGACAACAAAGAATCACACCACCAGGAGGGCAAGTGTCGGCTCCTCATGTAACTTGTGGATTTTGTGGAAAGTCTAACCACACTGAGGAGGAATGTTGGAGGAAGGGGCAAAAATGTTTGTGCTGCGGAAATACCGAGCACAGATTGGCAATTGTCCGAATGTGTATCGTGAAGGAAGTGACATCCAGTGACTAGATAGGGCAAACCCTAAGCAATTAAATGTAGGAGGGAGCAGGCTAAAAGTGCCAGCCAGGGCGTATGCCATAGATCAACACCAAGTCTCGGATTCGTCTGAGATGGTCGAAAGTGCGATCCCTATTTTCCATCGCTTGGCTAAGATCCTGATAGATCCTGGTTCAACTCATTCATTTGTGATTTCTACTTTCATGTATGGAATTGATGTTAAACCTGAACAATTGCCCTATGACCTGAAAGTTAGAACCCCTACCGGTGATCAATGTCTAATTACCAACACCATTTATAAAAATTGCGAGATTTGTGTTGGAAAGTGAAAATTGTGGGTAGATTTGATAAGTTTGGGCATCAAAGGGTTTGACGTTATACTAGGGATGGATCTGTTAGCCCGATATAATACTCAATTAGACTGTAGGACGAAAATAGTGGAATTTTGTATACCTGGAGAGGCCACTCTTAGGCTAGAATGTAAGGGGTATTTTAATCTCGTCTGCTCTTACCTCGGGAATTCGGGTTAGAAAATTGTTGAGTAAAGGAGTCCAAGAATACCTAACTTTTGTCATAAATACCCCAGGAAGATAAGTTGAAGATGAAAGATGTGTCAGTAGTAAGAGAATATTCAGACGTTTTCCCTGATGAGTTGGTATCGTTGCACCAGAGAGAGGTGTAATATAAAATTGATTTGATACCCGGAACAATGCCCATTTCAAAACTCCCTATAGGATGGCACCTGCCAAGTTGAAGGAATTAAAAGTGCAATTACAAGATTTGTTAGAAAAAGGATTTATTTAAGAGAGTGAATCTCTGTGGGAGCTCCAGTCCTATTTGTTAAAAAGAAATATGAGAGTTTGAGGTTATGTATAAATTATCGAGACTTGAATAATGTTACAATTAAGAATAAATATCCTTTACCGCATATTGATGACTTATTCGATCAGTTATAAGGGGCCGTGGTATTTTCTAAACTAAATCTTAGGCAAGGATACTACCAATTAAGAATCAAGAACGAAGACGTGCCCAAGACTGCTTTTAATTCGAAATATGAGCATTTTGAGTTTGCCATTATGCCTTTTGGACTAACGAATGCCCCAACCACCTTCATGGATTTGATGCACCGAGTTTTTAATCCCTACTTGGATCAATTTGTCATGGTGTTCATTGATGATATTTTGGTTTATTCCAAGACTCATGAGGAACATGAACAACATTTGAGGACAATTTTACAAATTCTAAGAGAGCATCAGTTGTATGCCAAATTCAGTAAATGTGAATTTTGATTGGAGAAACTATCATTTCTAGGACATGTAATCTCAAAGAATGAAATCACTGTAGATTTGTCTAAGGTAGAAGCTGTTACTAAATGGAAACGACCAGAGAACCCAACCGAGATCCGTAGTTTCCTGGGTTTAGCAGGATATTACTGCCAATTCATCCAAAACTTCTCTAGAATTGTCGGGCCTTTAACCGAGTTGATTAAAAAGTATGGTAAATTTATTTGGGATCAGAATGTGAGACTAGTTTTCAAGAGTTAAAGAGGCGATTAACCACTACACCAGTCTTAACTTTGCCAAATGAGAAGGAGGGTTTCGCGGTGTATACAGATGTCTTGAGAAAAGGATTAGAGTGTATATTGATTCAAAACGGGAACGTGATTGCTTATGCCTCTAGAAAATTGAAACCTCATGAGCAAAAGTATCTAACTCATGACCTAGAATTAGCTGCTGTAGTTTTTGCTTTGAAAAAATGGCGCATTACTTGTATGAAATAATTTTTGAGGTATATACGGATCATAAGAATTTAAATATCTTTTCTCTCAGAAAGAATTGAATTTGAGGCAACATCGATGGATAGAATTTTTGGAAAACTATGAATGTACTATTAATTACTATCCTGAAAAGGCCAATGTGGTGATAGATGCCTTAAGCTGAAAAGCTCAAGTGGCCAGTTTAATGGTTAAGAAATGAGATTTGTTAGAGAAAGTTAGTGAGTGGAACCCTCGCCTTGAAAGACAGAAAATAATTTTTGGGAATATTATAATGAGACCTATTTTACTAGATCGAATTAAAGAGGCACAAGCCAAAGAACCTATGGTACAAAAGTGGGTGGAAAAAGTACAAAGGGGAGAGTTACCAGATTTTAAAGTGGGACCCGATGGGATTTTAAAGTTCTGAGATCGGCTAGTAATACCAAAAAATACAAAGTTAAAAAGGAAAATTTTGGAGGAGACTCATCGTTCTAAGTATACCGTACACCCTAGAAGTAGCAAAATGTATCAAGAGTTAAAGGAGCTGTATTGGTGGGATAACATGAAAAGAAAAATTGCTCAGTTTATCCAAACTTGTCTCACCTGTCAGCAAGTAAAAGCCAAACACCAGAAACCATCCGGATTATTGCAACCCATAGAGATGCCAAATAGAAGTGGGAACATGTCACTATGGACTTTGTATTAGGATTACCACGGACACAAAAGGGACATGATGCAATTTGAGTTATTGTGGATCATTTGACTAAGTTGATCCATTTCTTGCCAGTTAATATGAAATATTCTTTGGAGAAATTTGCTACCCTATATTTGGATGAAATTATAAGGTCACATAGGGTACCAGTAGGTATAGTCCTCTGATAGAGATTCTCGGTTCGGATCTCGATTCTAACAAAAATTGCAAGAAACCTTAGGGACCAAATTAAGTTTTAGCACGACTTATCATCCTCAGACGGATGGACAATCTGAGAGGACCATCCAAACCCTTGAGGATATGTTAAGGGCATGTATTGTGGACTTTGGTGGAAGTTGGGGTTAGTACTTGACCTTAGTTGAATTTGCATATAACAATAGTTATCATTCATCCATTCAAATGCCTCCGTATGAATCTCTCTATGAAAGGAAGTGCCAATCACCGATTTATTGGGATGAGGTAAGAAAAAGAAAAGTTCTAGATCCTTTAGCGGTACCATGGGTAGAGGAAACTTATGAGAAGGTGAAGTTAATACATCAAAGAATTCAAATGGCCCAAAGCAAATAGAAAAGTTATGCGGATAATCTAAGGAAAGACTTGAAATTTGAAGTGGGAGATAAAGTGTTTCTTAAGATCACACCACTAAGAAGTGTCACGGTTGGAAAGGACAAGAAACTAAAACTGAGATATGTGGGACTCTTTAAAATTCTCCAACGAGTGGAAAAAGTTGCATATCGGTTAGAGTTACCCGTGAATTTGTCCAGAATTCATGATGTTTTTCATGTTTCGTTGCTAAAGAAGTACCATCCAGATCCAACTCATATACTCCAACCAGCAGATATTGAAATTGATGAGCCCCTAAACTACAAGGAACGACCGATGCAACTGCTAGATCGAAAGGTGAAAGAACTAAGAAACAAGCAGATTCCCTTGGTTAAGGTCCTTTGGAAAAATCATGAGCTGAAAGAAACAACTTGGGAAGTAGAGGAAGAAATGTAAAAGAAATATCCAGATCTATTTACAAAACAATGTGAGAATTTCGAGGACGAAATTCTTTTAAGGGAGAAAGGGTGTGAGGATTCAGAAATTTTGTCAATTTATCTAATTTAACTACATGGTATTTTATTTATTTAATCGTTTTTTTGTTTATTTATTGATTTGATAATGATTTTGTCTTAATACTTTTATTAAATTTTACATGTGGAAGTTTATGTGTGGGGTAAAGTGAGATTTTTCCTTTTTAGTGGGGTGTGAAAGGAACTTTGGGGAAAAAAGAGGGAGTTTAGTGTAATAAAAAAGAATTGGGATAATTGAGGGCTAACATAACTAGATTGTGACATGTGTCACTATAGAAACCAAGTCTTGTTTTCTTTAAGACGACTTTGACCAAGCTTTCTTACCATTCTCTTCCATTTCTTGCCTTAAAACATAACAAACATACCATAAGAGAAGGAGAGAGAGAGAGAGGGCCAAAAATTTTGGAGAAGAAAAAGGGAAGAAACTTCATCCAAACTAACTTCAATCTTGCTTGGATTTTGAGGGAGAACGAAAGAGATAACTTGGAGTTTTCCATCAACCTGGGCTTAATCTTGGAAAGGAAGAAGATTTGGTGGATTAGGTTGAGTTTCATCTTGGTTGGAAAGCAAAAGAGGTAAAATGCTAGATAATCCTTCTTTCTTCATTTTATGTTGAAAACAAGTTGGATTGTTGGAATAAAGACATGATTTGATAGTGAATCTTGGTAGTTTCTCAAGTTGATAATTCTTGAAGTTTATATTTGAAGTTTTAGGGTCTGTATGTAGATATGATTATGGTGTTTTCTTGTTGAGATTGTGGTTTTATGTATCTATAGTTATGTTGGTGGTGAAACCTTATGGATTTGCTAGGTGTGTTTGGTTGAAAAATTGGGAAATTAGCTCGAAGAATGTTTGAAAAACAATTGGAGAAATTCTTGCTTGTTGGCCGAAATTTAGGGCTGGAATTGCAGCCTTGATTTCGAAATTTTCATGATGAATTTAAGCTTAATTTTGTTCAAAATACCCCATTATACTTTAAACTATAAGTATGTGTTGGAATTGAACTAAAATCATGAGTTTTAAGTGGTAAGAACACCATTTCTTTCACTGTTTTCATGGCTGGAAAATTTGTTCAAAACTGACCGAAAGAGGGAGTGACCTTATATAGTTTTGTTCTTGGTTTTGTGTGGTGAACTTGTCACATTAATGCCCTAAACCCATGTTAGTATGAGTAGTGAATTGGAGTGGAAAATGGAAGGTTTTAAAAGGTGAAAACCTCACTCTTACATGTTTCAAGTTTCAAGTAATAAATTTCCACCCTAGGTGAAAATTGATTTGGGGCAATTTTAAACTCCATTTGGTGGATGGAAATGAGAAAATGTTTACACTACCATTTGCTTAAATCTTTGACCTAACTTATGCATGGATGTTTCTTCTTGAATTGATTTAGAAATCATGTGATTTAGGGTGAGATTTCTTAATTGGAACTTGGGCGTAGTTTCGTTTAAATACTATGGTTTGGAGTAGTGCATCTTATTGTACTTTAATTACTTGATTCTAGGACTTGGAAGTGAGGCCGAAGTTGCTCCCGAGACGAACACTTAAGCTTTGTTGTCATGGTGAGTGTTCTAAGTGCATGTGAAGGGGACTACATGCAATGTTTCTTTTCTTGAATGACATGCTTGCTTGGTTGAGATACTTGCTCTTGACTTGATAATATCGGAAGGAGAATGTACTTTATCATACTCGATCCTTCATGGTTAGATTCTTGATATTTGTATTAAATGAACTGCTTTACTTGTGCTTGACTTGTTGGTTATTCGGGTGGTCATCCCATCGACTTTCTTGCATGCTTGGGATCCCAAACCCCATTGGCTAGTTGGTTAAATCGAGCCGGCAAGGGCTTGGTCGATGAGATCAATGAATCATGGGTCTTGTCACTTGGATTTGAACTTGAACTTGCACTTGAGCTCTTAAACTTGAACCGGTATACTCGAGTATTACCCCTCTTGAAACTTGATGTGCGGGCCCGACAAGGGTTGAATGGTGGATGGAGAAAGACGTGAATTGGTGAAATACTTGATTTATTTAGTTAGCACTTGAGTCCTGACGAGAGTTGGGCAGACGGCTTGCTGCACCCTTTGGTTCGCCTTAGGGAGAGGTGGGGTTGTCACAAGGATAAAGAAGCTACCATGGCACAAATTTTGAGTAGTTTGAGACCCTAAATGCTGACCAAATGGAGATGCATCATTATGTGGAGTTCAGTGACATGCTAGAAAAGGCTATTAAGGCCGAGATGAGGCTTCAGAGATGGGGTCAATTAAGGACTTCAACTATTTTTTCACCATCTTTTACTTGTACTCCTCAGACAAAAAGGGAAGCATGAAGCTTGGCCAGCTCCAACGCGTCCTCAAAATCGAAACTTGTCTCTTTCAAAAGGGAGGCAAAATTTGGTTTTAAGGCTACTAGCGAACCATCTAAAGCTTCAGTCATGAGACCAAATGCTTCCAATGTACATATTGCTAGCCAATGTCCTAACCAAAGGACCATGATTGTTCTACCAAGTGGAGAAGTTGTCATCGATAATGAGGAGGAATAAAAGGGAGGCAAACTTTGGTTTTAAGGCTACTAGCGAACCGTCTAAGCTTCAGTCATGAGACCAAATGCTTCCAATGTACATATTGCTAGCCAATGTCCTAACCAAAGGACCATGATTGTTCTACCAAGTGGAGAAGTTGTCATCCGATAATGAGAAGGAATACAAGGGGATGCCACTTTTAATTGAGGAGAAAGAGGATGAGGAGCAAGAGGACGCTCCAACCAATGAGCTTGTTGGCTTGAGATTGGTTGTGAGAAGAGCATTAGCTGCGTATGTTAAGGAGGATGAAGTTCAGCGGAAAAAACATCTTCTATACACATTGTCATATCAAAGACAAGGTGTGTAGTATGGTGATTGACATAGGCAGCTGTGCAAATGTGACAAGCTTGTTGATGGTTGAGACTTTGGGATTGCAGACTTGTGAACATCCTAAACCATACCATCTTTAATGGCTCAATAATTGTGGAGACATTCAGGTGTCACATTAGGTATTTGTTCCTTTTAAAGTTAGGTGTGATAACCCCACCTAACCCTAGGGCGTACCCAAGGGTTTGGCGGACCGCCTGCCCAACTCTCGCCAGGAGTCAGTCACATAACATGAAAATTTACAAATAGACCCTCAAAAGAAAATGATATTAATTACAACCAAAGAGTCGAACTTGCCAAAAATCAAACCAAACAAATCGGCTAGACACCTATGCAGTGGCTCACACGGGTAACTAATAAATTTAGAAGAAAACGAGACCTTCCTTAATTCAATCTCTCAAGTTCTCATCCCTGTAAGGAAAACAAATGGCGTGGGATGAGTTAAAAGGCCAGTGAGGTTTCAAGTAATTAAGCAGGTAAAATACAAGACAAGATAGCATATCCAAACATCGAGAAACAAGTCAAACACGAATGGATCATGACTCAGTATATAGCTAAGTAAGTAGCCAGATAAAACATGCAAAAGAATACAGTAAGGAACACATTCATGTCAAAGAATACAGGTTGCTCTCTGGAGTAAGTTCTACTGTAGTTTGATCAAGGTCCGTTGACTCTCTGTCAACCACGGAAGCATAATGTCCGTAGATCTGCACTTTACACCAGTTTCCGTCCACCGATCAACCCTCTTACCGGGCCCGAATGCCACTGGAGTACCCAAGGTTCGTCGATCTTCTCGACCAAACCCTTGCTGGCTCGATTCAACAAACTAGCCCTAGGTTGGACTTATAGTCCCGAATATTCAATAATTCAGGAATGGCTTATAGTCCCAATATTCAGTAAAGAGTAATGGAGTCGTTGGCTGATATCTAATGCTCACGCAGTAAAGATCGGAGACATTAGTTGTCACTTAACACTACGTATTCAGAAATAAACAGTGGTAGTAATATTCGAGCATACCGGTTAGCCGAGGAGATAACACTCCACTCAACAAAACAGAATAGAGGCACTGAGACAGGATGAAAGGTACCTCTCACTCGGATGGAGTGTGGTACATGCGCCGCTCAGCCCTAGTGTCGATGAGATAACTCTCCAATCGATTCAATCGGGATAAAAGTACTGAGACGGGATGAGAGGTGCCTCCCACTCGGATGGAGTGTGGTACATACGGCCGCTCAGCACTTGCAAGTCAAATACAAGTACAAACACTAGTACAGGTCAATCAAGTTCAAGTGAGTACAAGATCATTCAAGAAAGGGAGGCCAAGTGCGATAATGACACACTTGTCTAACCAGAATCAAGTCACAAGTAATGTCCAGCAATTCATATTCTCAAATGTTCCAGGTATTTCAAGTAAATACACAGGTCATATACAAATCAAATTACTTGCTCATGCGTAAATAAGCTATCAAATGTTTAGTCAAATCAGGTCAATTGAGTGTACATAAGAGCATACTCGCCTAAAAAGGTTCAAGTCACAACTAAGCTCAACATAGCATATTTCAAGCATTTCGAGTATTTCAAATCCAAACAATTGAAAATCGGGTGGTGAAGAACCTTGATCAAACAAGAAAACTGAAAAAAAAACTCCAGAAAACCAGAAACTTTATCAGCAAATCCGGCCACAAATCCAATCAGATGTTGGCCGGATTGACAGGGGAAAACTTAAAAATTTTGAAAACTCACTACCTCAAACCCGGCCAGATTCTAGCCACTTTTCAGTTGTAATAAAACAACTAACACATGTTGTCACAAAATCTCACAAGTTCAATTAAACTAGGTCAAGTGTGATAAGGTACACACATGCTATGAGATGATAAATCTAGTACCTAGCATTTTCTAACAACAATTAGCATGTAACACGTAAATCGGTGGAATAACCATCCGAATAACTAACAAGTCAAGTGTAAGATAAAAAATCAAGTATAAGTAAAGCACTTCATTTCATACCACTATCACGAATTAAACTACAAAAAGATCCAGTATGATAAAGTACATCCTCGTCCCAAAAGTTATCAATTCAAGAACAATCACTTTAACCAAGTAAACATGTTATACAAGTAAGGAAACATTCCACGTGAATATTTTCATGTACTTGGAACACTCACCTATTAAGAAATGCAGAGCTTAATCATCAAGTTCCGCGGTTAACCTCACCTCCGTTTCCCAATCCTAGGGCAACGAGTGAAAGTCGTTAATGATCTAGGTTCAATTCCAATCCAAATGTGAGCTCATTAGGTGACCAAGTGAGTGGTTAAATCTACTCAATTCACCATGCAAGTTAGGCCCACAATACATTAAAAAGTCATGAGGAAACAAGTTTGACAAGTGCAAAGAAAGTTGGGCAAAAGAAAAGTTTCATTCAAGCTCTAAGTGTTCTTCGCGGGTAAAATAGTTTGCACCTGTGCAGTCTTGGGAAAATGGCTTATATCTCACTGTAGAAAGGTCAAAATTAGGTGCCATTAGCGGCGTTGGAAACTAGACTCAAAGAGCTTGCCAACGGTACTAAATGCATGCTGTAGTTCATCTCCCATCAGTACCAATAGTTCGGACAATTTGGCTGATTTTCCAGTTCTGATCAGTCCTAAAACCCTAGCAAGGTTACTCTAGTTCTTGATGCTAACTTCACTTGTTTTGGTTCAAATTCATCCAAATAAATCTTCTAGGGTTCATAGACAGGGGAAGCAAGTTATCTAGCATCATTGGAGCTCAAAATGCAACATACATAATTAATTAAAAGAGCCAAAACAGTCTAGCCAACCAATGGTACCAAAATAGTCCACTACTAGCTCAAACAACCACTTTTCTTGCTTAAATTCCATTTTATTTCACACCAAATCTTAAACCAATGTTTATCCAAGCTTCTTAGGCCTAACTAATGTGCAAATGAACCACAAAATTAAGGAAAACCTCCCTTACAAAACCAGTCAGCCAAGAGAAAAGGAAAACAGTCCACAAGTTCACTTATATCACCGACCTTCATCCTTACATTGTAGTTAACTTAGACATCATACCAAACATTATCCTTAACTCAAAAAGGGTCCAAAAACATGTTAATACATGAAAGAAAGCTATGAACAAAGCTCAAGCAATTCATCAAACACATGGTATGCAAAACAACTAACCCTACTACCACATGTTTAGTTCAAGAATTTTAACCACAAACAACATCCATGTAACTCCTAGTTTGCCATCAAATCTTCAAACACATGATATAACACAAGAAAGTTAGGATTTAAGGTTCACATACGTCTCTTATGTGAAGCTTGAAGTACCAAAACAAACCACCAAAACCAAAGCTCTAGACTTGAAACACACTCTAGGGTTGCAAGTAAATCACTCACTAACTCAAGTTCCTTCTCTTATGATTTTTGCTCAAGATCAAACTAGGGTTTTAAAAGCAAGAAGATGGAGTTTTCTTCCTTCCTTTGGAAGCTTCAAGGTGGCTGAAAATATGGTGGAGCAAATGAAGCAAAGTTGGTTTAAAATTCCTCTAATCCTTTGGTCAAACATGTGACGGCCCCACCTCTCCCTAGGGTAACCCAGAGGGTTCGGCGGACCGTCTGCACAACTCTCGCCGGAACTCTATACAAACCTCAACCAAATTACACTTCGATTCCACTAAATACAATATTTACATCCCATTTCATGTCCAAGCGAATGCTAATACAATTTCAAGAAATAAAGACAATCCAAATAAAGTCTCCGCTTCACTTGAACTCTTCCATTCCTGGTTCCTGCAAGGCAACTAAAATATTTTTGGGGTGAGCTAAAAGCTCAGTGAGTGCTCAGTGAAAATCGGTGAGCAAAATCTCATTTAGTTAAAACATTGATTTCCCAATCAATTCCATAAAATCTTTGAGTTTTTCAAGTCATTTAGCTAAAATCTTGTATTTAAAATTCCAAAACGAAACATCAAGAAGACAGTTAAGCAATTCAATAACAAATCACTCAACCACTCAATTTATACCAAATCAATAACAGAAATAGAACAATACAATCAAAGGATACGAGCGGCTCCAAAGTCAATTCAATTCCACACTTGATCTTATGTTGACACTCCGTCAACCAATAATCCGTAGAACTCCACCCGTCCACCTTATCACCCACTCTGGCTAGTCCACTCAATAACAATATCATTAACAATAATGATAATAGCCTGAGCATCTCAAGTCTCCCAAGCTTACAGCACAGAGCAACCCGGGGTCAATAACAGTAACAATAGCAATACCAGCTTGAGCTTACAGCACATAGCAACTCAAGCCTCCCGAGCTTACAGCACACAGCAACTCGGGGTCAATAACAGTAACAATAGCAATACCAGCTTGCATGAATGTAAGCCTTCGGGCTGAACTGGGCCCTTGCCCTGGGTTATTGGTCGACTCGAGCAAGAAGCGGACTCGGTCGGGCGATTAGTGACCCTGGGTGAATGTGAATGTTTGGTATACTCGAGTATTACCACGTGGTTTGGTGTGGACTGGACAGTGCGCTGGCCAGAAGGGGAGAATCAAATGAACGAATGAATGGCAAGAATGACGGAGGGGTTTTCAAAGTCAAATGAAATTTTCTAAATGATTGAAGGAATGGATGGTCGATGAACGAACGAACGAATGACTCCAAGTATCCTTTTAATGAATGTGTTATTCTTGCTTTATATCGTAAATGTTATTTGGATTACTTGTTGTTACGTGCTAATGTCCTTGTTTAATTGCTTAGTTGAGTATATAGAACCTCGCTGGGCTTTTAACTCATTCCACGTCTTTTGTTTTCCTTAACAGGGGTTGCGAGTAAGGGCGAGAGACCTGTATAGTATAGTTTAGCCTTTTGTATTGTTTTGGCTTTTGATCTCGTTCTAGTGCTTGATTAGGGTTGGAATGTACTAAGAATTTAAAGCTTATGTATACATGTGGGACTGTATATTTTGGTTGAGTTTGAGGTGAATGTAATTTTATGGTTCAAGGCTGGGTTTCGTTTCCGCTTATTCTCGAGGCTTTATCTTACTTTCTTTGATGTGAGTGAACGTGTCCTGGCGAGAGCTGGGCAGGCGGTCCGCCGAACCCTTTGGTTCGCCTTAGGGTAAGGTGGGGCTGTCACAGCAACTCAAGCCTCCCGGGCTTTCAGCACACATGCTACCCAGGGTAAAAATATTAAGTCACAATATTCGGATCTCAAAGTTAGCATTGGACTGACTTCGACCAAACCCTGGCCGGCTCGAATAGTCCGTCTAACCCAGAGATCGGGCATAGTCACTTCTCCAGGAGGTGGGGTGTTACCCACAACAAGTGAAGAGTCCAATCCCGTAGGTCAAGGAACCTAGCACCCCTCCAGGAGGTGGGGTGTTACCCACAACAAGTGACCAGCCCACATGCACATGCACATCACATATCACACATCCAATATCGAAATATTGAGACCTAAATCGAGTGCGATACGGTACACCCCGTCTAAGTCTCATTTGGTCACATAAGGCAGTGAACACAATAAGAATCCAATTACTCACCAAAAGATAAACCAGTTCGCAAATCCATTCACCAAACACCTTTAGTAACAGTAAATACATTTCTATGGAATCTAGTGCACATTTAGCAAAAGTCCTTAAGCAAATCATTTGGCGAATATTCAGCATATTTAACTAAAACACTTGAGTAAAGCATTTAGAAAAGATGACCACTCACATTAAGCACATAAAGCAGATTTTACTAGAACACTTTGGGAAATGCTTTAGCAAGTAAAGAACACTCACCTATATAAGCAAAATAACGTCCAGAGTATCCTTTCGGATAACACCCTTAATCACCAAGGAACCCTAAAAATAACCATAAGAAAATATTACGATTCAACCATCAAAATATTTGGTAGATCAAAGAAAATCCGAATACCTACTAGTACAAGGTATTAGTATGAGTTTTAAAGTAAAAAGAGTACTTTTAGATCAAAGGGCATAAGTAACTAAGAGTTTTCCAAATCAAACATAAAACTCAACTTAAAAGGGTTTAGAAAATTTCATCGGAAAAAGGAAACGAAACGGAAACGGAAAACACCTAGTGCGAGGTGCACTATGTGCACGATCAGATTTGACACTTCCTATGATTTTAATCATAACTCAATTTATGATTATCGGATTGGAGTGTACGAGGTGGCGTTTCGAAGCTAAGACAATGAACTACAACTTTCAAGAAGATATCAAAGGCTAAATCCAATGTTTTCAAGGTCAAATTCGGCTGAGACAGTAGCTGAAGTGAACTGCCTCAAGAAGTTAACGGTTATGCTGGACAGTTTTGCCGGTTAAGAACGTTTTAACCGTTACATGTGCAAAACTTGGTCAAATGACCTAAGAATTTACAAGTGGATAGACCAGACTGTGCTTGACAACTTCCATGAAGACACTGTTAGCTAAATCAACTCGAAAATGCCCCAGATTTAGCAAGAACAGTCCAGCAAATGATCTATTGCAGGCTGAAGAACAGGACATACTTAAACAGGCATAACGCAACATTCAGAAATCCAATTCAAGCGATTCCAAATGCGTTGGAAAGCTAAGAGATAGAGATACAACTTTTGTGAAGACCATTTCTGCCCCGATTTACTCCTTCCAGATCAAAAACATGTCCCAGAAGTTTCAATCTCAGGTTCAAAATCAGATTTATAGACAGACCAGATTTAGACAGTCATATCTCAGCACACGCAACTCCGATTCCGTTGATTCCAAAGCCATTTGAAAGCTAAGCTACAAGGCTACAATTCTTAAGAAGGCATTAAAAGCTAACTCATTCATCTTCCAAGCCAAACGAGCCAATTACAGAGGCTGATTATCATTCGGATAGAAACAGGGCAGCAGGGGTAAATTAGTCATTTCACAAGCTATCCTTCTCCGATTGAGCTGAAACTTTACAGTCATAATCTACACGCAACTTTCTACAACTTTCATGTTTTGTGCTGAGGCTAATTCAGCCTCCATCATACCCGAATATTCAAGCCAATTTCGGACAAGAAATCTGGAACAGTAATCAAAACTGCCAAATTCATTCAATCAATTTCAACCCACGAATTTCCAGCTATGAAATCAGTTCCTAGCTTAGTAACTCCAACTTCTAGTTACTACTACAAGCTATACCATAAGAATTGAGAGCTAGGAAATCAGGTTACCTTTCAATCTTCAAGAAACAAAGCTGGACAGAGATGATGAAGACAGCCAGCAGCCAATCGTTCCTTCTCCTTGCTTTCACACATAATTGGAGGGATAAATAGTGGATTGAATTCCCAGATTTCCTCTGGTTTTTCTCCCCTTTTCCTCTCTATTTTCTCTCTCTCTCTCACGGCTCTCTCTCCCCCTTTGTCTCTTGTTGTTTTTGGTCTTGTCTTGGTTAATATAACTTAGTCAAAGTACCAAGTTAAATCCAAGTTTTGCTTTTGTCTCTTGGTCAATTTTGTCAAGTTTCAACTTCCAACCACAATTAGCTTAGGTAAACCTAGCACAACTCATTTCCCTTGGCTTGCACTCTTGCCAATTGGTTTGAGAAATTGTATTCTTATCACTTTAATCCATAAACTATTAACTTAGATTAATCCACGTAATCCAAAATCACCAATGGCACTTAATGAATCCAATCATCAATAATGCACCTTAATCACCTTTGCGCTAACTCTCATTGTCTCGCATGATCCCAATTGAAGACCACACTTTTTAGTTTGAATAAAACTAGGGGTTTGACAAATAAATTAGGATTTTCACAAAAATCAAGTTTCTTATAAAATAGGGTGTCAAGAAATCACCTTTGCATTCAACTAGGGTTTTTTTTAAACAAAATTTTAAACATCTTAGAGCAAACTTAATTAATCAAATGACACCAAAATTAACAAACAAAATCAAGTGTACAAAACTAGGATGTTGGAAAAATTTTAAATCCTTAAGCCCAAAATTCATAAACCACAACTTGCACGTAAAATGTCATTGCCAAAATTAATAAACCAAAATTAACACATAAAATGTCATTTTAGAAAATACGGGATGTTACAATCTCCCTGCTTAAAAGAATGTCGTCCTCGACATTCACTTTCACTGGACCAGCTCAACACTATTCTAGCATACACACTTCAATCAGTTTTCCATATTTCTTATCCAATCATCAAATACCAAACTCATGCCTTCAATTAAAACAAACACTCGAGTATGACAGACCGGCACCCTAAACCATTGAAACCTAACTCTATCTTTACCCTCCGTAATCCCATTGTTATTTCGGGCATTACCTCCTTGGCCCTGATCCTGTTGGTCTACCACGAATACCTTCATTTCCAACACTATAGTCCAAACATACATTCGTACTCAAGCACCAAAACAAAATCAAGTCTTTTCGCACCAAGGTTGGCCATCCCAAGGCGTAAATCAACCCAATCCCGTTCCTGCCTGACATACGAACTAAAACATAAACCCAACATGACTCACTCGGTCCCATGCCCCATAAAGATCTGAAGCCTATGCTCTGATACCACCTGTGACGGCCCCACCTCTCCCTAGGGTAACCCAGAGGGTTCGGCGGACCGTCTGCACAAATCTCGCCGGAACTCTATACAAACCTCAACCAAATTACACTTCGATTCCAATAAATACAATATTACATCCCATTTCATGTCCAAGCGAATGCTAATACAATTTCAAGAAATAAAGACAATCCAAATAAAGTCTCCGCTTCACTTGAACTCTTCCATTCCTGGTTCCTGCAAGGCAACTAAAATATTTTTGGGGTGAGCTAAAAGCTCAGTGAGTGCTCAGTGAAAATCGGTGAGCAAAATCTCATTTAGTTAAAAACATTGATTTCCCAATCAATTCCACAAAATCTTTGAGTTTTTCATGTCATTTAGCTAAAATCTTGTATTTAAAATTCCAAACGAAACATCAAGAAGACAGTTAAGCAATTCAATAACATATCACTCAACCACTCAATTTATACCAAATCAATAACAGAAATAGAACAATACAATCAAAGGATACGAGCGGCTCCAAAG
This sequence comes from Coffea humblotiana, assembly GCA_023065735.1. NCBI lineage: Eukaryota > Viridiplantae > Streptophyta > Magnoliopsida > Gentianales > Rubiaceae > Coffea > Coffea humblotiana. The sequence continues at coordinate 20,051,144 of CM041211.1, forward strand.
TCAATTCAATTCCACACTTGATCTTATATTGACACTCCGTCAACCAATAATCCGTAGAACTCCACCCGTCCACCTTATTACCCACTCTGGCCAGTCCACTCAATAACAATATCATTAACAATAATGATAATAGTCTGAGCATCTCAAGTCTCCCAAGCTTACAGCACAGAGCAACCCGGGGTCAATAACAGTAACAATAGCAATACCAGCTTGAGCTTAGAACATAGCAACTTAAGCCTCCCGAGCTTACAGCACACAGCAACTCGGGGTCAATAACAGTAACAATAGCAATACCAGCTTGAGCTTACAGCACACAGCAACTGTGAGAACCCGAAAAGTTTCACATTTTCAAGTATTATTTTATTTCTGTGCCTATATTTTATACTGTCCTTTGAAAATATTAAATGTTTTGTACATTTTACAAGTAAGTACAATTTTTAAATCATTTTGCTAGTACAAGTTAGTGTGCATAACTTGAAGTGCATTTGTTAGATGTGGGGCCCGCTAGTGCGATATAATTTGCCGATTAGGTGATGAACTATTAAGTGACATTATTCTACATGGTGTTAAGAGATAATTAGAGGTTAGTTAGCTACTTGAATCATTGGAGGAGAATAGATAAGTTTAGAAACTTCAAGAGGCCATGTGTCATGTTTTGATTGGAAGTTGGACTTTGACCAAGAAGATTAACTTTCTTCAAACCAAATTTTTGACCAATTTTCCTCTCATTTTCCCTTGCCTTGGCCGAATTTCATGGAGAGAAAAACAAGGAAAACCTCTTCCATTTCTAGCTTCTAATCTTGGCCAAATCTTGAGTTTTAACCGACCAAATTGAAATCTATTCCATACAGGTGCTAGCTAAGGGAAATTGAAGGCCTTGGTGGAGTTGTTTTGGGAGAAGGAAGTCTAAGCTACCAACTTTCTTTGAGGTTTGAAGGTAAGGTTGCTAAGAACATCCTTTTTGTTTCCAATAGTTGCAAATTAGTGGCCTATGGTGGCTTGCTAACATGATTAATGGATGATTTTGTGGATTAGTGGAGAGTTGGTTAGATTTCTGATTTAGTGTGAATGTTTCTGCCCTAATCTGATCAGTGTTTTTCGGTCATGATGGAGGCCGAATTGGACTTAGATCAAAACATGAAAGTTGTAGAGAATTGAGTGCAGATTATGCCTGTAAAATTTCAGCTCAATCGGAGTACTGTAGCCTGTGACATGACTATTTTACCCCTGCTGCCCTGTTTCTGTCCGAGAATGGTAATCAGCCTCTGTAATTGGCTCTTTTGGCTGGGAAGATGAATGAATTAGCTTTTGATGCCTTCTTAAGAGTTGTAGCCTTGTATCTTAAATTTCATATGGCTTTGGAATCAACTAAATTGGAGTTGTGTGTGATGAGTTATGATGGAATATTTGGGCCTGGTTTTGGATGGCTGTAAAGCTTCAATTGGTTGCATTTTAAGGGTGTTTGATAGCTTATGGTTTGTATATGAAATTGTGATTGAATGGTATGATTTGGTGGTTGGGTTGTAGCATGGAAAGTAAGGAAAAATAAGGGGAAATACTGTCCGTTTATTTTCTTGAACTTGAGTGAATGGAAATGAGGTTTGAAAGGTGATTTTGGAATGCGATTGAACTTCCTTGCTTAGACATTCTTAGTTTCACTTGAGTAGTGTTATGTGAGCCATTTTACTTGCAATTGTACGTTTCCATTTGTACCATAATGTTTGGGTTCCAATTGTCGAGTTTCGAACTTCAAATACGTGTTCATTTTTGTTCCGAAACAAAAGGAGTGGCCTAGGGTTTCTCGGCCACAAAACCTAATTTTAACGCGCAAGGTTTTAAAGTGTGAATTCAAGGTATTTAATTACCTTTCTCATATGATTTTTAACCAAGATACTTGTTATACATTAATTCTTTGCAAATGTGTTAGTTTTGAGCCAAAAACACGTTTTACGAAAAATGAGGAAAACTACTGTTCATTATCCGGCCGTGTAGCCGGCCAAGTTCTGGCCAGATTCTGACGTGCCACTGTTCCAAATTTTCCGATAAAATTTTATAAAACTCTTTTGAGGTTAATTCTATGGTTGGTTTGGGAAAACTTTTAGTTACTCAATTCCTTTGATCAAAATGTACCCTTTTCACTTTCAAAAAAATCATACTTCCCCCTTGTACTTGTTTTATTCAAATTTTCTTTGATTCACTGGACATTTTGATGGTTGAGCCATAATATTTTCTCATGATTGTTATTAGGGTTTCTTGGTGACCAAAGTTGATATCCAGAGGGATACTTTGGACGTAATTTTGCTTAATTAGGTGAGTGTTCTATATACGATTTGTTTTCTAATGACTATGTGTTGTGACTATTTGGATTGTTGCTTTGTTATGTGATTGAGGTACGCTATATTTCCATTGACTACGTGACTACGTGGCATGTTATAGTTGTTTGAACTCTTAAATGTTTCAATGAATACTCAAAACGACTTTTCTAGGCGAGTGTGTACTTTATCGCACTCGACCTAAATGAACGTGAAATTTTCAATGATTGAAAGATTAAACGTTACTTGTGCATGAATGTAAGCCTTCGGGCTGAACTGGGCCCTTGCCTTGGGTTATTGGTCGACTCGAGCAAGAAGCGGACTCGGTCGGGCGATTAGTGACCCTGGGTGAATGTGAATGTTTGGTATACTCGAGTATTACCACGTGGTTTGGTGTGGACTGGACAGTGCGCTGGCCAGAAGGGGAGAATCAAATGAACGAATGAATGGCAAGAATGACGGAGGGGTTTTCAAAGTCAAATGAAATTTTCTAAATGATTGAAGGAATGGATGGTCGATGAACGAACGAACGAATGACTCCAAGTATCCTTTTAATGAATGTGTTATTCTTGCTTATATCGTAAATGTTATTTGGATTACTTGTTGTTACGTGCTAATGTTCTTGTTTAATTGCTTAGTTGAGTATATAGAACCTCGCTGGGCTTTTAACTCATTCCACGTCTTTTGTTTTCCTTAACAGGGGTTGCGAGCAAGGGCGAGAGACCTGTATAGTATAGTTTAGCCTTTTGTATTGTTTTTGGCTTTTGATCTCGTTCTAGTGCTTGATTAGGGTTGGAATGTACTAAGAATTTAAAGCTTATGTATACATGTGGGACTGTATATTTTGGTTGAGTTTGAGGTGAATGTAATTTTATGGTTCAAGGCTGGGTTTCGTTTCCGCTTATTCTCGAGGCTTTATCTTACTTTCTTTGATGTGAGTGAACGTGTCCTGGCGAGAGCTGGGCAGGCGGTCCGCCGAACCCTTTGGTTCGCCTTAGGGTAAGGTGGGGCTGTCACAGCAACTCAAGCCTCCCGGGCTTTCAGCACACATGCTACCCAGGGTAAAAATATTAAGTCACAATATTCGGATCTCAAAGTTAGCATTGGACTGACTTCGACCAAACCCTGGCCGGCTCGAATAGTCCGTCTAACCCAGAGATCGGGCATAGTCACTTCTCCAGGAGGTGGGGTGTTACCCACAACAAGTGAAGAGTCCAATCCCGTAGGTCAAGGAACCTAGCACCCCTCCAGGAGGTGGGGTGTTACCCACAACAAGTGACCAGCCCACATGCACATGCACATCACATATCACACATCCAATATCGAAATATTGAGACCTAAATCGAGTGCGATACGGTACACCCCCGTCTAAGTCTCATTTGGTCACATAAGGCAGTGAACACAATAAGAATCCAATTACTCACCAAAAGATAAACCAGTTCGCAAATCCATTCACCAAACACCTTTAGTAACAGTAAATACATTTCTATGGAATCTAGTGCACATTTAGCAAAAGTCCTTAAGCAATCATTTGGCGAATATTCAGCATATTTAACTAAAACACTTGAGTAAAGCATTTAGAAAAGATGACCACTCACATTAAGCACATAAGCAGATTTTACTAGAACACTTTGGGAAATGCTTTAGCAAGTAAAGAACACTCACCTATATAAGCAAAATAACGTCCAGAGTATCCTTTCGGATAACACCCTTAATCACCAAGGAACCCTAAAAATAACCATAAGAAAATATTACGATTCAACCATCAAAATATTTGGTAGATCAAAGAAAATCCGAATACCTACTAGTACAAGGTATTAGTATGAGTTTTAAAGTAAAAAGAGTACTTTTAGATCAAAGGGCATAAGTAACTAAGAGTTTTCCAAATCAAAACATAAAACTCAACTTAAAAGGGTTTAGAAAATTTCATCGGAAAAAGGAAACGAAACGGAAACGGAAAACACCTAGTGCGAGGTGCACTATGTGCACGATCAGATTTGACACTTCCTATGATTTTAATCATAACTCAATTTATGATTATCGGATTGGAGTGTACGAGGTGGCGTTTCGAAGCTAAGACAATGAACTACAACTTTCAAGAAGATATCAAAGGCTAAATCCAATGTTTTCAAGGTCAAATTCGGCTGAGACAGTAGCTGAAGTGAACTGCCTCAAGAAGTTAACGGTTATGCTGGACAGTTTTGCCGGTTAAGAACGTTTTAAACCGTTACATGTGCAAAACTTGGTCAAATGACCTAAGAATTTACAAGTGGATAGACCAGACTGTGCTTGACAACTTCCATGAAGACACTGTTAGCTAAATCAACTCGAAAATGCCCCAGATTTAGCAAGAACAGTCCAGCAAATGATCTATTGCAGGATGAAGAACAGGACATACTTAAACAGGCATAACGCAACATTCAGAAATCCAATTCAAGCGATTCCAAATGCGTTGGAAAGCTAAGAGATAGAGATACAACTTTTGTGAAGACCATTTCTGCCCCGATTTACTCCTTCCAGATCAAAACATGTCCCAGAAGTTTCAATCTCAGGTTCAAATCAGATTTATAGACAGACCAGATTTAGACAGTCATATCTCAGCACACGCAACTCCGATTCCGTTGATTCCAAAGCCATTTGAAGCTAAGCTACAAGGCTACAATTCTTAAGAAGGCATCAAAAAGCTAAAGCATTCATCTTCCCAGCCAAACGAGCCAATTACAGAGGCTGATTATCATTCGGATAGAAACAGGGCAGCAGGGGTAAATTAGTCATTTCACAAGCTATCCTTCTCCGATTGAGCTGAAACTTTACAGTCATAATCTACACGCAACTTTCTACAACTTTCATGTTTTGTGCTGAGGCTAATTCAGCCTCCATCATACCCGAATATTCAAGCCAATTTCGGACAAGAAATCTGGAACAGTAATCAAAACTGCCAAATTCATTCAATCAATTTCAACCCACGAATTTCCAGCTATGAAATCAGTTTCCTAGCTTAGTAACTCCAACTTCTAGTTACTACTACAAGCTATACCATAAGAATTGAGAGCTTAGGAAATCAGGTTACCTTTCAATCTTCAAGAAAACAAAGCTGGACAGAGATGATGAAGACAGCCCAGCAGCCCAATCGTTCCTTCTCCTTGCTTTCACACATAATTGGAGGGATAAATAGTGGATTGAATTCCCAGATTTCCTCTGGTTTTTCTCCCCTTTTCCTCTCTATTTTCTCTCTCTCTCTCACGGCTCTCTCTCCCCTTTGTTCTCTTGTTGTTTTTGGTCTTGTCTTGGTTAATATAACTTAGTCAAAGTACCAAGTTAAATCCAAGTTTTGCTTTTGTCTCTTGGTCAATTTTGTCAAGTTTCAACTTCCAACCACAATTAGCTTAGGTAAACCTAGCACAACTCATTTCCCTTGGCTTGCACTCTTGCCAATTGGTTTGAGAAATTGTATTCTTATCACTTTAATCCCATAAACTATTAACTTAGATTAATCCACGTAATCCAAAATCACCAATGGCACTTAATGAATCCAATCATCAATAATGCACCTTAATCACCTTTGCGCTAACTCTCATTGTCTCGGCATGATCCCAATGAAGACCACACTTTTTAGTTTGAATAAAACTAGGGGGTTTGACAAATAAATTAGGATTTCACAAAAATCAAGTTTCTTATAAAAATAGGGTGTCAAGAAATCACCTTTGCATTCAACTAGGGTTTTTTTTTAAACAAAATTTTAAACATCTTAGAGCAAACTTAATTAATCAATGACACCAAAATTAACAAACAAAATCAAGTTACAAAACTAGGATGTTGGAAAAATTTTAAATCCTTAAGCCAAAATTCATAAACCACAACTTGCACGTAAAATGTCATTGCCAAAATTAATAAACCAAATTAAACACATAAAATGTCATTTTAGAAATACGGGATGTTACAATCTCCCCTGCTTAAAAAGAATGTCGTCCTCGACAATTCACTTTCACTGACCAGCTCAACACTATTCTAGCATACACACTTCAATCAGTTTTCCATATTTTTCTTATCCAATCATCAAATACCAACACATGCCTTCAATTAAAAAAACACTCGAGTATGACAGACCGCACCCTAAAACCATTGAAACCTTACTCTATCTTTACCCTCCGTAATCCCATTGTTATTTCGGCATTACTCCTTGGCCCTGATCCTGTTGGTCTACCACGAATACTTCATTTCCAACACTATAGTCAAACCATACATTCGTATCAAGCACCAAAAACAAAATCAAGTCTTTTCGCACCAAGGTTGGGCCATCCCAAGGCGTAAATCAACCCAATCCCGTTCCTGCCTGACATACGAACTAAAACATAAACCCAACATGACTCAAACTCGGTCCCATGCCCCATAAAGATCTGAAGCCTATGCTCTGATACCACTGTGACGGCCCACCTCTCCCTAGGGTAACCCAGAGGGTTCGGCGGACCGTCTGCACAACTCTCGCCGGAACTCTATACAAACCTCAACCAAATTACACTTCGATTCCAATAAATACAATATTTACATCCCATTTCATGTCCAAGCGAATGCTAATACAATTTCAAGAAATAAAGACAATCCAAATAAAGTCTCCGCTTCACTTGAACTCTTCCATTCCTGGTTCCTGCAAGGCAACTAAAATATTTTTGGGGTGAGCTAAAAGCTCAGTGAGTGCTCAGTGAAAATCGGTGAGCAAAATCTCATTTAGTTAAAACATTGATTTCCCAATCAATTCCATAAATCTTTGAGTTTTTCAAGTCATTTAGCTAAAATCTTGTATTTAAAATTCCAAACGAAACATCAAGAGACAGTTAAGCAATTCAATAACATATCACTCAACCACTCAATATACCAAATCAATAACAGAAATAGAACAATACAATCAAAGGATACGAGCGGCTCCAAAGTCAATTCAATTCCACACTTGATCTTATGTTGACACTCCGTCAACCAATAATCCGTAGAACTCCACCCGTCCACCTTATCACCCACTCTGGCCAGTCCACTCAATAACAATATCATTAACAATAATGATAATAGCCTGAGCATCTCAAGTCTCCCAAGCTTACAGCACAGAGCAACCCGGGGTCAATAACAGTAACAATAGCAATACCAGCTTGAGCTTACAGCACATAGCAACTCAAGCCTCCCGAGCTTACAGCACACAGCAACCTCGGGGTCAATAACAGTAACAATAGCAATACCAGCTTGAGCTTACAGCACACAGCAACTCAAGCCTCCCGGGCTTTCAGCACACATGCTACCCAGGGTAAAAATATTAAGTCACAATATTCGGATCTCAAAGTTAGCATTGGACTGACTTCGACCAAACCCTGGCCGGCTCGAATAGTCCGTCAAACCCAGAGATCGGGCATAGTCACTTCTCCAGGAGTGGGTGTTACCCACAACAAAGTGGAGAGAGTCCAATCCACGTAGGTCAAGGAACCTAGCACCCCTCCAGGAGGTGGGGTGTTACCCACAAACAAAGTGACCAGCCCCACATGCACATGCACATCACATATCACATATCCAATATCGAAATATTGAGACCTAAATCGAGTGGCGATAAAGGTACACCCCCGTCTAAGTCTCATTTGGTCACATAAGGCAGTGAACACAATAAGAATCCAATTACTCACCAAAAGATAAACCAGTTCGCAAATCCATTCACCAAACACCTTTAGTAACAGTAAATACATTTCTATGGAATCTAGTGCACATTTAGCAAAAGTCCTTAAGCAAATCATTTGGCGAATATTCAGCATATTTAACTAAAACACTTGAGTAAAGCATTTAGAAAAGATGACCACTCACATTAAGCACATAAAGCAGATTTTACTAGAACACTTTGGAAATCCTTTAGCAAGTAAAGAACACTCACCTATATAAGCAAAATAACGTCCAGAGTATCCTTTCGGATAACACCCTTAATCACCAAGGAACCCTAAAAATAACCATAAGAAAATATTACGATTCAACCATCAAAATATTTGGTAGATCAAAGAAAATCCGAATACCTACTAGTACAAGGTATTAGTATGAGTTTTAAAGTAAAAAGAGTACTTTTAGATCAAAGGCATAAGTAACTAAGAGTTTTCCAAATCAAACATAAAACTCAACTTAAAAGGGTTTAGAAAATTTCATCGGAAAAAGGAAACGAAACGGAAACGGAAAACACCTAGTGCGAGGTGCACTATGTGCACGATCAGATTTGACACTTCCTATGATTTTAATCATAACTCAATTTATGATTATCGGATTGGAGTGTACGAGGTGGCGTTTCGAAGCTAAGACAATGAACTACAACTTTCAAGAAGATATCAAAGGCTAAATCCAATGTTTTCAAGGTCAAATTCGGCTGAGACAGTAGCTGAAGTGAACTGCCTCAAGAAGTTAACGGTTATGCTGGACAGTTTTGCCGGTTAAGAACGTTTTAACCGTTACATGTGCAAAACTTGGTCAAATGACCTAAGAATTTACAAGTGGATAGACAAGACTGTGCTTGACAACTTCCATGAAGACACTGTTAGCTAAATCAACTCGAAAATGCCCCAGATTTAGCAAGAACAGTCCAGCAAATGATCTATTGCAGGCTGAAGAACAGGACATACTTAAACAGGCATAACTCAACATTCAGAAATCCAATTCAAGCGATTCCAAATGCGTTGGAAAGCTAAGAGATAGAGCTACAACTTTTGTGAAGACCATTTCTGCCCAGATTTACTCCTTCCAGGTCAAAAACACGAAAACATGTCCCAGAAGTTTCAATCTCAGGTTCAAAATCAGATTTATAGACAGACCAGATTTAGACAGTCATATCTCAGCACACACAACTCCGATTCAGGTGATTCCAAAGCCATTTGAAAGCTAAGATACAAGGCTACAATTCTTAAGAAGGCATCAAAAGCTAACTCATTCATCTTCCCAGCCAAACGAGCCAATTACAGAGGCTGATTATCATTTCGGATAGAAACAGGGCAGCAGGGGTAAATTAGTCATTTCACAAGCTATCCTGCTCCGATTGAGCTGAAACTTTACAGGCATAATCTACACTCAATTCTCTACAACTTTCATGTTTTGTGCTGAGGCTAATTCAGCCTCCATCATACCCGAATATTCAAGCCAATTTCGGACAAGAAATCTGGAACAGTAATCAAAACTGCCAAATTCATTCAATCAATTTCAACCCACGAATTTCCAGCTATGAAATCAGTTCCTAGCTTAGTAACTCCAACTTCTAGTTACTACTACAAGCTATACCATAAGAATTGAGAGCTAGGAAATCAGGTTACCTTTCAATCTTCAAGAAACAAAGCTGGACAGAGATGATGAAGACAGCCAGCAGCCAATCGTTCCTTCTCCTTGCTTTCACACATAATTGGAGGGATAAATAGTGGATTGAATTCCCAGATTTCCTCTGGTTTTTCTCCCCTTTTCCTCTCTATTTTCTCTCTCTCTCTCACGGCTCTCTCTCCCCCTTTGTCTCTTGTTGTTTTTGGTCTTGTCTTGGTTAATATAACTTAGTCAAAGTACCAAGTTTAAATCCAAGTTTTGCTTTTGTCTCTTGGTCAATTTTGTCAAGTTTCAACTTCCAACCACAATTAGCTTAGGTAAACCTAGCACAACTCATTTCCCTTGGCTTGCACTCTTGCCAATTGGTTTGAGAAATTGTATTCTTATCACTTTAATCCATAAACTATTAACTTAGATTAATCCACGTAATCCAAAATCACCAATGGCACTTAATGAATCCAATCATCAATAATGCACCTTAATCACCTTTGCGCTAACTCTCATTGTCTCGCATGATCCCAATTGAAGACCACACTTTTTAGTTTGAATAAAACTAGGGGTTTGACAAATAAATTAGGATTTTCACAAAAATCAAGTTTCTTATAAAATAGGGTGTCAAGAAATCACCTTTGCATTCAACTAGGGTTTTTTTTTTAAAACAAAATTTTAAACATCTTAGAGCAAACTTAATTAATCAAATGACACCAAAATTAACAAACAAAATCAAGTGTACAAAACTAGGATGTTGGAAAAATTTTAAATCCTTAAGCCCAAAATTCATAAACCACAACTTGCACGTAAAATGTCATTGCCAAAATTAATAAACCAAAATTAACACATAAAATGTCATTTTAGAAAATACGGGATGTTACAAAACAAGTTGTGTGGTTAGGGTTTTGCCACTTGGCCCAATCTTGGCCCTTTCTTCCCTTAATCTTTGACTAATGATGTTTCTACCCTCCAAATGTTCCAATACCTATTTAACACCTTTAAACTATCACATAAAGTCCCAACCATAAATAAAAGGAATTTGGCCAAAGTATATGTGGTGAAATAAATAATACCAAGTCAAGAAAATGTTTTAATTCAAGTAAAAGATAATGAAATGTAATGCAAGGAAAATGTTATAATGCATGTAGAATGCAATACAAGGACATATTATAAGTGATTTAAATCTTGGGCAAGGCATGTAGTTTAGGAGAATTGTGTTTTAAAGTGAGGGTTCTCACATGGGGCATTATGAAGATAAAGTACTGTGTGATCTTGTGCCGATGCAAGCTAGTCATCTTTTACTTGGGAGGGCATGGCAATTTGATAAATGTACTAGTCATGATGGTCGTTCCAATAAGTATAGTTTTTGCATGATGGTAGGAAAATTACTCTTGTACCACTAACACCTAAACAAGCGTATGAAGATCAAGTGAGATTGCAAAAAGAGTATGATGTGGACAATGAGAAGAAAAAAATGGAGAGGGTCGAGAGACAAAAAGAGAGAAAATCCAACAAATATGAGAAGAAAAAGGCTAATGAGAGGTCAGATTATGAGGTAAGGAAAGAGGGACAATAGCTTTTACTTGCAAAAGCCAAATATGTGAGGGAGAGTTAACCTTGTTTGTACTTACGAGTAAGGAAGCTTTACTTGTTACTAGTGAGATTGATCCATCTTTGCCTAGTTCTATTGTGAGACTTTTGTAGGATTATGAAGATGTCTTTCCAGCTGAGGTTCCAAGTGGATTGTTACCTATAAGGGGTATTGAACATTAGATTGATCTCATTCGAGGAGCACCATTGCCTAATCGTCCAACCTACCAAAGTAATTCAGAGGAGACAAAGGAGCTTTAAAGGCAAGTGGAGGAATTGCTTAGCAAAGGATGGGCAAAAGAGAGTCTTAGTCCTTGTGTTGAACCTGTCATTCTCGTTCCTAAGAAGGATGGATCTTGGAGGATATGCACAGGTTGTAGAGCTGTTAATGTTATTACGATAAAGTATCACCATCCAATTCCTAGATTAGATGAAATTTTAGATGAGCTACATGGTACAATTATTTTCTCTAAAATTGATCCTAAAAGTGGGTATCATCAAATATGGATAAAAAAGGGTGATAAATGGAAAATAGCATTTAAGACCAAGTATGGTTTGCATGAGTGGTTAGCTGTACCATTTGGACTAACCAATGTACCCGGTACGTTCATGAGATTAATGAACCATGTTGTAAGACCATTCTTAGGCAAGTTTGTTGTCATTTACTTTGATGATATTCTTATGTATAGTAAGTGATGAACTCATTGAGCATTTGATTGCTGTACTTGATATACTTCAAAGGGAAAGGCTTTATGCTAATCCCAAGAAGTGCACTTTTTGTACTAACCAACTTGTATTTCTAGGGTTTGTTGTTAGTTCACAGGGATTCAAGTTGATGAAAGCAAGATTAAAGCTATCCAAGAATGGCTAGTTCCAAAAAGTGTTGGAAAAGTCCGAAGTTTTCATGGATTAGCAGGCTTTTATCCCAAATTTGTGAAGGATTTTAGCTCAATAACTGCCGCACTCATGATTGTCATCAAGAAGAACGAGTCGTTCATGTGGAAAGTGTGACGCCCCCACTTCTCCCAAGGGCGAACCCAAGGGTATCCACGGACGCCTGCCCAGCTTTCGCCATGACTCGATACAATTCAATTCAAATTTAAGGATAACAACCAAATAATAAAAGTCGGAACAAAGAAAAGTCGCTTCCTTTAACAAATATTCAAATCTTACAACACAAGTTCTCAAAAGTACATCACTTTCCCCAAAATACAATCACTAGAAGTCGGCTAATCAATTACATCCCAAATACTAATCAAAAGTAATAAGATCGGCTTCTCCAAAATTTTTTCCATTCCAAACTCCTGTTAAGGAAAACAAAGCTAATGAAGTGAGCTGACGCTCAGTGAGGCCAAGAAAACATGTAAACACATAGTTCACATAACCATGGCATTTGCACGAGAATTAAAACAAGAAAGTTCAAATAATTCATAAATAATAATAACACACATTCAATAAGGATACAAGAGCTCTCAAGAGCTAGATTCCACTTGCTTCGCCAAGACTCGATCAAATACTTCCCCGTGATGACACTCCGTCAGCCGAGTGGGTATTAAGTCTATAGAACTTCACTTACTCTTCCCCATTCACCGTTACACCCCCTGTCCCGGACCCGCTCTTCTTTTATAAAGGCACTACTCCACGAGTATGCCAAGCGAGATCTCTTAATAGATCAAGCTTTTGATTATCTCATGGTTCACCGAGCTTCTTGACCAAGCCCATGCTGGTTCGAGTTGCAAGGTCGGCCAATTGAGATTTGGGCGTCCCCTGATTACCGTTATCAGTCGATGAGAGTCACTCCAATCGACAAATACTATTATAGGCCGATGAGATTCACTCCAATCGCCATATGCAACCATATCATAATTCACTATTGTAGTACTTCACTTATTTCACTTAGCAAATTCATTTCATACAATTCAAATATAATTAGCTTAAAAGAGAATGAGTGCGATAAAGTATACACTCGACTCGACAATTGTAAATCACTTAATCAATAAGAACCAATTCACATAATTGGTAACTATTCATCCACTTGACACTCACCAATTCAAAATAAGTGAGTAAGTGCAAATAAGATCTTTAGTGGTCGGCTCTGAGATTCTCTTCAAGATCCTCTTGAGCGCCTGAAGAAATAACAATTAACTATCACTCACAATTACTTACAAACCACTATCAATTAAGGACGAAATTTCATTCGTTTAAAACTTAAGACAACGTCTTAAAAAAGATTTATTCTCTCGAAAATCGAGATTCAAAAGTGAGGATTTAAAGTCACAAGAGAAACTTGCATCCTCCATGAAAATGAGTTTAAAATGGACAATCGATATCTAAAGACAATGAAAAGTTCTCTAAAACTCATTTCCCAAGAAATCATGAATTTTCAGCTTTGTGCGATAAACTTGGTAAAATCGGATCTTGAGTTTGGCACGTCCAGAAGTGGAAAACTTTATACCATCAGAAACTAGCTTCAAAATACTAAAAGTTCCTAGAAGATATTTTTCCAAGACTCTAAACGGAATGCATTCATAATTCAGCTCAAAGTTTCAGTTCCAAGAAGATAGGTTTGAACCAGTCTTGATTTTTCAGCAATCTTTAGAAATTCGGAAAAAATCACAAAAAGTGAATTAGCCCTTGAAATTCGTAACACAATAAGATTTCCAAACAATGTTTCAAACATGCTGAGCAGAACTAAATTGGAATTTTGAGCAACAAGATATAACAGTTTGAAGTTGGTTGATTTTTGTAAATTGATCAGTGAATTTCCAGATTTGAAGAGTAATGTTTGGGGCATCATTTGGATATCAAAATGGTAATGAAATTACCCCAAATTTGGTACACTTAAACTTCCATATGTGGACTACTTCTCTACCAAAATTTACGCAAAACTATCAAAGTTTGGGAAATTCTCAAGACTAATCTGCCAACTTGGCCCTTTCTTTCCTTTCAAAAGTTTGGTACAATGAAATCAGCCTCAAATCAATCCATTTTTGAAATCAAGGTTCTAGAAACATTTAATAAGAAATTGATGGTTAATTGACATCAAAATTTTCGAAACAAAACATCCCAAAACAAACCTGACCATTCAGTTAGCAAGAAGGGAAAAACTTTCCAATTTCCAGCTTTGTTGCACTTTCGAAATCAGACCACATCTCACTCAATACAAGTTCAAATTGAGAATGGTTGGTGGCGTTAGAAACTAGGTTCCAAAGGGTACAATTTATTAGAATACATCATTTTGAAAATCCTTTCACAAATGGGACAAAATTGAGCCGCAAAATGCAGCTTCCAGTTTCATTCGTATGAACAGTCAAAATAGAACAGCTAACTTTGCCGACTCACTGCGGTTCACTCCAAATGAACCAGTAGGAGATTTTTATACCGTTGGAAAGCTATGAATGTCTAGTTTTGAATTCCACTAATGGAACTCAATTTTGAATTTTGTAAAACAAGTTATGTTCAAACAAAGTAGCACTGTTCGAGACCTCTTCTATAAGTTTTCCAGATTTGGTTTCCGCCAAAACTCAGGTTTTATTCAACCAAATGAAATGATTTTTGGTAGGCACTTTGTACACACAATACACAACATATAACCATCAATCTCATAGTCAAATAACCAAAAAAGTTTGAAATACAAGCAAGATAACAGCAGGACAGTTTCGGCCAGCTCACTAACCGAAATGTTTCCAACTTCCTTTCTATTTTCTCACCGTAAACCTTTCATATAACATATAAACACAACAATCAAGCATTTTAATCCTCAAGACAGCTACCTATAATCCACCTCAAGACCACTAGCCTAGAGATTAAAGCAAGAAATGAAATTCCTCAAGTCCTCTAGCTTATCTTGCTTAGGGTTTCAAACCCATACAAAACTAACCACTAAACTTTGATTAAATAAAAAGATTTAGAGGGGATGAAGGTTACCTCTTGAACCCTAGATGAAACCAGAAAGTTTCACCAAAACTCTCCAACAAAAGTCGACAAGATGATGCCTTTCTCCAAACTAGAACTAATCTCCAAGTAGTATATGAGTTGGATGAAGATTTGTGAAGGAAATGAAAACAAGATTGGAGCAAGATGAAGAGCTTTCTTCCTTCCTTTTTCCTTTGCTGTTGGTCGGCTGAATGGAGAGGAGAAAGATGAGGGTTTGAGTGTTTAGCTTGTGAGGGAAGATTGATAGAAAGTTACTTTAAGTTAGGTGCAAAAAGGTCAACTTTGAATAGTTGTCGCGCGAGGGTTTTGTACCACTGTTTTCTCTCGGGTTTGATACACTCATGCAGTAATCCTCAAATATAATTCCTGTAACACTGTAATTACTCACTCTTATGAGTCTAGAATTAATTCCTAAATCTCCAATTAGGTCCTTAAATTTATTTATGTTTGATATATTAATATGAATTTAGTTCTTTTATTATTATTATTATTTCTAATTAAATTGTGCCATGATCGTTTTGTTCATTTTGAGTATAAATAGGGCAATTTGACTCCATTTAGTCACCATTTCAAAAGGGAGTACCCCTATTATTATTTAAATGTCAATTATGTGCTCTTATGTGCTCCTATGTGCTTCTATGTGTTTATATATATTTTTATATGCTTTGGTTATTTATTTAATTCAAATGTTCATTCAAATTTTCTTACATTTGTTTAGTTAATTTTTGATAATTATTGGAAGATATTTAAATACCTGAAGATGTAATAGATATGTAATATTTTTGCAAAAAATTGTAATTAAATAGACCAATGTAATAGATAGGATAGGTAGGTTTATTTTCTCCAATTCTCCCATTTTAGATTGTAATTAGCTCCCCTATTGTAATGGATAGAATAGATAGATTTATTTTATTATATTTCCCCTTTTTAGATTGTAATTAGACTTCCTGCTGTAATAAATAAGTTTTGCGTGTTTATGTGGTTTATGTGTTTATATGTTTAATTCGCTTTCTTTAGGATTTTTGCATCTAGATATTATGGTTATGTGTTACGTCCTACGTGCACTTATATGTTTATTTATTTTAATGTATACTTTATTCGTTTCACTATGTATTATTAATGCATAACGTCACCACACTAATCCAATGCTAGTTGTAGCTTCTCCTTCTGCTTACTTGTTAGTCCAACGCTAGTAAAGACTCCTAGAAATGGGTTAATCCAATGCTAGACTCTTAGGTTGTTCAAGCATTAAATTCATCTTTTGTGTGACATTCATTATATTTTCATGCATATTTTTTATTTTAAGATATTTTCTCATTTGCATGATATTTTCTATTGTATTATCCCATACCCTCTATTCTCTATGTGTTAATCATATTATTTAGAATTACATCCCATTTAAGAAATTGTAAAGTAAATTAGTTCATTTGCTTGTCTAGATTCGGAGAATTATTCTTTGAGCATGAGAAATGGATGACTATAACTTTTTAGTTTAAATACCCTGTTAATCCCTGTATAAGAAAATTATGTCACGAGTTTTTGCCTTACGTACCCATTATATTGCATCCCTTTTTTCTTGATCACTTATATCTATATATATAATTTTCTTTTCTTTTCTTTTGAATTTCATTTTTGCATACTCGTGACCCTTTCAAGAGATTATTTTGGCATTCGCAATTAATGCGATTGATATCAATTAAACCTTTGAATGGACATTTTGTCCCTTTCGATATTTTCTATAAATTTAGATTTGCATCCATGTAAAAAACATTCAAACGTGATAAATTAGGAAAATTTTTGACTAAATCTTACAACTAGTTTGTACTAGGTTGAAAGGGTGCCTTAGATTTGAGTTAATCGAACCTTTGCCTTCCCTTCTTCAACTGTGATTCTCGAACTCATTTTCTCTTGTTTTTCAAAGACCTGGAGTTATCAAAAAGGATTTTATCTATTTTTTGTTAAAAATAGTTTGGACTAGGTTGAAAGGGTGCCTTAGACTTGAGTTAAGTGAACCTTTGCCTTCCCTTTCTTCAACTGTAACTCTCGAACTCATTTTCTCTTATTTTTCAAAACTATTTTTTGTTAAAAATATTTTTGGATGAATTGGTACACTTAAATTCAATATCAAGTGGCGACTCCTATTTTTCGTAGAAAACCCTTGTTAGACTAAATTTTGGGTCCAAACTGTCGCATTCTTTAAAGTCCCATTTTGGGCCTCTTTTTACTTATTTTTAAATGAAAAATCACATCTTTTGTAAACACCCTTTTTTTTCATCGTCAAAAATGGAGTGCGATAGTTTGGCAACTCCATTGGGGAACTAATGTGTCCAAGCACTTGGTTTATTTTTCTTTTCTCTTTCTAACCCTTTTATTTATCACATTTGGATGTCTTAGATTGTATTTTTATTTTTTTAGGATGTTTTGCATTTCACACTTGTATTCATTTCTTGTTCTTCGTATATGTGATGAATGGTTTGTCTATTTACTTTTGTTTATTTACTTATATTTACTTATTCGTATCGCGCTTTGCATTTAGGGATGTGGAGCGATATTACCCTAGAACCTTCATACTTATTTAAATGGTATTATCCCTTCCCTCAAAGGAGCACTTCATACGTGCATACGTTATTCCTTTTAACCCATTGTCTTATTTTCTTTTAGTGGTAGTCACACCACTCCTCCCTATTAGGATTAAAATCGATTCACTTGAACATGTGGCAGTGGCACGATGTGCACGTAGCAATGTCTGAGGGATCACTTGAACCACCAACTAAGGGTTTTGGGATTGATGACCCTTCGCCCTTTTGTCTGAAAGTTTAGGGACTTGAAACCTTATTGAGTCTAGATACATTAGTGAGTTCAATCTCATGCATTTATTTAGAAATCACTTAGGATAGAGTTTTCATCTACCCTATTAAGAACACTAGACATGAGAAGAGGAATTCTACCCCTTATTCTTTTTCTTTATCTTATATTTCTATATTATTTTGTTGCTCCAATTTGTTATGTGTTGTTTATCAAATAAACCAACATTGTTTTATTCTCTTATAATGCATTCATAACCCTAGAAATAAGAGTTTTGGTATGGTACTCATTTAGGGCAACCCGCCTGTTATAAATTGCACATTTAAATTTTAGTGTAGCACATTAATACTATGTATATGTATGGACATCATCTTTAGACTTATCTTGGTATCTAAATGGGGCACCCTTAGATCATGTCTCAATTATTGCATTGCATATTTATTTGTTTAATAAACTATAATCATGTATTAATCCTAGAGGGAATGCCATTTAGGGAATCCCATTTTAGGAATATACCAACCTTATTTTCCCTGGGTAACTAACTCTCTATGGGATATTTATGTTCAAATTTTTGTAAAATTGGAGAAGTGAGGCCTATAGGTAAGGTATTTAATCAGGGTTATATGTTTCAGATGGACAGACCTCAATGAATTAGTCAGCTGTTAGTGGTTTCAATGGAGGTTTGAAAATGGCCAAGACTTCTCTCGTTTAGTGAAATCAATTAAGTTGCCTCTTATCTCGAACCAATTGGAGACTTCAAAGACATTGAATCTGGTGGGTATTTGGTAGAGGTTTTGATTCAATTGTAGGATCCCAACTGTTCAATATTTAGGATAGGAAACAAGGAGCTGACTCTGATAATTGAAGAGGTAACTAGTCTTCTAAATTTATCTGCAAAGGGCACAGTAGTGATATTTCTGGTTGCTTCTGGCAAGATCGAGTTTTGTCATTTTACAGGATTAAAAGAGTCTGTAGTGCAAGGATCAGATCAGAACATAGATGTAAAATTTTTGTTTGATAGATTCGCAATGAAAGGTGGATTTAATAAGCATTCAGAGGATTTTTCATTACATTTAAGGCAACATGGGAGCGTAAGAGATTGCTAGTATATGAACTTGTGATGGCACGGATTTATTTGTTCCCTAGAAAAGATAAGAAAATTGGTTTCAAAATCACTAAACTTCTGTCTGATATATTTTTGGGATTAAAGATCGACAAGGCTCTATAATACCGATAGTGTTGGCTAACATTTTTGTTGCATGTACCAATTATCAAAAAGGATCAAAATTCTTCTATATGTCAAATCAAATCCTACATATATGGGCTGTGACAGCCCCACCTCCCCCTAAGGCGAACCAAAGGGTTTGGCGGACTGCCTGCCCAGCTCTCGCCAGGACTACGAAGTCGAATCACACAAACCCTAACTTACGCGCGATCGAACCCAAAGAATCCCAACAATCGGAGCTTACCAAATCAAGAACACAAAGGCCTACATTCATCAACAAATATACGGGGAAAACATGAATAATTACTTATATACATGTTGGAACTTTACAAGTCAAAGGAAATACTGGTTCGAAGTAAAATTAGGGTTTTGATTACAAAAGAGCGTAACAAAAGAACATTTACACTAGCTCAACCCTTTCTTCCAAATCACGGTTCAAAAGTGTTGTTTCCTGTAGGGAAAACAAAAATAACGGAAGGGGTGAGCTTACGCTCAATGAGGTACCATAAGTACAAGTAGTCATGAATCATGGCATTTCACGTATCAATCATGCAGTTATACACACCAGATAGGGAAATAAATAATCATTTCCAAGAGAAAGGATACAGGTGGCTCTCAGGAGCCAAAGTTCCCATTGCTTCATCGGAGCTTGATCAAATAGTAGTTGACACTCCGTCAACTTTCAAATAAAGTAACCCGTCCCAGTAGAGCACCACTTTAACGCCGATTCCGTCCACCAAACATACCCCTCACCGGGCCCGAACACCTCAGCAGTACAGTGGGTGGTAATACTCGAGTATACCGGAAGGTCGAGGAGATACACTCCACTCGACAAACAGTGACCCGAGGGTCGTTACCTCGTCTACCAGCCCTTGCTGGCTCGACTCGAGTAACTTCCACTAGGGCTTTGAGCTCAGTGATTACAGTACAGTGGTGGGGCTCATGCCCAATATTCAAGTCAATCGCAGTGCAGTTTCACAGTTTCCAGTCAAACACAGTGCAGTACAATGGTAAACAGTTACACAGTAAGAGGACGAGAGCGGTAAAGTACACCCTCGCCTCGTTCCCGCAGTTCACAGTTGAGCACTTTACAGTTTCAAAGACATATAGTCACTTAAGCACTTAAATCATGCCATAGTACACTCACGTTTCATACGAAGCATACAAAAGTCACAGATAATCAAGTTGCAAGTTGCAAGTACAGATGAATCAGATAAGCACCAATTTAAGGGGATGGTACACTCACCAGTTCAAGTGCAGATACTTCAAAAGTTTTTTCCCCCAAAATGACTTTAATCGCCAAGAAACCCTAAAATAACCAAAGTAGCAATTAAGGTTTTCACATCCCAAATTCTAGTAAATGAAACGCACAAGTGAGGCTCGACTATGAGTCGTATGCCTACCCAAATGAACTATGAAGGCAAAGTTGCAAAAGCGTGATTTCGGAACGAAAAGGTAACAGGAGGACCTAGGGGCTTGAATGACCTAAAAGCCGTTCATCTACTAAGAATCAACTCAAACTTGAAGGAACCAAGCGGCCTAGAAAGTTGGGCGGCGTGCCCTTTGTGTTTACCAAATTTCCAGCCATATATGGCTTCATTATTTTCCTCAATCAGCCCCAGAAACACACAAATAAGGTTACCACAATAGCCCTTCCATAGGCTCCAAAATCATCCCAGTATAACACAAGTGCAATAGTGCAAGCAAATATCAATTTTGGAGACAAAAGCTAAATGGCAGATTTGGTATCTCGTAGCATTTTAGTCATAACCGAAGCTATGGTTATCGAATCGGGGTGAACCTTATACCATTTCGAAGCTAAGACAGAGGGGAACAACTTTTATGAAGGCCACTTAACCTAATTTATAGTTTATCTAAGTCGAATTTACCAAACACAGATCCAAAAGTTTAAGATCAGTCTAGTTATCAGCACTGACTTTAACCAGCAATAACTCAGGCTACACAACTCCGATTCAGTTGATTCCAAAGCCATTAGAAAGCTAAGATACAAGGCTACAATTCTTAAGAAGGCATCAAAAGTTAATTCATTCATCTTCCCAGTCAAACGAGCCAATTACAGAGGCTGATTATCATTTCCGGACAGAAACAGGGAAGCAGGGGTAAAATAGTCATTTCACAGGCTACCGTGCTCCGATTGAGCTGAAATTTTACAGGCATAATCTACACTTAATTCTCTACAACTTTCATGTTTTGAGCTAAGGCCAATTCGGCCTCCATCCTGGACGAACAGAACTGGTCAGAACAGGGCAATATAAGAACCCTAATCTGGAATTTTCCCACATAAAGCTGAAATTTCCGCAATTAACCACAATTAATGCACAATAACTTCAATTCCATACCATACTAAGCCACCAATCCAAGCCAACAATAATTATC
Source organism: Coffea humblotiana (assembly GCA_023065735.1). Lineage (NCBI taxonomy): Eukaryota > Viridiplantae > Streptophyta > Magnoliopsida > Gentianales > Rubiaceae > Coffea > Coffea humblotiana. The sequence goes on from CM041211.1 coordinate 20,072,714, forward strand.
ATATGAAAACAGAAAATTCCCAAGAAAATAAGAAATTCACCTAACTTTACTTTAAACCACAAATTCATCCATAAACTAAGCTCCTTAACCGATATAAGCCACTACTTTGCAATTATTATGGACAAAATTGAAGTTCTAAGCAATATACCTCAATCACCAAGAAAGGTAGCAACTTAGGGCTTCTCTTTGCAAAATCACTCCACAAGCACCTTTGATCTTCCTTAATAAGCAATTCCTACGGAGGAAATCGGATTTTATCGGTTTGATTTGCAAGATTTGGACAAGAAATTGAAGTAAAGTTGAGCTTTCTTTTCCTTTTCTCTCTGATTTTGGCCAAGAGGCAAAATGAAGATGATTTGGTCAATTTTTGCTTTTAGTAAAGTTGAGAAAGTTAGGCAAAACTTGGCCCAATAGAAATGCGACACGTGTCGCCTTTTTTGATTTTCCTTATCCTTTAGCCTAATGACTAAGCATCTAACCAACCTCTGATTATCTCTTAGCACTCAGTAATTAAATGCCTTACTGCACAACTTAACCTAATTGGCCGAATTTCTCTCACTTAACGCCTTAGCGGGTCCCACATCCGCTATTTGCTCCAAATCTCTCGTGAACTCACTTATACTAGAAAAATGACTTAAATACTATATTTACTTATAAAACATGTATAAAATGAATATAATAAAGAAAATATAGAAAATGTGTGCACGGAAACCGATAAAACCCTAAAAAAAACCGGATTTTTTTGTCTTCCTCGAGTTCTCACACTCTCTCCCCCTTAAAGAATTTCGTCCTCGAAATTCTCTCTTTTGCTCATAAAATGATTCCACAGTGAATTCTTCTATCTCACAAGAGCGTCTCCTCATTCATGCCCTAATCAAATCAGGATAGTTCTCAAAAGGCACTCAGGCACTAAGGATCACTCTAATCAAAATTCAAAAATATCCGAGATCTCCCATCCCGTCACACTAACAAGTTAATCCAAGCATTTCCTTTGCCTCAAGCTTTGTGGAAAGGGAATAAATATTTTGGGGTAAGCTAAAAGCTCAACAAATGTCCAATAAAAATCAATAATCAAAGAAGTTCACACTAATGCATTTATCAGTAATCAAATGTAAGTTTATTGCTCTTGTGAGTCAGGGAAATCGTAGTACTTAAACTTCCAACTCTCCAATAAAATCCAGTAACAGTCAAGCAGTACAAGAGAGCCATCAGTGCTCCCATATTCAAATCAAGTGCCAGTAAAATGGAGACGTTGGTTTTAAGCACAAGACTTTCAAGCACTCATCTGAACCAAATCATTGCATGGCACACACGCAAGAAAACAGTGCAGGAAATAGTTTGAAAATAATTTTGGAAACAGTTTTGGAATCACTTACCAACCACAGCTCGTGATCCTCATTCATCATAGATAGCTTCCTAGCTCTAATTCAATAACCCCTTCCGATACCAACAACCCCTTCTGATACCACTAAACTACCAAAAAATGTAGTTTAAAGTAGTCCATAATAAAAACAAGTGAACACATAACAATTTATACATTCATAGGGGAAACAAAATAGATTTTCAAAGCTAACACGTTAAACATCCACAACAACTATTAAAGTCCAAATCTAACCACAATCTAGTAAAACCCTAGCTAAACTTTTATTGGACAAGTCTAAGATAGCATTCCTCATTCCAGTTTCCTCAATCGGGTCAATATCAAGTCCAATACAGGAATTCTCCGTGCTCTGAACTTTGTCATCAGGACTTATCTCAAAATCACTTATGAATTCTAATCACCTCATAATACACAAGACTATACCCCTTCCGAATTCGCAACTATTCCCTTAGAAAAGTATCTGGTACTCAAGTACAAGAATCCCAAACTAAGAGAATTTACAACTCAGGCCGTACGCTCCCAAGAGTAAATCAACAAGGTTTAAGATTCCTACCTGACGTACACATCTATCCACCTCAAGTAGCATGGCAAAGATTTTACACTTACAACTATCATAAGTCATAACCTTTCCTCAAAAAAAAAACACTTAGTCCTTTACTCTTATTCTCATGATCGGGACCATATCACCACATGGCCCAAGCTCACTCCGCGCAGAGACCACGCGACGTGGCTCTGATACCAACTGTGACAGCCCCACCTCCCCCTAAGGCGAACCAAAGGGTTTGGCGGACTGCCTGCCCAGCTCTCGCCAGGACTACGAAGTCGAATCACACAAACCCTAACTTACGCGCGATCGAACCCAAAGAACCCAACAATCGGAGCTTACCAAATCAAGAACACAAAGGCCTACATTCATCAACAAATATACGGGGAAAACATGAATAATTACTTATATACATGTGTTGGAACTTTACAAGTCAAAGGAAATACTAGTTCGAAGTAAAATTAGGGTTTTGATTACAAAAGAGCATAACAAAAGAACATTTACACTAGCTCAACCCTTTCTTCCAAATCACGGTTCAAAAGTGTTGTTTCCTGTAAGGAAAACAAAAATAACGGGAAGGGGTGAGCTTACGCTCAATGAGGTACCATAAGTACAAGTAGTCATGAATCATGGCATTTCACGTATCAATCATGCAGTTATACACACCAGATAGGGAAACAAATAATCATTTCCAAGAGAAAGGATACAGGTGGCTCTCAGGAGCCAAAGTTGGTATCAGAGCCACGTCGCGTGTGAAATGAGGAGAATGGAGGAGAAAAACGAGGAGAATGAGGAAGAATGAAGCTCAAGGGAAGATAAGAAGCTAAGACTTGGTTTGGGTCAAAGACGGTTGGATTCCTTCCACTTGTCACCACAAGGTTTCATCTTGAATTTTTTTCTTTTCCTTTCTTTTTCTAGTCAAGAATTTCGACCATCAAGAGCTGATAGGGCTGATATTTATACACTAATAACAATGAGATTAAGTTAATGAAGTGGTGGTCAGTGGTGTTCAATCGGTAGTGAACGGTACACGTCGGTTCACACCGTTTTTCCTTAACTCGCGCGTACTAGGGTTTTCACTTATAATTCACTAACTTATTATTATTACTTCTAATCACACATTTAATATCATCTAGAATCACTCTTAATCACTAAATTTAGTACACACTCGTACCGATTACTCACTACGAAAAGACGTAAAAACCCTAGTTTATCTTAACGGTGAAAGAAAAGGGAAACCCTTGGTTCTATGATTATTTGTAGCTAGGGAAGTGAATGTGTAGTAAAGTATTGTAAAGTAATAATTTCCAAATTAAGGGAATTTTAAGAAAAATATAATGGATTTTACAGTCCTCACACTCTCTCCCTTAAGAGAATTTCGACCTCGAAATTCATACCTTTTTAGTAAACAGGTTTGGATACTTTTCTTGCATGTCTTTCTCTAGCTCTCAAGTTGCTTCCTCCACGTCATGGTGTTTCCATAGAACCTTCACTAGTGGAATCTGCTTGTTTCCTCAAGTCCTTTATTTTCTATCCAGTACTCGAATGGGTCGTTCCTCATAAGGTCAAAGACTCGTCCAGTTCAATATCTTCTGGTGGCAAAATGTGCGTCGGATCCGGATGATATTTCTTAAGCAAAGAAAACATGAAAAACATCATGGATCCGAGACAAACTAGCTGGTAATTCAAGTCAATAGGCCACCTTCCTATTCGTTGGAGTATACTGAAAGGTCCTATGTACCTCAGTTGGCAACTTCTTTCCTTTTCCTGCTTTAATCTTTTCTTTCAAATGAAGTGAACCCTAAGAAACACTTTGTCTCCTATCTCAAACTCCAAATCCTTCCTTCGATGATCGGTATAATCTTTTGTCGGTTTTGGGCTGTTTGGAGCCTCTGACGAATCACCTTTACCCTTTCGTAGGCTTCCTCAACTCATGGTATTGTATCCGGATCTATGATCTTCCTCTCTCCTACTTCATCCCAATGGATTGGCGATCGACACCTTCATCCATACAATGTTTCATAGGGGGTTATTTGAATAGACGAGTTGTAACTATTGTTATAACGCGAACTCAACCAGGGTTAGATATTGGCTCCAACTCCCTCCAAAATCTATGATACAGGCTCTCAGCATATTCTCAAGGGTTTGAATGGTCCTTTCAGATTGTCCATCAAGTTTGAGGGTGATACGCTGTATTATAACTCAACTTAGTTCCTAGACCTCCTGCAGTTTCTGCCAGAATCGAGATACAAATCTGGGGTCTCTATCGGATACAATACTCACTGGTACCCCATGCAGTCTCACCACTTCATTCATATAGAGTTTGGCATGTTTCTCCAAAGAATATTTCATATTAACTGGCAGAAAATGTGCGATCTTAGTTAATCAGTCCACTATCACCGCAGACTGCATCATGCCCTTTTTGAGTTCGTAGTAGCCCTGATACAAAATCCATTGTTATATGCTCCTATTTCCATTCAGAGATCTCTATAGGTTGTAACAGACCGCGACGGTTTTTTGATACTCAGTTTTCACTTGTTGGCACGTAAGACACTTTTATACAAATTGGGCAATTTCCGCCTTTATATTATCCTACCAATACAGACTTTAAGATCCTGGTACATCTTACCACTATCTGGATGCACCCTATATCTAGAATGGTGAGATTCCTCCAAAATCTCCTTCTTCAGTTCTTCATACTTAGGTACCACGGCGCGATTTCGAAATCTTAAAACTCCATCAGAGACTAGGTTGAAATCATGCAATTATCCCTTCTTTACTCTTTCCACCCACTTTTGTACCGTTGGTTCTATCATTTGGCCCTCTTTGATCCAATCCAACAGTGTCGACTTCATCTCAATATTTCCAAAAATAACTTTCCGTGGTTCCAAACGAGAGTTCCATTCACATACATCCTCCAACAAGGTTCACTCTCCCACCATTAAACTTGCTAATTGAGCTTTCGACTTAGAGCATCTGCTACGACGTTGGTCTTTCCTGGGTGGTAATTAATCGTATAATCATAGTCTTCTAAAAACTCCACCCACCGACGTTGTCTCAGATTTAACTCTTTCTGAGAGAATGAGTATTTAAAACTCTTATGATCCGTGTATAGGCTCAAATGTTACCCCGTATAAATAATGCCGCCATTTCTTCAAAGCAAACACAACCGCTGCAAGTTCTAAGTCATGGGTTGGATAGTTTTGCTCATGAGACTTCAACTTTCGAGATGTGTAGGCAATCACATTCCTATTTTGCATTGAAACACACCCTAACCTTCTCTTGAAATATCGGTATAAACCATATAGTTATCCTTCTCGTTGGGCAAAGCTAGCACTGGAGTCATGGTTAATTGCTTTTTAAACTCTTGGAAACTATTCTCACACTTAACATCTCAAATGTACTTTTCTTGTTTCTTTGTCAAGTTAGTTAGTAGTCCCGCAATTCTCGAAAAATTCTTTATAAATCGGCAGTAGTACCCTGCTAGAACCCAAAAACTTCGCACTTTAGTAGGATTCTCCGGCCGTTTCCATTTATCTACAACTTCCACTTTAGTTGGGTCTATAGTGAGTTCATCCTTTGAAATTATATGGCCTAGGAACGCCACTTTTTCCAACCAAAATTCACACTTGCCTAAATTTAACAAACAACTGGTGCTCTCTTAGGGTTTGTAATACTATTCTCAAGTGTTGTTCATGTTCCTCCCTTATTTTCGAATACACCAGGATATTGTCAATAAACACCACCATGAACTTGTCCAATAGGGTTTAAACACTCGATGCATTAGATCCATGAATGCCGTTGGGGCATTGGTTAAGCCAAAAGGCATTACCGCAAACTCGAAATGCCCATATCGAGTGTTAAAAACTGTTTTTGGCACATCCTCCTTTCTAATTCTCAATTGATAATACCTTTGTCGAAGATCCAACTTATAGAACACCACAGCCCCTTGTAATTGATCAAACAACTCATCGATGTGGGGTAAAGGATATTTATTCTTAATAGTTACTGCATTCAATTCTCGATAATCAATGCATAACCTTAAACTCCCGTCCTTCTTTTTGACAAATAACATTGGAGCGCTCCACAGTGATTCGCTCTCATGTATGAATCCCCATTCTAACAGGTCTTGCAATTGAAATTTTAACTCCTTAACTTCAGCGAGTGCCATTCGATAAGGAATTTTTGAAATGGGAGTAGTTTCGGGTGCTAGGTCAACCTTAAACTCAATTTCTCTTTCGGGTGGCAATGATGCCAACTCATCTGCGAACACATCTGAATACTCATTGATTACCAGCATATCTTCTAGTTTAATCTTTTCCCCTGGGGTATTAACCAAAAAAGTTAGATAACCCCGTGCCCCATGACTAAGCAATTTCCTAGCCCTTATTCTCGAAATGAGAGCAGATGAGACTAACATATCCCTTACGTCTAATTTGAGAGTTGTCTCACCTGCTACGCAAAACTCGACCACCTTCATCCTACAATCTATCCGAACATGATAATAAGCTTGCCAATCCATGTCTAAAATAACATCGTACCCTTTAATGACTAGATTTATAAGGTCAACTACTAACTTTCGCTCACCAACCCAAATATTGCAGTTTCTATACACCTCATTCACAAGTGAAGTTTGATTACCCGTAGGTGTTCTTACTTCTAAGTCATATGGTAGCCTTTCACCTTTCACATCAATTCCAAACATAAAGGTGGGGCTAACAAAAGAATGGTGGCACCAGGGTCTATCAAAGTTTTGGCTAAACGATGGAAAACAAGAATTGTACCTTCCACTACTTCCGTCAGCTCAGGTACCAATTGCTGGTCCAATGAGTACACTTTGGTTGGCACCCTCGACCTGGTCCCTCCTACATTGGTTGGTTTCGGGTTTGATTTGCTAGCCGACTGAATATCGCGGATTAGAGGGCAATTTGCAATCTGGTGCTCTGTACTCCCACGCCTTAAACACTTCCGAACTTTTCTCCAACAGTTATCGTCGGTATGGTTCGATTTCCTACAATATCCACACGATACTCGGGGAGCGGATGTCTAGCCTCCCTGTGGAACACCTCTCCCCTGTCCTCTTCCACTTTGGCCTCCCCTTTGAGTACCTCCTCTCGATGTATCCGTAAACCTTCCACCTCCAACTCCACGACCGGCTTTAAAGGGTGGCATGTTTCGATCACTCTGTGCCTGTCCTTGATGTCCACTAGGTGCCCCTCTCCGTTTTACGTGAAAATTTCTCACTTGTGCCCTGACAATCTCTATTCTCTGGACATTCTCCAAAACCTCCATAAAAGTGTTAATTTGGGCCGCCGCTAAGGCCTCCTGGATCTCTACATTAAGCGCCTGCACAAACCTCCTTACCCGGCTTTGCTTCGTAACTATCAATTCGGAAGCAAATTTGGATAATTTCGTAAATTAGGTCTCATACTCAGATATACTTAAAGTCCCCTGACGGAGTTTAATAAAATTGTCCTCTCTCTTCTCTTGAACGATAGGTAGGAGGTATTTTTCGTTAAAATTTCGCACGAAATTCAACCAAATCCATACGGTTCCCTCTCTCTCCCACTTAGCTCTAACTACATTCCATCAAGTTCTGGCAGGACTCTCAAACTGAAAAATAGCAAATTGCACCTGTCTATCCTACTCATAATTTAAAGTGGCGAATATGTTAATCATGATTTCTGACCATCTCTCCGCTACTTCAGGGTCCAGTCCTCTCAAGAACTTAAGAGGAGAAAACTTTTGGAATCCCTCTAGGGCTCTATCTTGCCCCATTTCAGGATCCCTAGATTGATTTACAGGGGTTTGACCCTGTTGCTCTACTAAACGAGCAAGAATATTGGTCATCTGTTGAATTGCAGTTGCCACCTGATCCCCCATTCCACTCGGGGTTCAGGTTGCAGTCCAACTATTTCCTCTCTTTCCTCTCTCGGTTCTTGCACCAGTTCCTGTGCCTGTCTACCCCCACGATCACAATTAGAGCCACGCGCTTGAATAGCTCCCTGATCCTAGCTTCTTCTACCTTTCATGATTCTCGACTAACCAACTATATAAATATAAACAAAATAAGGTATAACTCAAATAAAACGTGTCCAAATCATAAAACAAAGGCAAGAAAACACATTCAAAATAAACATTTCCCTTATATACATAGCAAAACAAGTCACATAATAAGTTAGAAAGTACTATACATGCCAACCTAGTCAAGTCAAAGGCTTATACCAACCAAGGGATATAGAACAAAACAAACCCTATTTACTTCAACCTTAACACGTCAAATTCAAAAAACAAAAGGGGACGTGTTATCTCACTATTTCCCTAACTGCCTCACAAAAATCCCTCAAACCCTAAACTAGAGGTCTAACTAGATACTGACCCAACCGACTCGACAGGTGCAACCGGCTCCTCCTCCGGATCCTCTTTGGGGTCCTCCTCAGGAGCACCAGGGACCGCCTGCCCTTGACCCTCCTTGACCAAGTGCTGAATCAAATCATCTACTAGAGCCCCGCACTCGGTCAAAATACGATCGGTCCAGTCTCTCACATCTCCAACTACTCGAACAAGGCGACCAGTAGTCGCCTGAGCCTGCTCCCTAAAGGCATTAGTCCGCTCCTGCTCCTCCAGAACCGAAACTTCAAACTCTCGGATCCTGACACTGTGTACTCGGAGGGCTGCCTGGGGACGCTCTATCTCCGTCTGGCACCTACGATTGGCGCTACCCAATCGTTTCCGCTTATCATCTACGGCCAGTACTACCCTATCACAGTAGGAGTAGGTCTTCCAGCAATCGCAGCGCCGGAGACCACCGACACACGGGCCCATCGAGACTCTCCTGGTATGTTAGTACACAACATACAGGCCCCTCAAGGTATACCTCGTCGGCAGGTACAGGATGAGATGGCTCGGCACCCCCAGCAGCATCTTTACCCTTCATCACCTACACTACAAGTAACATTGTAAGAAGAGGCAAGTTAGACATATAAATCGAGGCTAAATGCCTATTCTCAAGTGTGAAACCCTACCCTATCATAACCAAGCTATAACCAAGGAATGACAGGTATAAATCACTCAATCTACTCAGATCAATTCAAATCTAGGCTCTGATACCACCTGTGACGACCCCACCTCCCCCTAGGGCGTACCCTAGGGTTTAGTGAGTCACCTGCCCAACTCTCGCCAGGACTCACTCACTCGTACCTCGAGAAATTAACTTACATTCATAGAATAATAAATAATATCACAATTCAAACTTATAATATACATTGATACTCAACTCAAAATACAAATCTCCTTCACACTAAATTAACAATTCAAGTACAAATCACCCTAGTCGAGTGATAGCGTGAGTACAACTCAAAATTCAAAACATTTAGACTACGCTAGTCTGTACACGTCTCACTCCTCGCTCGTATCCCCTATAAGGAAAATAAAACTAATGGAGTGAATTAAAACTCAGTAATGTTCCAAATATCAAATTGACCATCAAATAACGTAGAAGTAGCACAATTATGAAATAGCGAGCAAAACCAGTCAACAAATGAGTAATAATACTTCATATAGCCAAACGATAAATATTCCGCATTTCACATATAAGGATACAGTTGCTCGTATATCGGTTCCACCATAACTTGATCGATCGGAAGTTGACAATCCATCAACTTTCAAGTAAGGTATAGTAGAAAACCATTTAACTCTAATCTCCGTCCACTGACCAAACCCCGTACCGGACCCGAACTCCAAGGTAAACACTGGTGATAATATTCGAATATATCAATTAGTCGAGAAGATAACACTTCACTTGACATCACTAACTACCCAGAGTTCATTATCTAATTGACCAGACCCTTGCCGGTTCGAGTCGATTAACTAACCACAGGGTTTCTAGAATTCCAGACAAGATACAATTCATATGCATGTATATCAATTCAACTGAAATCAATGACCAAGAACAAATCACATTAGGGCAAGTGCGATAAAGTACACGCTTGCCCGATCAATCCACTCATATATCATGTACACACATTGTTTAAGTATTAAACACAAGTGTCAAGTGCAATAAGGTATTTGGAAACACTCATAAAAAATGTAGTGCTTTTAGTGATCACGCCCAAGTAGTACTCTTGGTTTGGAGTCCAAATCTACGATAAATATCGTTTAGGAGCTTTGAAAATCGACTAAGGTTCGAAACTTAGACGTTGCGTTTAACAAGAATCAAGAAACTGAAATTCATTTGGAGAATATGCGTAAAACTCTTGCTCGCTATGCAAACTGTGAAACTTGGTAGCAATTATATTTTGAAATACCATTTGAGTCGAAAAAACGAAGAAAATGTATTTCTCTTAGTTGTAAAGTTTATTTTTTCCAAGGGTACAAGTTTCGACCGAATTTCAACTTATATACCTCCACAAAAGGGGACTCGAATAACCTAGACAATTTGAGTTAGATTGTCCTCAAATCCTTACTCAAGACGCGAGTATCTCTACCTAGCCCTCAAGCGAAAATTTGGGCAGCACCCCCTTTGGTTTTACCTATTTTCTAGCCCTTTACGGCTTCATTGTCTCTCAATTTAGCCCCACAATCATACACAAGTAATGTCACTAATATAGCCCTTCAATTAGGCTGCACAATCATCCATTTACAACACAAGTGCAATAATACAACCGGAATCAGTTTTGAAGAAAAAAAGCTAAACAGCTGATTTGACGTCATATAGCATTTTGGTCACAACTTGAGCTACATTTATCAGATTGAAGTGCACCTTATACCGTTTCAAAGCTAAGACAAAGGCTTACAACTATCATGAAGATAACGTAACCCAGTTCATAGTTGCTCTAGGTTGAATTTGCAAATTACAGAACCAGAAGTTCATGGTCAGTCTGGTTGTCAGTACTGAATTCAACTGGCAATAACTCAAGCTACACAATTCTGTTTGAGGCGTTTTCAAATGTTTTGGAAAGATAAAACATAGGGTTAAAAGTTTTATATTTTGGCCAAAGGCTGATTTGATACGGATCAAGGAGAAAAATGAAGCCCAACTTGTGAAATCTCAAAACTGTCCACAAAATGAGGCTTTTGGCAGTCAGGGGTATTTTGGTCATGTCACATGCTACAATGCTCCGATTAATCCGAAATTTTACAAGAGGTTATATACTATTAGTTTCTACAACTTTCATGTTTTAACCTAAGCCTAATTCAGCCTCCATCATGGCCGAATCAAACTGGTCAGAACAGGGCAGTTCAAGGAGTTCATGCTTGAAATTGATGAAACCAAAGTAGAAAATGCTCATTCATGTCTTACACCACTATCCCAACTCCCTATCCAATATTATAGACATCATATGCTATCTAAACAATAAGAAATACAACTGAATAATACAAACCCTAACTCAAACAAACCACCATAATCATCAAAACTACTTATATAACTCTCACTAGCCAAGAATTTAAGTTGCTATACCAACTAAACAAGCTTAAGGGAAAGTAAATGGAAAAAACCAGCCTTAGTACCTTGCTCAAGATGCTTTGAAGAGAAATTTCAACCTTTCCTTTCAAACGTTTAGTACACCAAGCTTCCCAAGTGCCCAACTAAGAGATTAATCGGTTTGGTTTTTGGATTTTTACTCAAACTAAGCTAAAACTCAAGAGTGAAATGAAGTGTTTTCTTGCTATTTTTCTCTCTTAAATTTTGGCCACAATCGAGGAAAATGAGGTAGAATGAAGCTCACATGAAGATAAGAAGCTAAGACTTGGTTTTGGTCAAAAACGGTTGGATTCCTTCCACTTGTCACCACAAGGTTTCATCTTAAATTTTTTCTTTTCCTTTCTTTTTCTAATCAAGAATTTCGGCCATCAAGAGCTGATGAGGGGCTGATATTTATACACTAATAACAATGAGATTAAGTTAATGAAGTGGTGATCAAGTAGTGTGTTCAATCGGTAGTGAACGGTACACGTCGGTTCACACCGTTTTCCTTAACTCGCGCGTATTAGGGTTTTCACTTATAATTCACTAATTTATTATTATTACTTCTAATCACACATTTAATATCATCTAAAACTCACTCTTAATCACTAAATTTAGTACACACTCCGTACCGATTACTCACTCTACGAAAAGACGTAAAACCCTTTTATCTTAATGGTGAAAGAAAAAGGGAAATCCTTGGTTCTATGATTATTTGTAGCTAGTGGAGCTGTGAATGAGTATTACGGCTATTGTAAAGTAATAATTTTCAAATTAATGGAAATTTTAAGAAAAATATAAGAAATTTTACAAGTCCTCACACTTATTCTGTTCCTTACCCACATTACCCTAACTCTCAACCGGTTTACCACACTACTACCTAATTCCATCATTCTCAGCCAAATCACTTGAATACGTCACCATTACCTCCCACCTCACAATCTATCTTTCAAAATCACCCCCGTCCCATTTATCATTTCAGACCAACCCTACAAAACAACAACCCTACTCAAAATCTTTTTCAAACTAGCGGAATTCAAACTCAGAAGCAATTTCAAACCTTCACCAAATTGGATCGACCCATTGATCAATTGTATAAGAAATTAAAAGTAGCTGAAAAAATTGGCACCGTTCCTCTTAAACTCTATCCTAGAGGTTCTCTTGCCGGTTATGATCCACCAGTAATCTGTACTTATCATTTGGGAAGTCTAGGTCATATCACTGACAATTGTTGGGATCTAAAACATAAGATTCAGGACATGATTGACACTGGAGACATCTTTCTTAGAAAAAAAAGAGAACAGGGACCAAATGTCAGCAAGAATCTTTTACCTGAACATGAGAGCATTGTAGGGGTTATCATTGTTGATGAAGATTTCATCGATCGCACTCAGTACATCATAGATGAAACTGAGGTGTTTGGCGTAATGGAGGCTAACCATGTAAGGATGAGAAAGCTACTGTCTGTTGAAAAGTCCATGACTAAGAGCACAAATGATATTGTTGAAGAAAAGTTGAAACATCTTGTGTTTGAAAAGGATGAGCCACTTGTAGTAGAAGGAGAACCTTCTGAGATTGACAATTCTAAAGCCCTCTTTATTCTAGATCTGCCATCTTTTGAATGGGATATATCAGAGCCTATTATCCTTAAAGTTTCGAGACAAATGCCTGTCAATAACTTACACAAGGTGCCATGAAACTACGATAAGCCTATTCTGTTGATTAAAGGTAAGAAATGTTTGAAGGAAGTGGTATCTACTATTACCAGGTCTAGAAAAATTGTGGAAAACCCCGAAATCGATGTTCAATCCAGAGCCAAGGTTAATTCTCTGTCGCCCAAGCCTCCTGTGTCTGAAAATGAAGCTGTGGATTTTCTAAAGATGCTGAAGAGAAATGAGTACAAACTAAGAGAGCATTTGGATAGGATGTCTGTTCAGATTTCTTTTCTAAATCTTCTATTGACCTCTGAATTACATAGAGAAGCATTGTTCAAAATCTTGAACGAGACTCAAGTGCCTAAAAATATCCCTGTAGATAAATTTTCTAACATTGTGGGAAATGTACTTGCTGCCAATCATATCACCTTCTCCGATGACGATCTGACTGCAAAAGGTATTGGGCATAACAGAGTCTTATATATATATCAGTACGCTGCAATGGAAAGCTGTTGTCAAGGGTTTTAATAGATAATGCATCAGTGTTGAATATCTGTCTATGGAACACTCTCACTAAGTTTCGATTTCTTGACATCAAACTTCGCCAGTTTGCAATTGTGGTTAGAGGATTCAATGGTTCAAGAAGGGAATCTATGGGTGAAATAGATCTAGTATTGGACATAGGCCCTGCTCAGTTCCAAATTACTTGCCAAGTCATGTACTTCTCCAGTGTTTACAATATTTTATTTAGAAGACTTTGGATACACGCTTCTAATTCAGTGTCATCTTCTTTGTACCAAATGTTAAGATTTATGGTAAATAATCAACTCATTATTGTATTTGCTGAAGATGATTGTACAATAATCATTGATGCAAAATTCAAAGGTAAAGACAGGAAAAGAACTCCAATTTCATCTCATCATGTTACTGATATTGTCTCCGTGGGATGGGTATCCAAAGATAAGTGACTGACTAAATCAGATTTGCCAGAGGCCAATATCATGATGGCTAAAGAGATTATCCGAGATGGATATGAAATAGGAAAAGCTCTTGGGCAGAAATTGCAAGGAATTTTGAAACCAATAGAGATCTCGACACAAAAAGATACATTTGGATTGAAATTTCATCCAATTGCTAAGGACATGAGAGAAATGGAAGCTCGAAAACAAGCTGAAAATGAGAGAAAGCAAATTATCCGATTCATCCCACCACTATATCACACTTTTCCTCATCCATCAGAGGTGATCATGTCAGAAACGGAGGATCCTGTTGAGGAAATTAAAGTGGACATCTCAATTATTTGTTGGGGCTACTTGTGAGGAGAAGCCATCAGAGAATTTAGAATTTTTGCCAATTATCGAAGGAGGCATTCAAAATTGGATTGCTAATTATCTTTCCTATTGAAGAAAATTTCGGTAAATTTAAGTGGATTTTCTTTTGGTATAGATTTATATCCAAATAAGGCTATGGTCTGGATCTTTTGTTAAAAGAAATTGTTTTTATTTTTTGGACCTTTATCTTCGTTTCAGTTAAAATGGCATGTCTTATGCAAGGAAATTACTGAAACAGAAATAAAGGTTTGGGCTAGATATGTCTTCAAACAGCAATCATTTCTGTATATTTGTTATTTTGTCAAGTTTCGATGCATTTTGAATTCAATGGAATGGAAGATTTCTCCTGCATTTTAAACTGTTTTCTATTTATTTATTACATATGTTCTATTCTATTTTTAGATGGCCATAAATAAAATCTTTTGACCTTTAGATGTCACAATTTTGGAATTCAATGGCTGCAATCTCGATATCTCTCATGAACTTGAAATCATGCAATCTGAAATTCAAAATGAGAGTGATACCGAGGAAGAATCTGAATCTATTTCAAGGGATTTTAAAACAGTATGAAGAGAAATCCAAACCGAATTTAGAAGAAACAGAAATCATCAATATTGGCACTAAGACAGAGGTTAAAGAAGTTAAAGTCAACATTCATTTGAATAAGAAACAGAAGGAGGAAATGATCGAATTCTTAATATTATTTCAAGATGTGTTTGCATGGTCATACGATGATATGTCAGGAATCTCTACAAACATAGTGGTTCACAAGTTTGCCAACTGATCTCATCTGTAAAGTAGAAGCCACGTAAATTCAAACCATAAATGAGTCTCAAGATAAAGGGACAAATTGTTAAACAATTTAATGCCAAGTAATCATGTTTTTTCATTATCCCATTGACTCTCGAATCCTGTACCAGTGCTTAAGAAATCTGGGGAGGTGCTAGTGTGTGTTGATTACAGAGATTTAAATAAGGTTAGTTCAAAAGATGATTTTTCTTTGCCAAATATTCATATTCTTTTGGACAATACTGCTGGACACGGGATTAAATCTTTTGGTGATTGTTCTGCTGGATATCAGCAAATCTTGATGGTAGAAGAAGAAAAGAGAGAAAACTTCTTTTATTACCCCTTGGAAAACCTTTTGTTATCTAGTGATGCCTTTTGGGTTGAAGAATGTTAGAGCTACTTATTACAGAACTATGAATAACTTGTTTCATGACATGATCCACAAAGAGATAAAGGTTTATGTGGATGATATCATAATTAAATCCAAAAAGGTTGAGAACCATTTAGCTGATTTAAAGAAACTGTTTCAAAGGTTGAGGAGGTATAATTTGAAGTTGAACCATGCGAAATGTGCTTTTGGACCTCCGGCTGATAAGTTATTGGGATTTATTGTCAGCAAAAAAGGTATAGAAATAGATCCTGCGAAAATTAGAGAAATTCGAGATATGCCCATTCCAAAAACTCAAAAAGATGTAAAGAGTTTTTTTGGAAAGATCAATTTCATTGGTCGATTCATTGCACAATTAAGCTCCACCTGTGAGCCTTTGTTCAAATTATTGAAAAAGAATGCGCCGATGGATTGGAATGAAGACTGTCAGCAAACTTTTGATAAGATCAAGAGTTACTTGTTAAATCCTCGAGTTTTAGTGCCACCTCAGCAGGGAAGATCTCTAATTATATATTTGTCTATTGTTGATAAGGCTATTGGATGCATTCTGGGGCAGCATGACGAATCTGGAAGGAGGGAACAAGTCATCTACTATCTGAATAAGAAATTTACAACATATGAGGTCAACTATTTTTTCCTTGAGAGAAGTTGTTGTGCTTTAGCGTGAACAACTTAGAAGTTGAGACATTATTTACTCAGTCATACCGCGTACCTGATTTTTTGTTCTGATCTTCTAAAATATCTGTTGGAAAAGTCGATACCTATGGGACGTATAGCTAAGTGGCAAATGATCCTTTCTAAATTCGACATTATCTTCAAATACAAAAGGCAATCAAGGGATAAGTTATAGCAGATCATTTGGTGGAAAATCCGAGAGAGGATGATTACCAATCATTGCACACCTACTTCCTTGATGAAGAAATTCTATTCGTTGGAGCAGCTAAGGACATGAGTGAGCAATATTTTGGATGGAGGTTATTCTTTGACGGTGCATCAAATTCTTTTAAAGTTGGAATTGGAGCAGTTTCAGTGTCGTCTGAAGGGAAACAATATCCTACTATTGCCAAATTACAATTTCCTTGTACCAACAACATGGCTGAATATGAAGTTTGTATTTTTGGATTGAAAATGGTATTGGACATGGAGATCAGGAAACTAATAGCGTTCAATGATTTCACTTTACTTGTGCATCAGACACTTAAGTAGTGAGTAACTTGGGATTCGAAAATTATGTTGTATCATTGTAGCTTGCTTAGTCTAGCCAGTAAATTCTGGAATTTGGAGTTAAGACATATTTGTCATACCCGCAATGTCTTCGCTGATGCTTTAGCCATTCTGGCTTCGATGTTCTAATATCCCGATGAGCTGACAACTGAACCAATACAGATTCAACTTCAAGATAGGTCAGCACATTGTCTAGCTATGGAAAGGGTTTTTGTGAGAACATGTAAAATCCCTTATATTTTTCTTAAAATCCCCTTTAATTTGGAAATTATTACTTTACAATACTACACATTCACTTTCCCAATAACTACAATTAATCATAGAACCAAGGGTTTCCCTTTTACTTTCATCGTTAAGACAAACTAGGGTTTTTACGCCTTTTCGTAGTATGAGTAATCGGTACAAAGTGTGTACTAAATTTAGTAATTCCAAATGATTTTTAGATGATATTAAGTGTGTGATTAGAAGTGATAATAATAAGTTAGTGAATTAGAGGTTAAAACCCTAGTATACGCGATTTAAGGAAAATCGGCTTGAACCGATCGGTACCGTTCACTACCGATTGAACACACCACTGGACTACCACTTTCTTACCATAACATATCCTTGATATTAGTGCAAAATATCAGCATTAATTAGTTCTTGTTTGGCTGAAATTCTTGACTAGAAAAAGGAAAGGAAAAGACAAAATTTAAGATGAAATCTTCAAGTGACAAGTGGAGGGCATCCAAGCAATTTTGACCTAAACCAAGACTAACATTCTTAAATCTTCTAGGACTTCATTTTTCTTTCTTTTCTTCTCATTATGGCCGAACCTCAAGAGGGAAAAAAGGGAGAAAACACTACTTCATACCATCTTGATTTCTAGTTGATTTGAGTGAAAAACAAAAATCTAAACCGGTTAATCTTCTAGTTGAGAGTTTAGGAAGCTTGGTGTACCAAAGTTTTGAAGGAAAGGTGAAGGATTGTTCTTGTAAACATCTTAAAGAGGTATTATAGCTATCTTCCCTTATTGCTTCTTTACTTTTGCCCAATTTTGTAGAACAACCCATACTTGTGGTTTATTATGGTTATTTGCATGGTTCTTGTGGCTTATGATAGTTATTTCCATGGTTTTGAGGCTTAGGGTGATTTATTTGAGTTAGGGTTTTGGAATTTTTCAATCATAAATCTTGTTGTTTAGATGGTATATGGTGTCTATAATCTTGTGTAGAAGGTTGAAGTAGTGATTCAAGCTAGAAAAGTGAAGTTTACACCATGAATTCATAAAATTCCAGATTAGGGTTCTTATATTTCCCTGTTCTGACCAGTTCTGTTCGGCCAGGATGGAGGCTGAATTGGCCTTATCGCAAAACATAAAAGTTGTAGAAAATGATGTTTTATAGTTTTCTGTAAAATTTCAGCTCGATCGGAGCATGGTAGGATGTGAAATGACTGAAATACCCTGACTGCCACAAGCTTCAATTCGTAGAAAGTTTTGTGAATCCACCAGTTTGGCTTCGTTTTTACACCCTGATTCGTATCCAATGAGCTTTTTACCAAAACACAAAACTTGTAGCCTTATGTTTTATCTTTTCAACGCCCCTAAAAACGCCTCAAACGGAATTATGTAGCTTGAGTTGTTACCGGTTAAAGTCAGTACTGACAACCAGATTGACCATGAACTTTTGGATCTGTGATTGGCAAATTCGACTTAGATAAATTGTGAATTAGGTTAAGTTACCTTCATGAAAGTTGTGCCCCTCTGTCTTAGCTTCGTAACGGCATAATGTTCACCCTGATTCGATAAACATAGTTTCAGTTATGACTAAAATACGATGAGATGTCAAATCTGCCGTTTAGTTTTTGTCTTCAAAACTGATTTCCGATTGTGCTATTGCACTTGTGTTGTATTTGGGTGATTTTGGAGCTTATTGGAAGGGCTATGTTAGTCTCATTACTTCTATATTATTGTGGGGCTGAATTAAGGAAAAGAAGGAAGCCATATATGGCTGAAAAATAGGTAAAACCAAAGGGCGTGCTGCCCAAATTTTCGCTTCAGGACTAGGTAGCGATACTCGCGACTTGAGTAAAGCCTTGAGGACGAATCTAACTCGATTTGTCTAGGTTATTCGAGTTCCCTTTTATGGAGGTATATAAGTTGGATTTCGGCCGAAACTTGTACCCTTGGAAAAATGAAATTTACGACTGATAGAAATATGTTTTCCTCGTTCCTTCAACTTAAATGGTATTTCAAAGTATAATTGCTCCCAAGTTTCACAGTTTGTATAGCGAGCAAGAGTTTTACGTGTATTCTCCAAATGAATTTCAGTTTCTTGATTCTTGTTAAACGAAACGTCTAAGTTGCGAACCTTAGTCGATTTGCAAAGCTCTTAAACGATATTTTATCGCAGATTTGGACTCCAAGCCAGGAGTGCTACCTGGATGTGATCACTAAAAGCACTACATCTTTTGGTGAGTGCTTCCAAATACCTGATTGCACTTGACATTTGTGTTTAATACTTGAGCAATGTGATTGCCTGATATATGAGTAGATTGATAGGGTAAGCGTGTACTTTATCGCACTTGCCTCAAATGTGATTTGTTCTTGGTTATTGATTTCAGTTGAATTGATATACATGCACATGAATTACATCTTGTTTGGAATTCCAAAAGCCCTGTGGTTAGTTAATCGAGTCGCCGGCACGGGTCTGGTCGATTAGATAACGAACCCTGGGTAGTTAGTGATGTCGAATGGAGTGTTATCTTCTCGACTAATCGGTATACTCGAGTATTACCACCAGTGTTTATTGTGGAGTTCGGGCCCTATAAGGGGTTTGGTCGGTGGACAGAGATTGGAGTTAAGTGGTGTTCTACTGGATTAGTTACCTTACTTGAAAGTTGACGGAGTGTCAACTACCAAGCGATCAAGCTATGGTGGAGCCGTTATATGAGCAACTGTATCCTTATGTGTGAAATGCGGAATATTTATCGTTGGCTATATGAAGTATTATTACTCATTTCTTGGCTTGTTTTGCTCGCTATTTCACTATTGTGCTACTTCTACGTTATTTGATGGACAATTTGATATTTGGAACATCACTGAGCTTTAGCTCACTCCGTTAGTTTTGTTTTCCTTACAGGGGGTACGAGCGTGGCGCGAGGATTGCAAAGACTAGTGTAGTCTAGTTGTTTTAAATTTTGAAGTTGTACTCGCGCTAGCACCTGACTAGAGTTGTTTGTAAACGTTAAAGTATTTTGGAGTGTAGAGCTTTATATTTGGGTTGGAACATCTATGTATATATTAAGTGTGAACTTGTTGTGGTATTTATTCTCTGTGAATGTATGTGTTTTTTCTCGAGATCTAGTGAGTGAGTCCTAACGAGAGTTGGGCAGATGACTTGCTAAACCTTAGGGTATGCCCTAGAGGGAGGTGGGGTCGTCACAGGTGGTATCAAAGCCTAGGTTTGAAGTGATCCGGGTAGATTGAGCGATTTATACTTACTAGTCCTTGGGTTATGATAGGCTAGGGTTTTACACTTGCGAATAGACCGTTAGCCTCGATTTATATGTCTAATGTGTTTACTTTTGCAATGTTACTTGTAATGTAGGTGATGGAGGCTAAAGATGCTGCTGGGGGTGCCGTGCGACAGCCCCATCTTCCCCTAAGGCGAACCAAAGGGTTCGGTGGACGCCTGCCCAACTCTCGCCAGGACTCGATCACTCTCTCCGAACAAAATAAGATATAACCTCGAGGAAAACGAAAACAATTCCCAAACTGGAAACATATATTTACATTCATTCCAATCTCAACCAGATGTACAGTCCCAAAAGAGATAAAAGTTCTTAGTTCCCAATACATTCAACCCTATCCGAACACTAGAGCGAGTACAAAACCAAAACTATACAAAAAGGACTGAACTATGCTACTCTATACAGGTCTCTCGCCCTTGCTTGCAACCCCTGTAAGGAAAACAAACGGCGTGGAATGAGCTAAAAGCCCAGCGAGGTTTTATATACATAACCAAGCAATTAAACAGGGATATTAATCATGTAATAACAAGTAATCCAGGAATCATTTACAATATAAAGCAATAGTAACACATTCATTAAAAGGATACATGCTCACAAGGAGCCATTCGTTCATTCATTCGCCTATCATTTCCCTTATTCCTCCAATCATTAAAAACATGTTTGTAAGTGAAAACCCCTTCATTTTCTTGTCATTCGTTCATTCATTTCATTTCCCCCTTCTGGCCAAATCATTGGCCAGTCTCCACCCGACAACATGGTCATACTCGAGTATACCAAACATTCACCCAGGGTCACTAGTCGCCCGACCGAGTCCACTTCTGGCTCAAGTCGACCGGTAACGAAGGGCAAGGGCCCAATTCAGCCAGAAGGCTTACATTCATGCACAAGTAGCATTTAATCATTCAATCGTTGAAAATTTCACGTTCATTTAGGTCGAGTGTTATAAAGTACACACTCGCCTAGCAAAAATCATTTTTAGCAATCATTGAACACATTTAACATCTAATCACACAATCACAACTAGCCACGCAGTCAATGGAAACATAACGTACATCAATTACTTATTAAAGCAACAATTCAAATAGTCACAATAATTCACATAGTCATTAGAAACAAATCGTATATAGAACACTCACCTATATAAGCAAAATAACGTCCAAAGTTCCTTCCGGACAACACCCTTAATCACCAAGAAACCCTAAGAATAACCATAAGAAAATATTACGGTTCAACTAATCCAAGATTAAGTGAATCAAAGAAAATCTGAATAACTAATAGTACAATGTAGAAGTATGATTTTGGAAGTGAAAAGAGTACATTTAGTCCAAAAGACATGAGTAAAATAGTCGTAAAACTTATGCTCGCTCTTAAAACTTTGAAATCGCCATATGAGTCGAAGTGACAAAGAAAACATATTTCTATTAGTCGTTACTTTCATTTCCAAGGGTACAAATTTCGGCCAAATTCCAACTTATAAGCCTCTATTAAAGAAGACTCGAATACCTCAGATGATTCAAGTTAGTTTCATCCTCAAATTCTTACTCGTGTCACGAGTACATCTACCTAGCCCTCGAGTGCAAATTTGGGCAGCACGCCCTTTGTATTTACCTATTTTCCAGCCATTTATGGCTTCATTATTTTCCTCAAGTAGCCCCCAAAGTCATACATAAATAATCTCATTACAATAGCCATTTAATAGGGTCAAAATCATCCACGTACAACACAAGTATAATAATCCAATCGGAAGTCCAGTTTTGAAGGCAAAAGACTAAACAGCAGATAAAATAAGTAAAACGACTAAACGACTCATGCAAAGGCGTGAGACGATGCGAAACGACTCGAAGCGAAAACGGAAACGGAAACGAAATGGAAACGGAAAACACCTAGTGCGAGGTGCACTATGTGCGCAATCAGATTTGACACTTCCTATGGTTTTAATCATAACTCAATTTATGATTATCGGATTGGAGTGTACGAGGTGGCGTTTCGAAGCTAAGACAACGAACTACAACTTTCAAGAGATATCAAAGGCTAAATCCAATGCTTTCAGGGTCAAATTCGGCTGAGACAGTAGCTGAAGTGAACTGCCTCAAGAAGTTAATGGTTATGCTGGACAGTTTTGCCGGTTAAGAACTTTTTAACCGTTTCATGTGCAAAACTTGGTCAAACGACCTAAGAATTTACAAGTGGATAGACAAGACTGTGTTTGACAACTTTCATGAAGACACTTTTAGCTAACTCAACTCGGAAATGCCCCAGATTTAGCAAGAACAGTCCAGCAAATGATCTATCGCAGGCTGAAGAACAGGACATACTCAAACAGGCATAACTCAACATTCCGAAATCCGATTCAAGCGATTCCAAATGCGTTGGAAAGATAAGAGATAAAGATACAACTTTTGTGAAGACCATTTCTGCCCCGATTTACTCCTTCCAGGTCAAAAACACGAACAAATGTCCCAGATTTACCAGTTCGAAGCTCACTGTGAAATTCAACTAGCAGTCCTGATTCATTCAATCATATCTCAGCACACACAACTCCGATTCAGGTGATTCCAAAACCATTGGAAAGCTAAGATACAAGGCTACAATTCTCAAGAAGACATCGACAACCAATTCAGTAATATTCCTGGTCAAACTAACCAATTACTGAGGCTGATTATCACTTCGGACAGAAACAGGGCAGCAGGGGTAAATTAGTCATTTCACAAGTTATCCTGCTCCGATTGAGCTGAAATTTACAGGAATAATCTACACTCAATTCTCTACAACTTTCATGTTTTGTGCTAAGGCTAATTCAGCCTCCATCATACACGAATAGAACTGGTCAGAACTGAGCATTTCATCATCAAAGCTGGAAATTTCTCCTTAACACTAAACTAGCTTCTACAAAATGCCAAATCAAAGATGAAATAGCTTATATAAAATCTGGAAAATTATCGATAAAACTGAAATTTATCATCCCAACCCTAAAATTACAAGAATCTCCATAAAATCAATCAAAATCAAGTTATCCAACAACTTAATCACAAAATTAAAGAACAAAAGGAGCTTCTAATGATTATACCTTCCAACACCTTGAAAACAAGCAAAGCAAACCCTTTTCTTCTCAAAACACTCCACTCTTAGCTTGCTATCACCTTAGATGCAAAGTTAATCGGAATAAATTTTGGTATTTAAAAGAAATCTCTCAAGATTTGGTGAAGGAAATCAAAGGGAAAATGAACTAAGCTTGCTTGGTTTTGCTCCTCTTGAGGTTCGGCCAGCTTCAAGGAAAAAATGAAGAGGTTTTGTGCTGCCTATGGTCGGTCAAGAGATAAGAAAAGAATGAAGTGTTGTGGTCAAATTTGCTTCTAAGACAAAGACTAAACTAATCTTGGTCAAAGGTCCAATATCCAACCTTTCTTCCTTACTTTTGTTTTTTCCTTCTTCTCTCTTGTTTTTTTTTCCTCACAACAGCCGGCCACTAGAAGGAAAATATGAAGATGATTTGGTCAATTGTTGGTTTTAGTAAAGTTAAGCAAGACTTGGTCAAGTCCAACTTCCAACGGGTTCGCGACACTTGGCTTTCTAGTATTTTCTCAAATCCTTTGTCTTGCAATGTTTACATCATATAACAAACCTCTAATAATCCTCTAGCACTTTGTAAAATAATATTCCTTATTACCTTTTCACCTAATCGTAAAAAATTTTATCGCACTAGCGGGTCCCACATCTATAATGAACTTCAAATTTAACGTATACTAACTTATACTAGGAAAATGATTTAAAAACTGTACTTACTTATAAAATGCATAGAAAATTTAATATTTTAAAGGACAGTATAAAAATGTAGGTAAGGAAATAAAATAATACTTAAAAAATGTGAAAATTTTCGGGTTCTCACATGCCGGGCCATCTCAGCCCGTACCTGCCGACGAGGTACATCTTGAGGGTCCGTATGTCGTGTACTGACCTACCAGGAGAGTCCCGGTGGGCCCGTGTGTCGGTGGTCTCCGACACGCAAGATTCGGTGCTGCGATTGCTGGAAGACCTACTCCTACCTCGATAGGGTAGTACTAGCCGTAGATGATGAGCGGAGACGGTTTGGTAGCGCCAATCGTAGGTGCTAGACGGAGATAGAGCGTCTCCAAGCAGCCCTCCGAGTACACAGTGCCAGGATCCGAGATCTTGAGGCTTCGATCCTGGAGGAGTAGGAGCGGTCTGATGCCTTCAGAGGGCAGGCTCAGGCGGCTACTGGACGCCTTGTTCGGGTCGTTGGAGATGTCAGGGATCGGACAGACCGTATCTTGACTGAGTGCGGGGCCCTAGTGGAGAATGTGGTTCAGGATTTGGCCGAGGAGGGTCAAGGGCCTGCGATTCCCGGTGATCCTGAGGAGGATCCGGAGGAGGAGCCCGTTGCACCTTCGGAGTCAGTTGGGTCAGCATCTAGTTAGACCTCTAGTTTAGGGTTGAGAGATTTTTGTGAGGTAGTTAGGGACATAGTGGGTCGATACGTCCCCTTTTGTTTTTGAATTTGACGTGTCAAGATAGATGTAAATAGGGTTTGTTTTGTCCTATGTCCCTTGGCTAATATAAGCCTTTGACTTGACTAGGTTGATATGTATAGTACTTTCTCACTTGTTATGCGACTTATTTTGCTGTGTATATAAAGGAAATGTTTATTTTGAATGTGTTTTATCATCTCTGTTTTATGACTTGGAAATGTTTTCTTTGAGCCACACCTTATTTTGTTTATATTTATATAGTGGTTAGTCGGGAATCATGGAAGGTAGAAGAAGCCAGGATCAGGGAGCTACTCGAGGGCGTGGCTCTAATCGTGGCCGTGGGGGTCGACAGACACAGGAACCGGTGCGAGAACCGAGAGGGGAAAGAGAGGTAACCGTTGGACCGCAACCTGGACCCCGAACGACAGGGGGAGATCAGGTGGCAACTGCAATTCAATAGATGACCAATATTTTGCTCGTTTAGTAGAGCAACAGGGTCAAGCCCCAATAAATCAACCTAGAGATCTTGAAATGGGGCAAGATAGGGCCCTAGAAAGATTCCAAAAGTTCTCTCCTCCTAAATTCTTGGGAGGATCGGACCCTGAAGGAGCGGAGAGATGGTTAGAAACCATAATCAATATATTCACCGCTTTAAATTATGCAGAGGATAGGCAAGTGCAATTTGCTACTTTTCAGTTTGAGGGTCCAGCTAGGGCTTGGTGGAATGTAGTTAGAGCTAAGTGGGAGAGAGAGGGAACCGCATGGACCTGGTTGAATTTCGTGCGGGAGTTTAATGAAAAATACCTTCCACCTATCGTCCAAGAGAAGAGAGAGGACGATTTCATTAAGTTCCGTCAAGGGACTTTAAGTGTATCCGAGTATGAGACCCAGTTTACGAAACTATCCAAATTTGCTCCCGAATTGATAGCTACGGAGCAAAGGCGGGTAAGGAGGTTTGTGCAGGGGCTCAATGTAGAGATACAGGAGGCCTTAGCGGCGGCCCAAATTAACACTTTTACGGAGGTTTTGGAGAAGGCCCAAAGAATAGAGATTGCCAGGACACAAGTAAGAAATTTTCATGCAAAACGTAGAGAAGGGCCTGGTGGACATCAAGGGCTGGCACAGAGTGATCGAAACATGCCACCCTTTAAAGTCGGTCGTGGAGCTGGAGGTAGAAGATTTACGGGTACGTCGAGGGGAGGTACTCAGAGGGGAGACCAAAGTGGCAGAGGACAGGGGAGAGGTATTTCCTAGGGAGGCCAAACATCCGCTCCCCGAGTATTGTGTGGATATTGTGGGAAATCAAACCATACTGAAAATAATTGTTGGAGAAAAGCTCGGAAGTGCTTAAGGTGTGGGAGTACAGAGCATCAGATTGCAAATTACCCACTAGTCTGCGATACTCAGTCGGCTGGCAAATCAAACCCGAAACCCACCAATGTAGGAGGGACCAAGTCGAGGGTGCCAGCCAGAGTGTACTCATCGGACCAGCAATCGGTACTTGAGCCGACGGAGGTAGTGGAAGGTACGATTCCTGTTTTCCATCGTTTAGCCAGGATTTTGATAGACCCTGGTGCCACCCATTCTTTTGTTAGCCCCACCTTTATGCTTGGAATTGATGTGAAAGTTGAAAGGCTGTCATATGACTTAGAAGTAAGAACACCTACGGGTAATCAAACTTTACTTGCGAATGAGATGTATAGAAACTGCGATATTTGGGTTGGTGAGCGGAAGCTAATAGTTGACCTTATAAGTCTAGCCATTAAGGGGTACGATGTTATTCTAGGCATGGATTGGCTAACTCATTATCATGCTCGGGTAGATTGTAGGATGAAGGTGGTCGAGTTTGCGTACCAGGTGAGGCAACTCTCAAATTAGACGTGAGGGGTATGTTAGCCTCATCTGCTCTTATTTCGGGGATAAGGGCTAGGAAATTGCTTAGTCATGGGGCACGGGGTTACCTAGCTTTTCTGGTTAACACCCCAGGAGAAAAGATGAAGCTAGAGGATATGCCGGTAATCAATGAGTATCCGGATGTGTTCCCAGATGAGTTGGTGTCATTGCCACCCGAACGAGAAATTGAGTTTAAGGTTGACCTAGCACCTGGAACTATTCCCATTTCAAAAACCCCTTATCAAATGGCACCCGCTGAACTTAAGGAGTTAAAATTTCAATTGCAAGACCTGTTAGAGTGGGGATTCATACGTGAGAGCGAATCACTGTGAGGTGCTCCAGTATTATTTGTCAAAAAGAAGGACGGGAGTTTAAGGTTATGCATTGATTATCGAGGATTGAATGCAGTAAACTATTAAGAATAAATATTCTTTGCCCCACATCGATGAGTTGTTTGATCAATTACAAGGGGCTGTGGCGTTCTCTAAGTTGGACCTTCGACAAGGGTATTATCAATTGAGAATTAGAAAAGAGGATGTGCCAAAAACGGCCTTTAACACTCGATACGGGCATTTCGAGTTTGCGGTAATGCCTTTTGGTTTAACCAATGCCCCAACGGCATTCATGGATCTAATGCATCGAGTGTTTAAACCCTATTTGGACAAGTTCATGGTAGTGTTCATTGACAATATCCTGGTGTATTCGAAGACAAGGGAGGAGCATAAACAACACTTGAGAATAGTATTACAAACCCTAAGAGAGCACCAGTTGTTTGCTAAATTTAGCAAGTGTGAATTTTGGTTGGAGAAAGTGGCGTTCCTAGGCCATATAATTTCAAAGGATGGACTTACTGTAGACCCGGCTAAAGTGGAAGCTGTAGCTAAATGGAAACGGCCGGAGAATCCTACTGAAGTGCGAAGTTTTTTGGGTCTAGCGGGGTATTACCGCCGGTTTATCAAGAATTTCTCGAGAATTGCGGGACCCCTAACTAACTTGACAAAGAAACAAGGCAAGTACATTTGGGATGCTAAGTGTGAGAATAGTTTCCAAGAGCTTAAGAAGCAGTTAACTGTGGCTCCAGTGTTAACTTTGCCCAACGGAAAGGATAGCTATACAGTTTATACCGATGCTGCGAGAGAAGGGTTAGGATGTGTTTTAATGCAAAATAGGAATGTGATTGCCTACGCATCTCGAAAGTTAAAGTCTCATGAGCAAAACTATCCAACCCATAACTTAGAACTTGCGGCGGTTGTGTTTGCTTTGAAGAAATGGCGGCATTATTTATACGGAATGACCTTTGAGGTATACACGGATCATAAGAGCCTTAAATACTTATTCTCTCAGAAAGAGCTAAATTTGAGACAACGTCGGTAGGTGGAGTTTCTAGAAGACTACGATTGTACGATTAATTACCATCCAGGAAAGGCCAACGTCGTAGCAGATGCTCTAAGTCGAAAGGCTCAATTAGCAAGTTTAATGGTAGGAGAGTTGAGTTTGTTGGAGGATGTGTGCGAATGGAACCCTCGTTTGGAGCCACAGAAAGTTATTTTTGGAAATATTGAGGTGAAATCGATACTATTGGATCGAATCAAAGAGGGTCAAATGAAGGAACCAACGGTGCAAAAGTGGGTGGAAAGAGTAAAGAAGAGAGAATTGCCTGATTTCAACCTAGGGTCTGATGGGGTTTTAAGATTTCGAAATCGCATTGTGGTACCTAAGAATGAAGAACTAAGAAAGGAGATTTTGGAGCAATCTCACCGCTCTAGGTATACGGTGCATCCAGGTAGTGATAAGATGTACCAGGATCTCAAAAGTCTGTATTGGCGGGATAATATGAAAGCGGAGATTGTCCAATTTGTACAAAAGTGTCTTACGTGCCAACAAGTGAAAGTTGAGCATCAGAAACCGTCGGGTTTGCTACAGCCTTTAGAAATCCCTGAATGGAAGTGGGAGCATATAACGATGGATTTCGTATTAGGATTACCACGAACTCAAAAAGGGCATGATGCGATTTGGGTGATAGTAGACCGCTTAACTAAGACCGCATACTTTCTACCAGTTAATATGAAATATTCTTTGGAGAAACTTGCCAAACTCTATATGGATGAAGTGGTGAGACTACATAGGGTACCAGTGAGTATCGTATCCGATAGAGACCCCAAATTTGTATCTCGATTCTGGCAGAAACTGCAAGAGGCTCTAGGAACTAAGTTGAGCTATAGTACAGCGTATCATCCTCAGACTGACGGACAATCTGAGAGGACCATTCAAACTCTTGAAGATATGCTGAGAGCCTGTATAGTAGATTTCGGAGGAAGTTGGAGCCAATACCTAACCCTGGTTGAATTCGCGTATAACAATAGTTACCACTCGTCTATTCAAATGGCCCCCTACGAAACATTGTATGGATGAAAGTGTAGATCACCAATCCATTGGGATGAGGTATGAGAGAGGAAGATCATAGATCCGGCTACAATACCATGGGTTGAGGAAACCTACGAAAGGGTAAAGGTGATTCGTCAGTGGTTTCAAATGGCCCAAAACCGACAAAAGAGCTATGCCGATCATCGGAAGAAGAATTTGGAGTTTGAAATAGGAGACAAGGTGTTTCTTAGGGTTACTCCACTGAAGGGAAAAATCAAGGTAGGAAAAGGGAAAAAGTTGCAACCGAGATACATAGGACCTTTCAGTATACTCCAGCGAATAGGGAAGGTGGCTTATCGACTTGAGTTACCAGCTAGTATGTCTCGGATCCATGATGTTTTTCACGTTTCGTTGCTTAAGAAGTATCATCCAGATCCGACTCACATTTTGCCACCAGAAGATATTGAACTGGACAAGTCATTAACCTATGAGGAACGACCCATTCGAGTACTGGATAGAAAGGTGAAGGACTTGAGGAACAAGCAGATCCCATTAGTTAAGGTTCTATGGAAACACCATGAAGTGGAGGAAGCAACCTGGGAGTTAGAGAAAGACATACAAGAAAAGTATCCAGACCTGTTTACAACAAAAGGTATGAATTTAGAGATCGAAATTCTCTTAAGGGGGAGAAAGTGTGAGGACGTGTAAAATCCCTTATATTTTTCTTAAAATCCCCTTTAATTTGGAAATTATTACTTTACAATAGCTTTACTACACATTCACTTTCCCAATAACTACAATTAATGATAGAACCAAGGGTTTCCCTTTTACTTTCATCGTTAAGACAAACTAGGGTTTTTAAGCCTTTTCGTAGTATGAGTAATCAGTACAAAGTGTGTACTAAATTTAGTAATTCCGAATGAGTTTTAGATGATATTAAGTGTGTGATTAGAAGTGATAATAATACGTTAGTGAATTAGAGGTTAAAACCCTAGTATACGCGATTTAAGGAAAATCGGCTTGAACCGATCGGTACCGTTCACTACCGATTGAACACACCACTGGACTACCACTTTCTTACCATAACATATCCTTGATATTAGTGCAAAATATCAGCCTTAATTAGTTCTTGTTTGGCCGAAATTCTTGACTAGAAAAAGGAAAGGAAAAGACAAAATTTAAGATGAAATCTTCAAGTGACAAGTGCAGGGCATCCAAGCAATTTTGACCTAAACCAAGACTAACCTTCTTAAATCTTCTAGGACTTCATTTTTCTTTCTTTTCTTCTCATTATGGCCGAACCTCAAGAGGGAAAAAAAGGGAGAAAACACTACTTCATACCATCTTGATTTCTAGTTGATTTGAGTGAAAAACAAAAATCTAAACCGGTTAATCTTCTAGTTGAGAGCTTAGGAAGCTTGGTGTACCAAAGTTTTGAAGGAAAGGTGAAGGATTGTTCTTGTAAGCATCTTAAAGAGGTATTATAGCTATCTTCCCTTATTGCTTCTTTACTTTTGCCCAATTTTGTAGAACAACCCATACTTGTGGTTTATGATGGTTATTTCCATGGTTCTTGTGGCTTATGATAGTTATTTCCATGGTTTTGAGGCTTAGGGTGATTTATTTGAGTTAGGGTTTTGGAATTTTTCAATCATAAATCTTGTTGTTTAGATGGTATATGGTGTCTATAATCTTGTGTAGGAGGTTGAAGTAGTGATTCAAGTTAGAAAAGTGAAGTTTACACCATGAATTCATAAAATTCCAGATTAGGGTTCTTATATTGCCCTGTTCTGACCAGTTCTGTTCGGCCCAGGATGGATGGCCGAATTGGCCTTAGCTCAAAACATGAAAGTTGTAGGAAATGATGTTTTATAGTTTTCTGTAAAATTTCAGCTCGATCGGAGCACGGTAGGAGGTGAAATGACCGAAATACCCTGACTGCCACAAGCTTCAATTCGTAGACAGTTTTGTGAATCCACCAGTTTGGCTTCATTTTTTCACCCTGATTCGTATCCAATCAGCTTTTGGCCAAAACACAAAACTTGTAGCCTTATGTTTTAGCTTTTCAACGCCCCTGAAAACGCCTCAAACGGAATTATGTAGCTTGAGTTGTTACCGGTTAAAGTCAGTACTGACAACCAGATTGACCATGAACTTTTGGATCTGTGATTGGCAAATTCGAATTAGATAAACTGTGAATTAGGTTAAGTTGCCTTCATGAAAGTTGTGCCCCTCTATCTTAGCTTCGCAACGGCATAATGTTCACCCTGATTCGATAAACATAGCTTCAGTTATGACTAAAATACGATGAGATGTCAAATCTGCCGTTTAGTTTTTGTCTTCAAAACTGATTTCCGATTGTGCTATTGCACTTGTGTTGTATTTGGGTGATTTTGGAGCTTATTGGAAGGGTTATGTTATTCTCATTACTTCTGTATTATTGTGGGGCTGAATTAAGGAAAAGAAGGAAAGCCATATATGGCTGGAAAATAGGTAAAACCAAAGGGCGTGCTGCCCAAATTTTCGCTTAAGGACTAGGTAGCGATACTCGCGACTTGAGTAAAGCCTTGAGGACGAATCTAACTCAATTTGTCTAGGTTATTCGAGTTCCCTTTTATGGAGGTATATAAGTTGGATTTCGGCCGAAACTTGTACCATTGGAAAAATGAAATTTACGACTGATAGAAATATGTTTTCCTCGTTCCTTCAACTTAAATGGTATTTCAAAGTATAATTGCTCCCAAGTTTCACAGTTTGTATAGCGAGCAAGAGTTTTACGTGTATTCTCCAAATAAATTTCAGTTTCTTGATTCTTGTTAAACGAAACGTCTAAGTTGCGAACCTTAGTCGATTTGCAAAGCTCTTAAACGATATTTTATCGCAGATTTGGACTCCAAGCCAGGAGTGCTACCTGGACGTGATCACTAAAAGCACTACATCTTTTGATGAGTGCTTCCAAATACCTGATTGCACTTGACATTTGTGTTTAATACTTGAGCAATGTGATTGCCTGATATATGAGTAGATTGATAGGGCAAGCGTGTACTTTATCGCACTTGCCCAAATGTGATTTGTTCTTGGTTATTGATTTCAGTTGAATTGATATACATGCACATGAATTACATCTTGTTTGGAATTCCAAAACCCTGTGGTTAGTTAATCGAGTCGAGCCGGCACGGGTCTGGTCGATTAGATAACGAACCCTGGGTAGTTAGTGATGTCGAGTGGAGTGTTATCTTCTCGACTAATCGGTATACTCGAGTATTACCACCAGTGTTTATTGTGGAGTTCGGGGCCGGTAAGGGGTTTGGTCGGTGGACGGAGACTGGAGTTAAGTGGTGTTCTATTGGATTAGTTACCTTACTTGAAAGTTGACGGAGTGTCAACTACCAAGCGATCAAGCTATGGTGGAGCCGTTATATGAGCAACTGTATCCTTATGTGTGAAATGCGGAATATTTATCGTTGGCTATATGAAGTATTATTACTCATTTCTTGGCTTGTTTTGCTCGCTATTTCACTATTGTGCTACTTCTACGTTATTTGATGGACAATTTGATATTTGGAACATCACTGAACTTTAGCTCACTCCGTTAGTTTTGTTTTCCTTACAGGTGGTACGAGCGTGGCGCGAGGGTTGCAAAGACTAGTGTAGTCTAGTTGTTTTAAATATTGAAGTTGTACTCGCGCTAGCACTTGACTAGAGTTGTTTGTACTCGAATTGTTAACGTTAAAGTATTTTGGAGTGTAGAGCATTATATTTGGGTTGGAACATCTATGTATATATTAAGTGTGAACTTGTTGTGGTATTTATTCTCTATGAATGTAGTTGTTTTTTCTCGAGATCTAGTGAGTGAGTCCTGGCGAGAGTTGGGCAGATGACTAGCTAAACCTTAGGGTATGCCCTAGGGGGAGGTGGGGTCGTCACAGTTTCTAATGGCCGCCCCATGGTACAATGACATTAAGAAATTCATGAAAACGGGATCCTATCCTCCTGACGCTGATTGTATTGCTAAAGGTTTCTTACGCGGAATGTCATTAAGATTTTCTTGAATGGAAAAGTGCTATACAAGAAAACATTTGATTTGATCCTTCTGAGATGTATCGATGTAGCGGAAGCCGATTATATGATGAGGGAAGTGCACAATGGAATTTGTGGACCACACATGAATGGACATCTAATGGCTAAGAAAATCATGAGAACAGGGCATTTTTGACTTACCATGGAGTATGACTATATAGATTTTGTTAGAAAGTGTGTCAAATGTCAAATGTCAAAGGCACTCCCTCAATCTCACTCACTCTCGGCCATCTCTTTTCTCCCAACACGCTTACACACAACATCAAAAAAAGGGCAGCAACCAGTTGGATTGAAGTTTCGAATTTCATCAAAAACTTTAGTCAAGGGCTACAACCTTCATTGAGGTAGTTTTTTTTCTTTTTTCCAGCTTTTCCTTTTCTTAATTAATTAGATTAAATGCATGTTTTGCTGCATATTTGTCTCTTGCTTTCGTTTTTTTTGTTGTTGCTACTGATGTTGTTGAAGTTTTGGGATAAGCCTTGAATAAAAGTTCAGAAAAGAGAAATGGCCCTGTGAATGCCTTGTTTGTATTTGATAAAATGCCAAAATGAAAATATGAATTAAATTAGTGAATCTTTTGTGCATATTTCGTCAAAACATATGATTGTAACTGGCACAAGATCCGAAAATGTTTGGTTATCTAAATGTTTTGAGTTTATAAGTCTTAAAAGCATTGAAATATTTTTTTCTTCATTTTGGGGCTGTTTTTCTTTAATGTATCATTCGATTGTTGTTTTTTGCCAAACTGAAGTTGTAG
This sequence comes from Coffea humblotiana, assembly GCA_023065735.1. NCBI lineage: Eukaryota > Viridiplantae > Streptophyta > Magnoliopsida > Gentianales > Rubiaceae > Coffea > Coffea humblotiana. The sequence goes on from CM041211.1 coordinate 20,106,586, forward strand.
TTGCATTATAGAATCAATAAGGAGTGTTGTAATATAAATTTTATGATTTTAGTGGTGATTATAGTGATTTTAAAAAAATAAAAACTGGACTATTTTTTGGCTATTTCACCACTTTCACTTCATTTTTTGTAAAAACTAAACCAAAAAACGATTCTACGCAAAAAATCGAGTAGGGGTCTATTTTAGTGAAATTTTGTGATCAAAAATTTGTCGGCAACCGGCCACCATTGGCTGAAACTTCAGCCTCATCGGAGAGAAGAAGAAGAAGAAAAAGGGAAGGAAGAAGAAAAGAAAAGAAAAGAAAGAAAAGAAAAGAAAAGAAAGAAAAGGAAGAAAAAAAGAAATGGAAAGAAAATAAAGAAAGAAGAGAATTGGGCTAGGTTTTTTCTGGTGGGATAGAGTTTTTTTTTTCAGTTTCCGTCTGGGCTTTGGGATTATTTTACACTTGGGCTTGTTTTCTTTTAATGAAGATAGCCTGCATTTTTCTTTTGGGCCGAAGGCATCCAACCCAAGCAAATAAAAATAAATGGCCCAAAGCCCTTCTTTTCTACGTGTTTATATTTTTTTATATGCTTTGGTTATTTATTTGATTCAAATGTTCATTCAAATTTTCTTACGTTTGTTTAGTTAATTTTTATAATTATTTGGGAGATATTTAAATACCTCAAGATGTAATAGATATGTAATATTTTTGCAAAAAATTGTAATTAGATAGACCAATGTAATAGATAGGATAGGTAGGTTTATTTTCTCATATTTTGCCATTTTAGATTGTAATTAAATCCCCTATTGTAATATATAGAATAGATAGATTTATTTTATCATATTTTTCCATTTTAGATTGTAGCTAGATTCCCCGCTGTAATAGATAGGTTTTGCATGTTTATATGGCTTATGTGTTTATACGTTTTATTCGTTTTCCTTAGAATTTTTGCATCTAGATATTATGGTTACGTTGTGACAGCCCCACCTTCCCCTAGGGCGTACTCTAAGGGTTAGTAAACTGCCTGCCCAACTCTCGTCAGGACTACAAAACCGAACTCACACAAACTAAAACGTTCCGAATGATGTTACATAGCTTATACGTATCAACGACCACGTAACGAAAAATGAAACCGAAACTGAAAATGAACAGTGACTGCCACGTCACAATCTGGCCGGTTTCTGGCCGGATTGGAGGCAGTGGCTCAACCCAAAAATTGTCAAAGTTCCCTACAAATCCGGCCAAGAACTAGCCAGATACTCGGCCGGATTCTGATGAACGGTTCCCGCCAGAATTTCTTCTTTCCTCGATTAACTTCCGCACTTGCTCTAAAACTAACCAAGTGCGAGTAAACTTTATCTAGCACTAGAGAATGTACATTCCGAAGAAAATATACTATATATATACATGAAGAGACATTCATATATACACATGTTAGTGAGTTTACAATCAAAAGGGAACATCAAATTGAGGTACATTTAGGGTTTCCAACGGTCGAGGAGCTATACAAAAGAACAAAAGAATGTCTAACTAGCTCAACTCGCTTCTCAAAATCGTGATAATCAAAAGTGGTTCCTGTAAGGAAAGTAAAGATAACGAGAGTGAGGTTTCGCCCAATGAGGTACTAGCAAGTCACACAACCAAAATTCACAATCGCAATCGTGCTCAAGTATGCATGGCCATCAAACATAGAAAAAGAAAAACACCAAAATAAATCCAAAAGTAAAAGAATACAGGTGGCTCTCAAGAGTTAGTTTCCCCATTTCAGTTCTTGATCTCATCTCGTTAACCCTCCGTCAACGGTCGAAGAAACGACCATGACCGTAGATCCCTCTTTACACCCAGTACCTTCCACCATACATTCCCATTACCGGGCCTGAATACCTCACAGTAACCAAGGGGGTAATACTCCAGTATACCACAAGGTCGAGGAGATAACACTCTACTCGACAAACAGTGACCCCATGGTTCGCTATCTAATCGACTGGCCCTTGCCGGCTCGACTCGATTAATGACCACTGAGGTTTGAACTCAGATATCACAGTAAAGTCGTTGGACTCATGCCCCAAACGACATCAAACCATGCACAAGTCAAATTCACAGTTATACAGTAATCAGTTACACAGGTAAGAGAACGAGAGCGATAAAGTACACTCTCGTCTCATGCACAGAGTCCACAATCATTCAGTCCAAAGATTCAAGGACAATCAATCACTTAAGCATTAATCATGCAATGGTACACTCACCAGCTTAAACAAAGTAAGTTCACAAATTTTCATCCGACGCGGGCCTTGGATCACCGGCACATCCTAAAATAAGTAAGAAATAACAATTGAGACTTGAACATGAGTCATACTCATTCAATGAACTACTAATGCAAGACAATTACAACTTGGAAGGAAAAAATAAATAACATTAAGGGCTAAAAGTTTAAACAAGTCTAAAACCTTTCATTTCTACTTAACCTCAACCTAAACTCAAAGAAACCCAATATATTCAACATTTGGATAGCATTCCCCCCTTAATTTTATACTCTTCCATCCTACAAATACCCATCAAATTTCATCCAAAACAACCACAAGTCACCTACAATTCATAGGCTATACAACACACCTTATTAGGGTTACAATACCCTTCAATTTTAGTCAAACAAAAGCCATACAACCATCCATGATAAAACCCTAATTAGAAACCCTAAAACTGAAATTTTTTGCATAAACTGAAATTTTCCCGCGAACAACCACAACTAAACTATACAAGCTTCATTTTACACCAAATTAAGCTATCATTCTATGGCTAACCATTAATCATCAGATAAAACAGAAAAATACCCAATAAATCTGAAATTCATCAAAACCCTATTTTAAACCATGAAATGTTCTATAAAACAACCTATTAAGCCACTATAAGTCACTGATTTACCATTAATACAACCAAAGAAGGAGTTTCCAAACAAAGTACCTTGAATCCTCAAGAAAGGTAGTAGTTTAGGGTTTCCTCTTCCAAGAACACTCCACCAATACCTTTAACTCTCCTTGGCAAGTAACTTTTATGGAGAAATTTGAGATTTGGTTGGTTGAATCACCAAATTGAAGCAAGAAATGGGAGATACAAGATGAAGCTCTCTCTCTTCTTTTCTCTCAAGGAGCTCGGCCAAAAGGAAGAAAAATGAAGATGATTTTGGTCAAAATTGATGTTTTGATAAAGGCAAAGAAAGGTGGTCAAGGACCAACTTCGAATAAAATTGCGACACGTGGCACATTTTATGTTTAAACCTATCTTCTTGTCCCTCCATGGATAATCCATCTAGGTAACCTCTAATTACCTCCTAACCTCTAGTAACTTAATCGCTTTATGTAAAACTTACCTAATTAGTCGAATTTATTGCACTTAACGCACTAGTGGTCCCACGTCCAACATACACTCATCCCCTAACATCTCACGAACTAACTTATACTAAAAAATTCAAATTAAATTTTCAACTATATTTACTTAAAAATGATTTTTCAACTATATTTATCTAAAAATTTAATAGAATAAAGAAAATATGGAAAACGTGTGCAAAGAAATAAAATAATGCTTAGAAATAAAGAAATTTTTCGAGTTCTCACACTCTCTTCTCCTTAAAGAATTTCGTCCCCCGAAATTTCTACCTGGGTTAATAAATAGCTCAGGGTATTTCTTTTCCATCTCATCCTCTACCTCCCAAGTTGCCTCTTCTACTCCATGATTTCTCCACAAGACCTTCACCAATGGAATTTGTTTATTTCTCAACTCCTTAACTTTTCGGTCAAGTAACTGCACAGGTCTTTCCTCATAAGTGAGTTATTCATCTATCTCAATATCCTCCGATTACAAAATGTGAGTTGGATCGGGATAATACTTTTTGAGCATTGAAACATGGAAGACGTCATGGATTCTGGACAAATTTGATGGTAGTTCGAGTCAGTACACTACTTTTCCAACTCGTTGAAGAACTTGGAAGGGTTCTACGAATCTGGGTTGAAGTTTCTTTCCTCTACCCGCAGTGACGCTTCGTAATGGTGTGATCTTAAGGAAAACATGGTCTCCAACTTCGAACTCCAAATCTTTCCTTCTGTTGTCGGCGTAGCTCTTTTGTCGGGTTTGAGCTGTTTGGAGTCTTTGACGTATTAACTTAACCTTTTCTTGTGCATCCTCCATCCATGGAATGATTGTTGGATCTAGAATTTTCTTTCTCCCATTTCACTCCAATAAATTGGTGAGCGACACTTTCGTCCATAGAGCGTTTCATATGGTGCTATTTGAATCGACGAATGGTAACTATTATTGTATGCGAACTCCACTAAGGACATGTGTTGCCCCAACTACCCCCAAAATCTAAAATACAAGTTCGTAACATATCTTCAAGATTTTGAATGATTCGTTCAGACTGTCCATCCGTCTGGGAGTGATAACTGGTACTAAGGTTGAGTTTGGTCCCCAAGATTTCCTGAAATCTCTGCCAAAACCTGGATACAAAACGAGAATCTCTGTCCGAAACTATGCTCACTGGGATTCCGTGCAGTCTCACGATTTCATTCATATACAGTTGAGCCAACTTTTTCAGGGAATATTTCATGTTCATAGGTAAGAAATGGGCTGATTTGGTTAATCGATCGACAATCACCCAAACGGCGTCATGTCCCTTTTGTGTTCTTGGCAATCCAGAGACAAAATTCATCGTGATGTTTTCCCACTTTCATTCAGGTATTTCTAGAGGTTGCAACAAACCAGAGGATTTTTGATATTCAACCTTAACTTGCTGGCAGACGAGGCAGGATTGTACATAATGAGCAATTTTCCTTTTTATGTCATTCCACACAATATAACTTCCGTAGATCTTGATACATCTTATTACTACCCGGATGGATCGTATATTGTGACTGATGGGCTTTCTCCAAAATCTCCCTTTTTAAAGTTTCATCTTTAGGCACCACTATTCGGTTTCGATACTTCAAAATCCCTTCAGAACTCAAATTGAAATCAGGTAATTCCCTCTTCTCCATCTTTTCCCTCCACCTTTGGACCAATTGGATCCTCTTTCTGGGCCTCTTCAATTCGACCTAGTATGGCAGATGTTACCCCGGATATTCCTAAAGGTTACCTTCTTACATTCCAAACTAGGGTTCCATTCACTAACTACTCCTAACATTCCCATTCCTTGACCATTAACCCAGCTATTTGAGCCTTCCGACTTAAGGCATCAGCTACTACATTCGCCTTCCCCGGATGATAGTTAATCGAGCAGTCGTAGTCTTCTAAGAATTCCATCCACCATCGCTGCCTCATGTTTAGTTCTTTTTTGGAAAAATAGGTACTTAAGACTCTTATGGTCAGAATAAACTCAAAAGTTATCCCATATAGGTATTGTCTCCACTTTTTCAAGACAAATACAACTGCAACTAGCTCCAAGTCATAAGTTGGGTAGTTCTGCTCGTGAGGTTTCAATTTCCTAGAGGCAAAGGAAATCAGATTCTTATTCTGCATCAACACGCACCCCAATCCTTCCCTTCAAGCATCAGTATAAACGGTGAAACTAGCCTTACTATTAGGCAGGGCAAGAATAGGAGTCATGGTTAACTTACTTTTCAATTCTTGAAAACTACCTTCACACCTAGTGTCCCACAAAAAACGGTTATTCTTTTTCATCAAATTGGCTAAAGGACTGGCAGGTTTTCAAAAATTCTTAATAAATCGACGATAATATCCACCCAACCTTAAAAAATTACGAATTTCAGTGGGAGTTTCTGGTCTTTTCCACTCAATCACCGTCTTTATTTTCGCGCGGGTCTACAGTGATACCCTCTTTCGAAATTACATGCCCTAAGAACGAGATTTTCTCCAGCCAAAATTCACACTTACTAAATTTGGCATATAGTTGATGATCTCTTAGGGTTTGTAAGACTAACTTCAAATGCTGCTCATGTTCCTCTCGGATTTTTGAATAGACCAAAATGTCATCAATAAATACAACGACAAATCGATCCAGGCAGGGTTTGAAAACTCAGTACATCAAATCTATAAAGGCGGCAGGGGCATTGGTTAAACCAAATGGCAAAATGGCAAATTTGAAATGCCCATATCTAGAATTGAAGGCAGTTTTTGGTACATCCTCCTTTCAAATTAACAACTGATAGTATCCTTGCCGGAAGTCTAATTTCGAAAATACCACAGCTCCTTGTACTTGTTCAAACAATTCATCGATATATGGCAGTGGATATTTATTCTTAATAGTCACATTGTTCAACCCCCGATAATCTATACACAACCTCAAGGTCCCGTCCTTTTTCTTGACAAATAGTACAGGGGCTTCCCATGAAGATCCGCTCTCTCGGATAAACCCTCGCTCCAACAAATCTTACAACTGTAATTTCAACTTTTTAAATTCAGCAAGTGCCATCCGATATGAGATCTTAGAGATAGGTGACGTCCCCGGCAACAAATCAGTCTTAAACTCTATCTCTCTCTCCGGAGGTAAGGTCACTAGCTCATCAGGGAACACATCCGAATATTCATTCACTACCAGTACATCTTCTACCCTGAACTTATCGGTGGGAGTGTTTATAAAAAAGTTAGGAACCCTTGCGCCCCTCTATTCAGTAACTTCCTAACCCGAATATCCGAAATCAATGCAGATGAGGATAGGCTACCTGTTACATCTAACCTTAAAGTCGCCTCCCCAGATATACGAAATTCTATCACTTTTCTCTTAAAATCAAGTTGGACATCATACTTAACTAACTAGTCCATACCTAATATGACGTCGTACCCCTTAATAGCTAAGTTTATAAGGTTTCCAAATAACTTTCTCTCTCCTACCCAAATCTCGCAATTTGCATACATCATACTAGTGATCAAACATTGATCACCCGTAAGAGTACTAACCTCCAAATCATAAGGCAAACTAACAGATTTTATATCAATTTCACACATAAATTCGGGGTTAACAAAAGCATGGGTAGCATCGGGGTCTATCAAAATTCTAGTTAGACGGTGGAAGACAGGGATTGTACCTTCTACGACCCCACATGAATCAGGGACTTGATGTTGCTCAAGGGAGTACACCTGAACTAGCACTTTAGGTCTCGTCCCATCCACCCTAAATTGCCCCGAGCTGGCCTTAGAGGATTGCGGAGTTACTCTCGCCTCTCATGGTAAAATCGAACAGCTAGCAATTTGATGCTCCGCATTCCCACAGCGTAAGCATTTCCTTTCCTTCCTCCAACAGTTGTCCTCCGTGTGGTTCGGTTTCTCACAAAATTCACATGGACCCCGAGAAACAGAGGTTGAACTTCCCTATGAGGCACTTCTCTGCTGGTTTCGTCCAACTGAACCACCCCTTGACGAGGTCCCTCTCAACATCCCCGTAAGTCTCCTCCTCCGGCCCCTCTTTCAGATTTGGGAGGGTTACCCTTCTCACCTTATCCTGAACTACTCCTAGGAAATCCCCGTTTCCTCACCTGGAAGTTTCTAACTTGAAGTCTCACGTTTTCCACTCGCAGTACTTTCTCCACTGTCTCACTAAAAGTATTAATTTGAGTTACCACCAGATCCTTCGGAATTTTCACATTCAGCCCCTGAATAAATCGTCGTATCCTCCTTTGTTCCGTTATAATAAGTTCAGGGGCGAACTTAGACAGTCAAGTGAATTGGTTTTCATATTCGGCCACCGTTTGAGTTCCCTGACGCAGCCTAATAAACTCGTCTTCTTTCTTTTCCTGAACTAAAGACGGAAAGTATTTCGCATTGAATTCCCTCATGAAGTTTACCCACATCTTTGGCGTTTGCTCTCTCTCCCACTTTGTTCGAATAACGTTCCACCGAGAACGGGCGGTCCCTTCCAACTGAAAGACAGCAAAAGTGACCTGTCTCTCCTCCGAATAGCGTAAGGCCACAAAGATATCTATCATTTTCTCCAATCACCTTTCGGCCACGTCTGAGTCTAGTCCTCCAAGGAATTTTGGAGGGGAGAACTTTTAGAACCTTTCGAGGGCACGGTCCTCACCCTCTACATGATCGCTAGGGTTCCCAGGTTGGTGACAAGGTGTTGGCCCTAGTGTTCCACTACATGGGCCAACAAGTCAGTCATTCGCTGAATAGCAGCGGCTACCTAATCATTTGAGTCAACTCTAGGCTCAGGATTAGGTTCAGACGTGGGTTCCCGATTACCCCCTTCAGTCGAAAGTTGCCTAATTCCGCGTCCATGAGCTCAGCCACTACGAGTACCCTCCATGATTTAAACCCAAATCTAGGGTTGAAACACAGGTACGATATTAAAGCAATAGATAAACATGAACAAAGAACAAGAATTAGACACTAGACAAAAGCATCTATGCACATAACACACAGATATATTAAATAAGTCATACAGTAGCAGTCAGTCGAATATATACAAAAATAATCCCATGAAAGTAGCGGGGTTATCCAAAAAATACAATATACAATGCTAGATCAAAATACAAAGTAGCTAACTAATAGTTTTCCTTTAACTAGTTCCCACATGGGATGAAAACACAGTTCAAAGGAGCTCTAGCCTAGTTCCCAACTGAACACACGGACTCTTCCCCTTGGCTAGAACTAGGCGTGCTCCCCTCATCAGATGTTCTATTGCTGGAAGCCTCCACTTGCACATTGGCGCCAATCACTCCTTGGATTAGCGCCTCGCACTCGTTGATAATGCCTCCCGACTGGTCTCTAACTTCCCTAACTACCCTTGTAAGATGATCGGTAGCCACATGCAACTGCTCTCTAAGAGCGTTGGTTCTCTCTTGCTCCATAGCAACATCCCCTTGGAGCTCAAGAATCCGGTTAGCTTGCATTCGCATAACACCCCTTAGCCTCACCATTTTCGGTTTGGTCCCTAACAGTGGCTCGCCTAAGCCTTCTCCGCTCATCAAGAACGGCCACGACTACCCAATAAGAGTAGTTCTGGCATCGACTACAGCAGTGAGTCCGACTAGCGGCACTCCATCGGCGGATTGGTCCTCCAGGCCTCTCCTGATAATCAATTACGCGAAAGCGCCTCCGAGGCGGCTCACCTCCGTCCTCTGCACTTGTTCCAACCATAACCTATAAGGATAGCGAAGATTTACATCTTAGACAAGGGAATCACACTTAACAGCATCTTAACACAATTCCCACAGGTGCTAAAACTAAATTTCTAACTTGCCCAAATCGTTTCTAACCTAGGTTCTGATACCAATTGTGATAGCCCCACTTTTCCCTAGGGCGTACCCTAAGGGTTAGTGAACTGCCTACCAAACTCTCACCAAGACTACAAAACCGAACTCACACAAACTAAAACTTTCCGAATGATGGTACATAGCTTAAACGTATCGACGACCACGTAACGAAAAATGAAACCGAAACTAAAAATGAACAGTGACTACCACGTCACAATTCGGCCGGTTTCTGGCCGGATACCCAGCCGGATTGGAGGCAGTGGCTCAACCCAAAAATTTTCAAAGTCCCCTGCAAATCTGGCCAGATATCCGGCCAAGAACTGGCCGGATTCTGATGAACAGTTCCCCCCAGAATTTCTTCTTTCCTCGATTAACTTCCGTACTCGCCCGAAAACCAACCAAGTACGAGTAAACTTTATCTAGCACTAGAGAATGTACATTCCCAAGAAAACATACTACATATATATATGAAGAAACATTCATATATACACATGTTAATGAGTTTACAATCAAAAGGGAACATCAAATTGAGGTACATTTAGGGTTTCCAACGGTCGAGGAGCTATACAAAAGAACAAAAAAATGTCTAACTAGCTGAACTCGCTTCTCAAAATCGTGATATCCAAAAGAGGTTCCTGTAAAGAAAGCAAAGATAACGAGGGTGAGCTTTTGCCCAATGAGGTACTAGCAAGTCACACAACCAAAATTCACAATCGCAATCGTGCTCAAGTATGCATGGCCATCAAACATAGAAAAAGAAAAACACCAAAATGAATCCAGAAATTAAAGGATACAGGTGGCTCTCAGGAGCCAGTTTCCCCATTTCAATTCTTGATCTCATCTCGTTGACCCTCCGTCAACGGTCGAAGAAACGAACATGACCGTAGATCTCTCTTTACACCCAATACCTTCCACCATACATTCTCCTTGCCGGGCCTGAACACCTCATAGTAATCGAGGGGGTAATACTCGAGTATACCCCAAGGTCGAGAAGATAACACTCCACTCGACAAACAATGACCCCATGGTTCGCTATCTAATCAACCGGCCCTTACCGGCTCGACTCGATTAACGACCACTGAGGTTTGAACTCAGATATCATAGTAAAGTCGTTGGACTCATGCCCCAAACGACATCAAACCATGCACAAGTCAAATTCACAGTTATATAGTAATCAGTTACACATGTAAGAGAACGAGGGCGATAAAGTACACTCTCGTCTCATGCACAGAGTCCACAATCATTGAGTGCAAAGATTCAAGGACAATCAATCACTTAAGCATTAATCATGCAATGGTACACTCACCAGTTTAAACAAAGTAAGTTCACAAATTTCCGTCTGACGTGGGCCTTGGATCACCGTCACGTCCTAAAACAAGTAAGAAACAACAATTGAGACTCGAACATGAGTCATACTCATTCAATGAACTACTAATGCAAGACAATTACAACTTGGAAGGAAAAAATAAATAACATTAAGGGCTAAAAGCTTAAACAAGCCTAAACCTTTCATTTCTACTTAACCGCAACCTAAACTCAAAGAAACCCAATATACTCAACATTTGGACAGTATTCCCCCTTTAATTTTCATACTTTTCCATCCTACAAATACCCATCAAACTTCATCCAAAACAACCACAAGTCACTTACAATTCATAGGCTATACAACACACCTTATTAGGGTTACAATACCCTTCAATCTTAGTCAAACAAAAGCCATACAACCATCCATAGTAAAGCCCTAATTAGAAACCCTACAACTGAAATTTTCCGCATAAACTGAAATTTTCCCGCAAACAACCACAACTAACCTATAAAGCTTCATTTTACACCAAATCAAGCTATCATTCCATGGCTAACCATTAATCATCATATAAAATAGAAAATACCCAATAAATCTGAAATTCATCAAAACCCTACTTTAAACCATGAAATGTTCTATAAAACAACCTACTAAGCCACTACAAGTCACTAATTTGCCATTAATACAACCAAAGAAGGAGTTTCCAAACAAAGTACCTTGAATCCTCAAGAAAGGTAGTAGTTTAGGGTTTCCTCTTCCAAAAACACTCCACCAATACCTTTAACTCTCCTTATCAAGTAACTTTTATGGAGAAATTTGAGATTTGGTTGGTTGAATCACCAAATTGAAGCAAGAAATGGAAGATACAAGATGAAGCTCTCTCTCTTCTTTTCTCTCAAGGAGCTTGGCCAAAAGGAAGAAAAATGAAGATGATTTTGGTCAAAATTGATGTTTTGGTAAGGTAAAGAAAGGTGGTCAAGGTCCAACTTCGAATAGAATTGCGACATGTGTCACCTTTTATGTTTAAACCTATCTTTTTGTCCCTCCATGGTTAATCCATCTAGGTAACCTCTAATTACCTCCTAACCTCCAGTAACTTAATCCCTTTTATGCAAAACTTAACCTAATTGGCCGAATTTATCGCACTTAACGCACTAGCGGGTCCCATGTCCAACATACACTCCTAACATTTCATGACCTAACTTATACTAAAAAAATAATTTTTCAACTATGTTTACTTATAAAAATATCTAAAAATTTAATAGAATAAAGAAAATATAGAAAACGTGTGCAAAGAAATAAAATAATGCCTAGAAATAAAGAAAATTTTTCGGATTCTCACATACATGTTACGTGCACTTATATGTTTATTTGTTTTAATTGATACCTTATTCGTTTCACTATATATTATTAATGTATGACGTCACTACACTAATCCAATGCCAGTTGTGTGACGCCCCTACTTCTCCCAAGGGCGAACCCAAGGGTATCCGCGAGACGCCTGCCCAACTCTCGTCAGGACTCACTACAATCCATAATTCAAAATTTCGAAACACTTCAAATATTTCAATATATAATTAAAGTACTCCAAAATATTTCATACTTATAATCAGTTAACTTTCAAGCTTAATACAATCCAAAAGAGTATGTACTACAACCATCCGTTATAATACAACTTAAGGTTTTCAAATGAAAACAATCTAACACTATTCACAAGCACTCTTGGTCTCGAACCCTGTTAAGGAAAACAAAAATGTGGAATGAGCTACACAACCCAATGAGGTTCCAAAGCACTCTAGTAGTTCTAATAAATCAAGTAATTTGAGTATACCACATATATGGTTTCAGGTTGCATATTGGGCACATTAGCATGAGACGGTGTTCATTGTACGATTAATTTGAGCATAACACAGGTATAGTTCGAGATTACACATTGGCACATTAGCATGGAACAGTTATCATTACGCAAAATAAACACATATTGAAGGATACGGTGTTCCAGTGGAACTATTTCGGTCAACTTCACCTTATGACTCCAGTGATCCCCTCGGTTGTCTGGTCATTACCTTATCCCTCCAGTGGTAATACTCGAGTATACCGAAACGGTGTCCCAGGGTTCCAACCTACCCGACCGAACCCAGTCCTGACTCAAGTAGGTTAGTAACCAAGGGCAAGGCCCAGTTCAGTTTAGAACTTACAACATGCACAAGTAATCAAGCAAATTGATAAACGGTAAACGGTATACGGTGAACGGTAAAAATTTGCTATTTTAGTAGGTCAAGTGAGATAAAGTACACACTCGCCTTAAAATGGTGAACAACTTCATATGAGGAGTTACCAGTAACACTTAACATGTTAACACATAAGCAATATGCGATAATTTTATATGAACATTTAATTTACAGTGATCAAATAATCAAGTAGTCAAGTATCACGTAAGCAGGTAATCAAGTAAATTGATAAACGGTGAGTAGTTACGGTTAACGGTTAACGGTTAATGGTAAGTAGTCACGGTTAATTGATAGACATTATTCATCTTAGTAGACCGCCTATTGGCCATCTATTTTACCACTTAAGAGTCGAGAAGATTCACTCCAATCGACTTATGCAACTATAGCATAGTCAATCATCGAAACGCTTCATGTAAATATGCATTTCAAGTATTTCATATCGAGTAATTCAAGTACATTTTATTTAAATGAGAACGAGTGCGGAAACACTTAACACGTAATGACCATGGAGTAGACATATCATAGACTATTCAAATCACGTACTCCTATATGGAACACTCACCTAGTCAATACAAAAGAGTAAGTGCTCACACAAGTGTTTAGGCGTCCACTTCGAGTTCCTCTTGAAGGTCCCCTTAAGCGCCTGAGCAAATAACCATCAACTATTACACAAATATCACTTAGAACCCCTGCTTATCGAAGAAGGTTGTACTGGTATACAATCTAAGGAGAATTCATGAATTGAACCTTAATTACTCGTAAATCGAGACTCAAAGGTGGAGTTTTAAAATACAAGAAAAATCAGGTTTTCGTCTTTGAAATCAAGTGTAAAACGATCGAGTGATATCGAAGGAAAAAAATGAGTTCTAAAAACTCAATTTCCTTTAAGTTTGGAAGTTTCGGGTTTGTCACACAATCTTGGAAAAATCGTATCTCACTCTCTACAAGTCCAAAATTGGAAAACTTGGTTTTTTTTTAAACTTCTTCCAATGTACTAAAAGATCCTAGAAGACACTTTTCAATGATTCCAAATAGAAGGTATTAAAAAATTGGCTCAAAATTACTGTTTTGGGCTATCAAGGCAGTTTTGGGGTTGGTTTTTGACCAACTTTGAAAATTCGGTAAAATTCACAGAATGGGAATTGGCCTCTCAAATTTGAAACTCAATTAGAGTTACAATCAAAGTTTACAAGAAAACAAGCGGAACAAGAATCAGAGTTTTGAACACCAAGATATTGTGGCTCAAAATCACTGAAAAGTTGAGACGGTTAGGCCATTTTCCAGGTTTGAAACATAGACTTTGTTCCATAAACATCCAATGAGAAATTTAGCGGTAATTGACTTCAAAGTTTTCGAAACAAAACGTTCCAAAACAAGTTTGACCATTCGGCCAAGAAAAAGAAAAGTTTTCCAGATTTGAAAAGCAAGATTTGGGACCTCATTTGGGTATCGAAATGGTCTTAGAATAACACCAAATTTGGTACACATAAACTTCCATATGATTACTATTCTCCTATCAAATTTCACACAAAAACTAGTATGGAAAGACAGTTAACAAGACCACCAAAGTTTGGAAAATATTTCCTAGTAAATCTGTCTTCTTGCTTTTAGTTCGTTTCCGAACATTTTGCACAATGAAATCAGTCCCATTTCGGTTTATTTATGAAGCAAAGGTCCAAGAAACATTCAAGATGCATTTGGTAGGTGGTTAACACCAAGAATTTCGAAACAACAAGTCCCAATCAAGGTTACGGCATCAACTAGCCAAAAAGAGGGTTTTCAATCCCTGAGTCAGTTTCGAACTTCAGCCACAACGCACTCAATCCAACTTGGAATTGAACATCGTTGGTGGCGTTGAAAACTAGATTCATAAAGTTACAATTTCTCAGAAGAATCCATTTCAAAATCTGTCCACAGCTAACTCATATTTGAGCATCAATTCGCTGCTAAAAACAGAGCTCCCAGTGTAGACACGGAACAGGACAGTCAACTTTACAAGGTTGGTACGGATCACTCAGGTGGAATTAGAACATGTATTTTGTACTGTTGGAAATGTGGGAATGTCTAGTTTCCATTACCACAAACAGAACTCAATTTCAACATCGAAGCAAAAAGTTATAGCCAAAACAAAAACACTGCCAGAGCAGTTACGGGAAATTTTTCCAGTTTTGCTGATCTTCGAAAACTCATCATTTGGACAACCAAATCATGCAATTTTTTGATGAAACTTTCTACACATATCACACAACACATATACATCATAACCAAGTCATTAGAACCACAAAAAGTTTCCATAAGGGCCACGGACATCACAGGGGCAAAAACGGAAAAATTCTCCCCTTCACCTCCTTTGAGCTATCCTTCATAAATTCACTTATTTCTACTGATTTAAGCACTAAACCAACATTAATAACATAAAAACTCATCAAATCAGTCCATCAAGCCATGGTGGGAGTTCATAGAACCCACACAACAATTTCCAACATAAACAAAACTACCCACATGATTATATGAACTTATAAGTGCAAGACTACTTCCATAAGCCAAAATTTGTAAGGTTGATCATTGTTTATGTGACAGCCCCACCTTCTCCTAAGGCGAACCAAAGGGTTCGGCGGACCGCCTGCCCAACTCTCGCCAGGACTCGTTCACTCACAAAAAAATAAAATAAGAAAAGCCTCGAGAATAAGCGAAAACAATACCCAAACTTGAACCATATAAATACATTCATCTCAATCTCAACCACAAGTACAGTCCCAAATGTATACCAAAGGTCTGATTTCACAATACAGTTCACCTTATCCAAGCACTAGAGCGGAAATAAAAGTCAAAACAAAACAATTCAAAACAAAACTAGGCTATTCTATTCTATACAGATCTCTCGCCCATACTTGCAACCCCTGTAAGGAAAACAAAAGGCGTGGTATGAGCTAAAAACCCAGCGAGGTTCTATATACTCAAACAAATAATTAGGCAAGGACATTTATCAGCAATTAGCAAGTAATTTAGAAAACATTTACAAAATGAAAGCGATAGTAACACATTCATTAAAAGGATACATGCTCACGAGGAGCTATTCGTTCGTTCGTTCATTCATTCGCCTAATATTTTCCTTATTTCTCCGATCATTAAAACATTGTTTGTAAGTGAAAACTCCTTCATTTCCTTGTCGTTCGTTCATTCATTTCATTCCCCAATCTCCGCCAACTTCGTGGTCATACTCGAGTATACCAAACATTCACCCAGGGTCACTAATCGCCCGACCGAGTCCGCTTCTGGCTCGAGTCGACCAGTAACAAAGGGCAAGGGCCCAGTTCAGCCAGAAGGCTTACATTCATGCATAAGTAACATTTAATCATTCAATCATTGAAAGTTCACGTTCATTTAGGTCGAGTGCGATAAAGTACACACTCGCCTAGCAAAAATCATTTTGGAAACATAACATACCTCAATCACGTATTAAAACAACAATCCAAATAGTCACAATAGTTCACATAGTCGTTAGAAACAAAGCGTATATAGAACACTCACCTAAATAAGCAAAACGTCCAAAGTATCCTTTCGGATATCACCCTTAGTCACCAAGCAACCCTAAGAATAATCATGAGAACATATTATGGTCCAACCAATAAAATGTTTGATGAATCAAGGAAAATCCGAATAATTACTAGTACGAAATATAAGTATGATTTTGAAAGTGAAAAGAGTGCATTTAGTCCAAAAGACATGAGTAAAATAGTCGTAAAACTTATGTCCGCTCTTAAAATTTTGAAATCGCCATTTGAGTGCAAATTCGGGCAGCACGCCCTTTGTGTTTACCAAATTTTCAGCCATTTATGACTTCATTATTTTCCTCAATCAGCCCCCAAAATCACATACAAATAATCTCATTACAATAGCCGTTAAAAAGGCTAAAAGTCATTCAATTACAAAACCAAACTAGAAAAGGGATCGGGATTAAGGTTTAAGGCAAGGAACAAAATGACAGGTTTGACATCTTTTAGCGTATTGGTCACAACCAAAGCTACACCTATCGGATTGAGGTAAACTTTATACCGTTTCGAAGCTAAGACATAGCTCTACAATTCGTATGAAGACACCGCAACCCAGTTCTCAACGTAACCTAGTCAAATTTACCCAAACAGACCCAGATATTCCAGTTCAAAGTTCACTGTGAAATTCAACTAGCAGTCCTGATTTATTCCGTCATATCGCAGCACACACAACTCCGATTCAGTTGATTCCAAAGCCATTCGAAAGCTAAGATACAAGGCTACAATTCTTAAGAAGGCATCACAAGCTAATTCATTCATCCTCCCAGCCAAAAGAGCCAATTACAGATGCTGATTATCATTCTCGGACAGAAACAGGGAAGCAGGGGTAAAATAGTCATTTCAAAGGATACAGTATTCCGATTGAGCTGAAATTTTACAGGATTAATCTAGATTCAATTATCTACAACTTTCATGTTTTGAGCTAAGTCCAATTCAGCCTCCATCATGGCCGAATAACACTGGTCAGACAGGGCAGAAAATTTTCTAAGAAAATCGAAAATCCACACCTCACCACTTATAACCAAGAATTAATGCACAAAACCACCAAAGTGGCAACCACAAGCCACTAATTTGCAACTATTGGAACCAAAGAAGGATGTTCTTAGCAATTTACCTTAGAACCTCAAAGAAAGTGGTAGCTTAGCCTTTCTTTCTCCAAATCAACTCCACCAAAGCCTTTAATCCTCCTTAGTTAGCACTCCTATGGAAGGGTTTGCGATTTGATCGGTTGGAACTCAAGATTTGACCAAGGTTGGAGCTAGAAATTGAAGAAGCTCTCTCTTGTTTTTCTCCTCCAAAGGGCCAGCCAAGAGCAAGGAAAAATGGGATGAAATTGGTCAAAATTTGGTTTTAGTAAAGGTGAAAAAGTTAGGCAAGTCTTCCTCCAATCGGAACGCGACACGTGGCGTCCTTTAGGTTTTAAGCTTATCTTCTCTCTTCCAATGGTTAGTCTACCTAATTAACCTCTAATCATCTCCTAGCACCTTGAAAAATAATGTCACTTAATACTTCATCACTTAATCGGCAAAATTATATCGCACTAGCGGGCCCCACATCGAACAAATGCACTTCAAGTTACGTACACTAACTTATACTAGGAAAATGATTTAAAAATTGTACTTACTTGTAAACTGTACAAAACATTTAATATTTTCAAAGGATAGGATAAAATATAGGCAAAGAAATAAAATAATACTTGAAAATGTGAAAATTTTCGGGTTCTCACAGTTTACCTCTCTTGATGAACAAAGCAGAAATTTTTGGCCTCTTGAAGCTCAACAAAACGGTGGAAAGCAAGCCCTTTTCCTAGCTTAGGTTGTTCACCAAGTGGTTAGCTAAGTGTGGTTAAATTTTGAGATGAAATGGTGAAGATTTGGTGAAGAAAATTGAAGAACTTTGGATGGTTTTTCTCCTCCTTGTGGCCGGCTGTCTTGGAGCTAAGAGAGAGAGAGTTTTGATCAAAATGAAGCTTCCTTGAGAAGCTTTAATTGTTGGCCAAAAGGTGCCAAAAGTCAACTCTCTTCTCGCGCGCACACGTGCGCGTTTCATGCTCGATTCCGCTCGAGTTTGTTTCACTTGTGCACTAAACCTCTAATGCACTTATATTCATACTAATATGATTCACTCTTAATAGTTTAGAAATAATTTCTAAAATCCTCCATTTAGTCGCGCGCGCAAAAACGCGAACTTCCAACTTGTGCGCGATAAAGCGAAATGTCTAAGAAATTCTTATAACGATAGTATAACTAACTATCACTTGAGTATTTAATCATAAAAATACTTATTTTAAAACTAATGTACAAGTCTCCAATTTTCCAAACTTATTGTATCATCAATTCGATTATTGATTCCAATCACGTATTCACTATCCTCACTTATCTAGCCTTTCAAAATTAATTTTCGTAACAAGTCATTTTAAAAATACATGTAAGCCATAGTTCCATGTAATTGGGTCTAAAAAGGTTAGAAAATAATATTCGGGACATTTGGCCAAATAAATAATTAAATAAGCTAGAATTAGGAGTTTAAAATAGGTAAATTTGCCGGTCCTCACAAGTTATGGCTTCTCCCTCTGCTTACTTACTAGTCTAACACTAGTAAAGATTCCTAGAAATGGGTTAATCCAACGTTAGACCCTTAGGTTGTTCATACGTTAGATTCATCTTTTGTGTGACATTCATTATATTTTCAGGCATATTTTTTATTTTAGGATCTTTTCTCATTTGCATGATATTTTCTATTGTATTATCCCCTACCCTCTATTCTCTATGTATTAATCATATCATTTAGGATTACATCCCATTTAAGAAATTGTAAAATAAGTTAGTTCATTTGCTTGTCTAGATTAAGAGAATTATTCTTTGAGTATGGGAAATGGGTGATTATAACTTCGTAGTTTAATTACCCCGTTAATTCCTGTATAAGAAATTATGTCAGGAGTTTTTGTCTCTCGTACCCATTATATTGCATCCCTTTTTCTTTGATCACTTATATATATATATAATGTAATTTTCCTTTCTTTTGAATTTCATTTTTGCATACTCGTGACTCTTTCAAGGGATTATTTTGGCCTTCGCAATTAATGCGATTGATATCAATTAAACCCTTAAATGGACATTTTGTCCCTTTTGCTCTTTTCTATAAATTTAGATTTGCATCCATGTAGGAAATATTCAAACGTGATAAATTTGAGGGTTACATTGGGAAAACTTTTTATTAAATTTCGCAACTACCTTTGAAAGGGTGCCTTAGGCTTGAGTTAATCGAACCTTTGCCTTCCCTTTCTTCAACTATGACTCCGAACTCATTTTCTCTTATTTTTCAAAGACCTAGAGTTGTTAAAAAAGGTTTTATCTATTTTTTGTTAAAAATATTTTTGTGTGACTTAGTATACCTAAGTTCAATACCAAGTGGCGACTCCTATTTTTCTTAGAAAACCCTTTTTAGACTAAATTTTGGATCCAAACTGTCGCATTCTTTAAAGTCCCATTTTAGGCCTCTTTTTACTTATTTTTAAATGAAAAATCACATCTTTTGTAAACATCCTTTTTTTACATCGCGAAAAATGGGGCGCGACATTTATGCTAATGATGTTAGTTTTAAGGATGTTATGAGTTGTGTAAAGGGGCTGCTCATGGTAAGTACCATATCTCCAATGGTTATTTATTCTATTTAGACAAATTATGTATTCCTAGTGGTTCTATTAGAAACTCACTTGTCAAGGAATTACATAGTGGGGGTTTAATGGGACACTCTGGGGTGATTAAAACTCTTGTAATTTTGCAGGACCATTTCTTTTGGTCTCATATGAAGAAAGACATTGAAATGGAAGTACAAGATGTCTGCAATGTCACCATGCAAAATTGACGATAAATCCCTATGGCCTATATGCACCTTTGCCTATTCCTAGTGAGCCTTGGGTTGATTTATCTATGGATTTTATTCTCGGACTGCCTAGGACTAGGAAGGGACATGATTATATCTTTGTTGTAGTTGATAAGGTTTCTAAGATGGTGCATTTTATTGCATGTCATAAAATGGATGATGCATCGCATGTAGCAAACTTGTTCTCTAAGGAAGTAGTTAGGTTGCATGGCATTCCTAAAATGATTGTGTCTGACCATGATGTAAAGTTCCTTAGCTATTTCTAGAAAGCACTTTGGTCTAAATGAGGCACTAAATTGTTGTTTTCAATCTCTAGTCATCCACAGATTGATAGCCAAATAGAAGTAGTTAATAGAACTGTGTTTACTTTGTTATGTGCTTTGATTAAAAAGAATATTCAAACTTGGAAAGATTGTCAACCTCATGTGGAATTTGCTTATAATCGTTCAGCACATTCTACTACTTAGTTTTCTCCTTTGGAAATTGTTTATGGTTTCAATCCTTTAACTTCTATGGATCTAATGCCTTTACCTTTGAGTGAACGTGTTAATCTTGATGGTAAGAAAAAGGTTAAGTTTGCTAGGAATTTGCATGAGAATATTCATTTAAACATTGCCAAATAGACGGAGCAATATGCTAAGCATGCTAACAAAGGGAGGCAGTGTATGGGTTTTGAACCTGGAGATTGGATTTGGCTTCAATACGCAAGGAAAGATTTCCGGTTCAAAGGCACAATAAACTCCTATCTCATGGAGACGATCCTTTTCAAGTGGTAGAGCGCATTAATGACAATACGTACAAGTTTGACTTTCCAGGTGAATATGAAGTTAGTGCTACCTTTAATGTTGCTGATTTGAATCCTTTTGATGTAGGTGATGACTAAGATTTGAGAACAAATCCTTTCTAAGAGAAGGGGAATGATGAGGTCATCCAAGCTGTCCAAACGTCGCACGGCTCAAATGGTGATGCAATTCAAGTTCCAACAGGACCAATTACAAGAGCTCACGCAAAAAAGATGAAAGATTTTCTTCAAATGTTTGTTCGAGCCATGAAAGATCAAGTTGGAGCATATAAGGCTATCGAAGGGCTTGATCAAAGCAACATGAAGCTTGTGAATCTCCTTTAAGTGGCTGATGATCCATGACCAAGCTCCTTAAGGGAACCGTGAGCTTCACACATAATTTAGGGTTTGCTAGAATATTATTCTTAGTTAGTTTTTACTTCATGTGTCTAGATCATGTTGAGCAATAAAGTCCGCATAGTGTTATCTAGTATTTAGTTGTTTCTTAGTAAGTTATTAAGAGTTAATTGTCACAAAATCCTAGTGTTAGTAGGACTAGTGCAATCGGCCAGCTTGCAAGAAACAAAAGGCCGCTTTGGCTTTCCTTGTCTCGTCAGGATTTGGTTGTAAACACCTGCAAAAAGGCCCTTTTGTTACATTAATGACATAAGTAGAATTTTCCAACAAATATTGAGAGAATTTCTTTAACCTTCTTGAAGCAACCTTTGAATAACTTAGAACACGTTCTTGGGTATTCAACTTGGCTTATCAATTAAGAATCGCACTTGTTTGTAGCGCCTTCTACCAATCAACCAAAGTTTTATCTGTCATTTGTTATTGGTTAAGAATTCATCTTAGTTCATGACACAGGGTTTTATAGGGTTTTAGGTCTTCTGCTTAATCTACAAAATTGATACGTTGTCTAGATCCGAGCTTGGAGGATACGAGTTCTTCCATTCTTGGTTGGGTTCATATCAATATTGGTTGGTAGGTGTTTTATGCAAAAAAAAAAAAAAAATTACTTGGCAGTGCTGTCATAAAAAGTTTAAAGTGGATAACATAAAAATTTTAAAAAAATTAAGAACTAGATTTGCCAAAATAAAAGTTAAGAGATGAAATTGGAGTAATAGGAAAAGTTGAAGGACTGACTTGGCAATTTTCTCAGTTAAAGTATCAAAATCGTGAACAGAATTGCAAAGACAGATAGCCGCTCCCAGCAAGACTGAACTAATGACCTTTAACTCAAAGAATGAATACAATACCACCATGCTACGAAAGCCTAATATCATAGATTTTTTTTAAGTCTAAATCCTATATATGGGGGAGGGACATTACTTCTAAATTTTATTAATAAATAAAAGAGGAAGGACATAAATTATACCTCAAGAACAGTACACTTGATGATGTAAGTAAAATAAAGAAGTATTACTCCCTTTATAAAAAATAAATGACTGTAATGGAGTAGGAAACTTGGACTGAAGCTAAAGACACAAGCTAGGAAGCAAGAACGAAGAAGGCGTGAATATCAAAAGCCGAAGGCGTGAATATCAAAAGCCGAAAGTGTGAGGACCCAAATTTTTTATTTTACTTACTTTTATTTATCTTACTGACTTATTTAATTATTTATTTATTCGTTTGCTCAAATTGAGTTATTTCATCCATTTTAATTACAATTACATTGTACATGACCCCAAATTATATTTTAGCACATTTGTTTTAAAAGTTAATTTTTCTACGGCTCAACTAGTGAGAATTAGTGAATATACATTTTTCGAGGCAAAATTCAGTCCGAGAGTGCAGTGGTCTTGGAGAATTAAGGATGATCAATAGTAGACTAAGAAAAGTTAAATTGAAGGATTGGAGGTCAGTGAGTTGAATTAAGGTCAATTAGCAGCACTAATGGCCCACTATTCCTTAGTTGACTTTTTGCACCAAAGCACCTTTATGTCATTTCTTCCTTGTCATTCCATCACTTCACCAACAACCCACACAAACCCTTTCTTCCTTCTCCTTCTTGGCTGGCCACTCTTCCTCATTTTCTTACCAAAATTTCAGCTAGCATTCCTTCCACTTTTGCTCCAAAAACACACTCCAATTTTGCTCACTTCCTTGGAATATCACTCAAGCTTAAAGGGAGACTTGAAGGAGGAAGGAACCTTGGTGGTTTAGAGTTTAAACACTAGTGGTTTGGTCTTCATCTCTTGGAAGTAAGGTAACACTCCAAAGCTCTCATTTGTTTCCTCCAACTTATGGTTAGTTAGTTTTAACTAGTTAAACATTGGGTTGTTGATGGGTTCTAAGAACCTTGATACTAGGTAGATGTCTTGAAGTGGCTTTTAGGTAGTGGCCTTGAGGAATTGCTTGTTTGGTTACTGTTTTTGTGAATGAAATCTTGGTTCTGGTAGTGAGAGTTGAAAAGAAAAGTTGAAGAGAGAAAGGAGCATTCTGTCCAAAATTTCTACTGGTTATTTCTTTCATTTTAATTTCAAATTTTGTGGTCATTTAGATGCGAAAATGCTTATTATATGTTGGTGTTTATGTGTGTAAATTATCTCCTCAAAAGCATTTCATTTGGTTGAGTGAAAGTTGGGTTAAAGTAAGGAAGAAAATCTGGAAAATTGCTGACCAGGTTACTAAACAAGTGTGTACGTTTCAGCCCATAACTTGTCATCTAGGTGTCAAAATCAAGTTCCGTTTGTGGCATATGAAACTAGACTTTGAGGGCTTTCCAACGGTATAAAATGAACCTTCTAGTTCATTTTCTATTGACTGATTTTTCTCACTGTGTTCATCCAAGAAACAAGTGTAGCTGCAGTTTGTAGCTCATTTTCACTTATCTTGCAAAACGAATTTTAAGATGGTTTCTTCCAGTGAATTTTAGCATTTTGAATCTAGTTTCTAATGCTGTAGACCACATTAAATTTTGATTTGTGAAGCTTTAGTTATGACCTGATTTATACACTGTGGCAAGTGCTCCAAAACTGGAATTTCAGTGAAACAGGTTCTAAAATTCAGCTTTCCTAAATCTATTGTATCTTGGAGTAGGAAGGTCCAAATTGAGTTCCATTTGTTGCATTTGAAACTAGACTTGGAGTTCTTTAAATGATATAAATTTCAAGGGCTGATTCTATTTATATGAATTTTGCCAAAATTTCAAATTTTATTGAAAATGCAAGACGATTTTGCTCTATTCTTGCTGGACCAGTGAGTTGGAGCTAAAATTTGAATAATTTCGTATTTGAATCTGAGAAAAGTGACTTCTAGTACATTGAATCTAGTTTTCAACGGTATAAAGTTTCTAATTTTTGGACTTACAGAACTCGAGTTATGATTTTTCCAAGTGGTGTCGCACAAAGCTGGAATTTTCTGGTTTCAAGCAAAATGCTCTTTTAAGAACTTTTAACTTTCCTTTGAGATTATTAGTTCGTTTTAAGTTTGATTTCAAAAATTGGATACAAGGTCTCTTTGAACATTAGACCTTCATTTTGAATCTTGGTTTCCAAAGGATTAAACCTCTCTTGATGCGTTTTCTTGGTTGCCTAATTTTCTTGGTTAATTGCACCTCAATTCATAGTTGAGAAATGGATTTCAACCCCTAATCTTATGCCCTTAATTTCCATGACGTTGACGGGATTTTTTTATCAATGCAAGTTTACAATCCGATTTTATACCCGTTATCTGCAAGTATACAGGTCAATCAAATAATATAGGGCATGTATCGGGTCGATCCCACGAGGAGCAAAATTTACAAGTACTAGGTCCTTATTTTTCTCTATTATATAGACTTATAATGAATTTGAACAGAGAAATAATATTGTTACTTTATACAATTCTGAATTGATAACTTGAAAGATACAATTGGAGACTTTTTACTAAAAAATTAAATCTAGGGATATAGATTCCACTTATGGCATAAACAACACAAATTAATAAATTTACCTCTTGTTATTATTCTTGTTAAACCAGAGATTCATTTCCAATATTACCAAATCTCATTTTCATGATAAAATGGCTCAGAGCAGGCTAGTTTTCCCTATTTTCATGGTGAAATACTAGTGCTACCCTGTTTTCCTTCATGAAATGATAAATAATCCACTTAAGTGTACCTCTATCTTCATGAGCATTCAACTTAAGCTCTACTTATGTGGTTCTATTGTTGAAACCAATCCTCATTGAGTAAGAACAACTATAACATGTTATTGGTGATCAAACAATAACAAGTAAGTTCAGCTGCACAAGTAGACAGGTTAGTATAAGATATAACAAGAGTGAATCACATTCAATTCATATCATTTAGCCATAAGTTTCATCTACTCCCTAGATAAAGAAGTTTAGCTATTCATGATTGATATAACAATCATACTCACAAGTTTATTAATGCAAAACATCATTAAGTACAAGTACAAGAAAGATAAAAGAGATCTTAGCCAATTAAGGATGAATCCCTCAAATTTCTGCTATGTCTTGCACCAAAGAGAATTACAAGTGAAGTCTCCAAGTTTTTCCTCAAGAAGTTCTAGCTAGAGAGAAAACCTATGACAAGAGTAAAACTAACTACGTATCTCCCTCTAGCTTCCTCATACTTCTCTCATAAAAGGTGGTAGAAAGGCACTTTCTACCCCTCATAATTCCAACCCATCAGATTTTGTAAAGGAAGTCAAAAGATAAGTTGTTTTTGACTTGTCAATAACTCATTTTGTCTTCCCTTTTTTACAGAGGCATGTGCCACCGTTTTCTCTCACCAATTTAGCTGGAAAGTTGTGTGAAAAGTGAGAAATTCAGCTCCACACTTTCAGAAGAGAGAGGCCGATCCGAGCCTCGGATCCAAGGGGTAAAGATGGATCCGAGCTCGGATCGTCTAACCTCGAATCCATTGCTCCAGAAGTACAGACGAGGGTTCGGATCACTTTTGTTGAGTACGGATCTGAGCTCGGATCTGTCTGGTCAATTTCCAGATTTTCGATTCCTTCCTTTTTCTTCATTCTTTCGCTCCTAGTTTCTTTTGTTCTTATCCTCCAAATGATTCTTGCTCTTTCTTTATGAAGTTCACATGTCAATTACCTTCAAAACATCACAGGTTAAAGCATTAATCCACTCATTTATCACGTTTTGAATACTTGAACAATATTTAAGCAATTATCATTAAAAGTGTTCAATTATGGCTTCAATCTTCTCAAAAGATACCAAAAATTCATGCCAAACTTGTGCAAAATATACGTTAAATATTCTCTTATCAGACGTTGAACCCTAAAAATGGAGCGTTTTAACTAGAGTAATTTTTGGAGAATTTCACTAGTTTATTACTCGAAACTTGGAACCTTTAGCTTTAAAATTTACTATGAAAATGAGTGGAGTTTTGATGCATTTTAACTCCATTAGTTTGAAAAATGCAAACGCTCCTTATATTCTAAAGCTTAGGCGTAGGACTAGAAGTTTGGAGAGATAAAAATCATTTTCCCTTTTCTCGATTTTCGTGCTGAAAGTAAATATGGTACTTTCTTTTGGAATTAAGATTACTTGCCCCGACTTGAATCGAAAACGACCTTTGAGTTCTCTTTGAGTATTATTTCAATGATTTAGCAAGAAAAGCTCCTTTAACTTGATTCGAACTTGTAACCTAGAGAGCGGGCATAAAGAAAATGTTTTTCTTATTATCCTTGGTCGAGTACCTAGATAATTGTGATTGTGCATATCTCAGGTGGTCACGAGGACGCCAAGGAGTTTGTCTGATCTCTCGCTTTGCTCTTGGCTCTTGGTGAGTGTCAAATGCATGTTCACTGTTCCTATAATTGAAATGATATTTGTACAAGTGCTATATGGTACGTGAACTTGTTGAGGTGAGGGTGTACTTTACCACTCTCATTCTCTCTCTCTCTCTCTTGATTAAATGATATCTGTTAAATGATTGTATATGACTTGTACTTGTACTCGAACATGTTTTTACTTGTGAGTACTGAGCGGCAGCATGTACCACACCCTATTCGGGTGAGAGGTGCCTCTCATACCGACTCAGAGTCATGAACAATTCTAAGTCGATTGGAGCGTTGTCTCATTGACCAATTATACTTGTGGGGACGCCCCAACCCATTGGCTAACCTTGTAACTCGAGTCGGCAAGGGCATGGTCTAGAAGCTTGGTGAACCTTGGGAAATGACATAGCTTGATCTTTTGAGATCTCGCTTGGCATACTCGAACAGTATCGCCACTACATGAATGTTTGGTTTCAGATCCGAGTGGGTGTTATGTTGGATGGAGGTAGTAAATGGAGCGCTACGGTCATGTTACGACTTGAGTTAACAGAGAGTCAACCCCAAATGGCTTAAATCGGTCGAGACATGGAAATAGCTCCTGAGAGCTCCCGTATCCTTCCATGTGTGTTATTTTCTTACTTGTGCACTTAAATGAAAGTTCATGTTTAAAATTGCTTTCAAACATGTTATTTGATTGGTTGGTGCTACTTGTTTGTTTGTTTAGATTTTCTTGGCCTCAATGAGCATTAGCTCATCCCTTTAAGTTTGTTTTCCTTAACAGACTTTGGAGGTGGAAATTGGAGGTTCTAGACTAGTGACTTTTGGTGGAAGCTAGTATATCTTTTGTATGTTATTGGAGACCATTAAAGTGTAAATTTTGTTATACTTGGGATTTGTGGTTTGTAATCATAAATGATTTACTTGGGAGTTTTAAGCTTGTATATTCGAAATACTTCTTAATTAAGTCGATGGTTAATTGTGATCCTTTATTAAACTTGAACGAGTATGTGAGTCCTGACGAGAGTTGGGCAGGCGTCCCGCTAATACCCTAGGGTTCGCCCTAGGGAGCGGTGGGGGCATCACAAAAAGCATGATCATTGAGTGGGAAGTTCACCAAAGGCGTGCTCACAAAATCATGCCTTTGCTAGGTTTCAGCTATTCTAACAGAAGCCAGGAAGCGCGGCAACTTGTAGCTGCATTGGACACTTGTTTAGCTCTTATTGGTTTAATTAGAAGTTTGTTAAGATTCGATAGCATTATAAGCAGGCCTATCTGCTTCATTTTGTTTAGCTTTTTGAATTATTTCATTAGATTTGTTTTGTAGTAACTTAGGGTGCAATCCCCATTTTCCCTCCCAAACTTTCCTTCAGATTCTTCCACCTTCTTAGCTGAATCCATTTCCTCTGTTCTTGTAACTTGTCATTAAGATTCATTAATGAAAGTCGAGTTCATTACAATCACTATTCCATTGATACATTTGAGTTTGATTTATTTGAGTCATAATAAAGCTATAAATCTTCACACAAATCCTTAACAAAGTTAGATACCATCATATCATAGCTAAAAACACACACATCAAGGTTGGAAAATGAAACCCTAAGCTAGAAATTTCACCAATCTTCATAAATCTAGGTTATCTTCCATAAAACTTCCAATTTCAAGTCATCTTCCTAATTACAAAAATAGAAAGAGAAGGAAGTTCCTTAATTTCATACCTTCAAACCTCCAAGGAAAATACAAAAACAAGAGTTGTCCTTCCCAACTAAATCCACTACAAGCCTTCTTGCTCCCTTGATGCAACTTTCTACGGATTGATTTAGGGTTTTAGGTTGATTTCCCTCCAAATCAAGTATGAATCAAGATGATAAATTGATGGCTTTTCTCTCCTTTCCCTCTCTTGAAGTCGGCCACCAAGAAGAAGAAAGCAAGATGATGGATTTTTGGTTCAATTTTGCAAGATAAAGACTAAGATTAGTCTTGGTCAAAGGTAGCTAGATCACCAACACTTGTCACCCTACCAATTTGTCTTTCTTTTCCTTTTCCTTAGTCAATAATGGTGGCTGATTTAAGGGTTAATTTAGGGAGAATTAGGTGAAATAAAAATAAGGAGATTAGGGTAAGAAAGTATTGGTCAAGTGGGGTCAACCTGTAACAAACGGCGCACGTCGGTTCAAACCTATTTTCCTTAACTCTCTTGTACTTGTATTTTAACTTATGATTCACTAACTTATTAGTATCACTTCTATTCACACACTTCCTCTTATCTAATACTCACCCTTATCCACCAAATTTAGTACACATACCTCATCAATTAATCACACTCCCCAAAATACACCAAAACCCTAACTTACTCTAACTTGAAAAGTAAAAGTAAAACTCTTGGCTCAACTAATGAAATCACCATGAGATTCAGGGCTAGTAAGTAGTTAGATTATCAAGTAAAGAAACATAGAAGGAAATATAAATTAATTTTTCAAAAATGGGAGGAAATTCTAAAGGAATTTTCGAGTTCTCACAAGGCTAATTGATCAGCTTCCTTGCAGATCCATTTCCGACTCGATCGCTGGTGGTTTGAGCGATTTTTGTTTTTCTGTACCATTTATGGATACCCATGAGCAACTTTTCTGAAGAAATCGTTTGGCGAAAACGTCTCTAACCCTCTCAAATTCGGGCCCAAACTCACGACGTCATCAGCCTGTGGAAGAATTTTGCAGCACAAGAGTGGAACTTTGCTTGCAAAAGATTTTCGCGCAGATCTGTTTCTCCAATCATCTCGTGCTTGGTTTTTCTCTTTAAAAGGCTAAAAGGTAATCTTTCCATCTTTTCTGTTCATAGATCATTGAATCTATATCAGAAGCATTAAAAGCTTTTCGCAAGATTCCCATGCTTGTTGTCGCGTTCTTCTGCTTGTATTTTCTGTTTGTGAATTTGGTGGGTGGGGAGGAGGGAAGGATTTGAACCATGATTTGTGCATTAAGTGGTGCGTTCTTTGTTGCAAAAAGAAAGTAAGATGTGTGAAACACGTCGATCACAGTCATTCGATCCGTCACCCAGCTCATTTCTTTCTTTCTTGTTTTGTTTCCTGCGCAAGAGTAGTTAAATGGTTTGGTTAGAAGTTCTTTATTTAGATGCTGAAGTTGTGTGTAGAAAATGGGTTTCGTAGCCCTGCTTTGGGCCAAATTCTGATGATTGTTGGTAGAGTTTCTTGACTAATGACTGAACATAGAAAATTGCAGAACCCAGAAACTAGCTTAGAAGAAGAAAGCTTCTTCATAAACTTGCATGGAAATTTCAGAAAAATTGCATTTTTACCCCTCAAGTTTCCCCTTATTCTACTATGGCTGACAAAATCAGAAAAATTAGTCACTTTTGCCCCTTTAACATGTTATTTTTCTTTGGTATGTCTTAATGTATTTTTGGATAGATTATTCATTAGTCTTAGGAGAGAAATTGAAGGTTTAATAATTTTTGATAGATTTATACTTTTGATTTGGATTTTAGTAAAATTTTGGGTAATTTTGTTGTTTAATTATAGCAAACGGGTTTTCATTCATTTTGTGAATTTTAGCATTTCATTTTGGTATGCTTCATCTTAAAACCTTAATTTTATTTTATATTAATTTAGAACCTTAATATTTGTAATAATAATGATTTGACCCCTCAAACTTCTTTAATTCTTTCAATTGGGTAATTTTTTGTTTGAATTTGTTGAATATGGGTTGTTTACTTTCATTTGAATGTTTTGATTGATTCAATTTCGTGTTTATTTCCATTTCTTGTCATTATTTGTTAATTAAAGTGATGCCTTGACCTTTTCCTTTGTTTTGGAGGGTAAATAAGAAAAATTTCATTTCATTAGATCACCAATTCAAGGGAGGTACACTCTACTCCTTTTTTTGATTTTACTTGATCCTATGTGCTACAATGTGATTTTATGTGTGTAATTGCATGTTTTTTTATGAATATTTTTTATTATTTCATTTATTTCTTTATTCACTTTATTTATTTTAATGTTATATATTTATTTTAATTTAATTTTGGTTATTTGAGAGGCATTTAAATGCCAAATTGTAATAGTTAGGTTTATTATTTTATTTTATTTCATTTTTCCCTCTTAAATTGTAATTAGGGCCCCCTAATGTAATAGTTAGGTTTCTATTTGCTTTTATTTGCTTGCGTGGTTGCATGTTTGTGTGTTTACGTATTACTTGCTTTCTTATGATCTTGCATCTAGATATCACGCTTATGTGTTATGTGTTTTATGTAATATTATGCGTTTACTTGCTTTTATTATGTTTTATATGATTAGTTTAGTTATAATCAATGTGTGACGTCACCACACTAGTACAACGCTAGTTGTGACCTTTTCCCTCGATTTTCCACTAGTCCAACGCTAGTGAAAACTTATAGACATGGGCTAGTCCAATGCTAGACCTTTAGGGACCGTCCACGTGCTAGATCATGTTTGTGTACAAATCATTATATTTCATGCATATTTCTACTCTTTTAGGATCCTTATCATTTTGCATATTGCGTGATACTTCCCCTATGTATCCCTTATCCTTATGTATGAGACATGACATTAGACTTGTATTTCATTTAAGGAAAGTTAGAACTAGGTTAGATCATTTTGCTTGCCTAGATTAGGAGAGTACCCCTCGAATATGAGATATGGACGAGTATGGTTTTCTAGTGTTAGCACGTTCGTATTCCCTCTATTAAAGGGAAAATTGAAGTCACGAATGTTAGTTCCCCACACCCATTATGATGCATTCCCTTAGGTCACGTATATTTGTATATTATAATTTTTCTATTTTTTCCTAGTCACATTGTTGCATATTCGTGACCTCTTCAAACAATCAACTTTTGGGCGTTGCAATTAATACGATTTACACCAACTAAAATTCGAAAAGACATATTTGACCCTTCCGATATACATTAGATCTAGGTTTGCATTCATATAGTGACTTCCAAATATGATAAATTTTTAGGTTAAAATAAGAAAATTTTTTACTAAATCACGCAACTAACCTTGGTTAGGTTGAAAGGGTGTTTTGGATTTTATCCTTACTTTCCCTTTCTTCAACCATGACTCCCAAACACTTGTATCTGATTTTTGAAGATTTGAAATCGTTTAAAAAGGGTTTCTCTATTTTTTATTTAAAATTCAATTTATGTGATTTGGTACACCTTAACTCAATATCAAGTGGCGACTCCTATTTTTTATTAAAAACCCTTTTTAAACTATTATTTTGGACCAAAATCGTTGTACTTTTAAACCCCATTTTAGGCCCATTTTCTTTATTTATTTTCTAAAAATAAAAAAACTCATTTTAAATCAAAATTAATCAAAATTCCTTTTAAAACTCGTAATTTATTATTTTTTTCCTTTAAAAAAATGGAGCGCAACAGCTTGGCGATTCCACTAGGGACTTAGAGAGATCAAACATTTGATTTAGTCAATCCTTTTCTTTTTCTAATATTTTTATATATCAAATTTGGAGATTTTAGGTTGCATTTCTTTCCTTTTTAGGGTTTCTTGCATTTCACACGCTCAATCGTCTCGATATCCGTGTATTTACTGAATAATGTGTTTATTTTCTTTCATTCACTTATGTTTATATATCGCGCTTGTATCTTGGAGGGGGAATAGCCACCCTAGAACCTTCACTGACATTTGATGGTATTTAATCGCTCCCTTCAAAAAGAGCACTTCATACGTGCATACGTTTTACTTTATAACCCCCTCATTTCTTTTTTACTTTTTAGTGGTTGTCATACCACTCTTCCCTATTTAGGATTAGAATTGATCCACTTGGACATGTGGCCGTGGCACGACGTGCGCGTAACAATGTCCGAGGGATCACTCGAACCACCGACTCTTGGGCCTTGGGATTGATGACCCTTCGCCTTTGATTTGAAGGTTTGGGGACCTGAAAATTTATCGAGTCTAGATGCATTAGTGAGCCCAACTTCATGCATCCATATTATAAATTGCCCAGGATAGAGTCGATCATATCCAACTAGAAACACTAGGCACGAAGGGAGAGATTTCACCCCTCTTTCCTTATTTTCCTTTTGCTTTTAGTATCATCTAAATTGCCCCAATGTGTTATGTGTTATTTGTTAAACTAACATTTCCTTGTTTTCTAGTCTATTTCATTCACAAACGCTAGAAAATAAAGAGTTCTGGCATAATACTCTTTTAGAACCTACCCTCTTAGATAGGTTATTGCACGTTCAAATTTTGATGTATTGCATACATAGGTTAATAATTGCGCATCATTTTGGACCCACCCTAGCATACGAAGAGTCCTTTAAGTCATGTTTCATTTCAAATTTCATATTTAAATTGTTTTGATAAATTGGTATCATGCATAAACTTTAGAGAGAATTGTGAGGACTCGTAATTTTTATACTTATTTATTTATTTATTTTATCGAATTATTCACTTATCTATTGGTTTACCCTAAAATGGTTATTTTTATGACTAAGTACTCAAGTATTAATTAGTTATACTATCGTTATAAGAATTTATTAGAAATTTTGCTTTATCGCGCACAAGTCGGAAGTTTGCGTTTTCGCGCGCGCGACTAGTTGGAGGATTTTAGAAATTATTGTTAGACTACTAAGAGTGGATAATAATAGTGCTAAAGGAAGTGCATTAGAGATTTAGTGCACAAGTGAAACAAATCCGAGAAGAATCGGGCACGAAACGCGCGCGTAGGTGCACTATTGGAGAGTTGACTTTTGTGCACTTGAAACTACACCTACCAAGCTTCTCCAGGAAGCTTTGCATCAGCCATCTCTCTCTTTTCTCTCTCAAAGTAGCCGAAACTCTCAAGGCAAGAAGGAGCAAAAGTTTTCTTCATCATCTCACTCAAATCACCCATCCATTTCACTTTAAATTTGCTACACAAACTCAAAACCACTTGGAGACTATCTTGGACTAGGAGAGGAGCAACTTATCCACGGTTTCTTGGAGCTTTTTAGTGGCCGAAATTGTGGTCTTCAATGTGAGAGCCCGTAAATTTTCTTTATTTTAGGTATTAATTTATTTCTTTGCACCTGTTTTTCCATATTTTCTTTATTCGATAAATTTTCTAGACATTTTTATGAGTAAATAGGGTTTTAAAAATGTTTTCCTAGTATAAGTCAGTTTATGAGATTTTCGGAGTAAATAGTGGACGTGGGACCCCGCTAGTCGCGTTAAGTGAGAGAAATTCGGCCAATTAGGTTAAGTTGTGCAGTAAGGCATTAAATTACTGAGTGTTAAGAGATAACTGGAGGTTAGTTAGGTATTTAATCATTGGAAGCTAAAGGATAAGGAGAAATCCAAAAAGGCGACACGTGGCGCGATCCTATTGGGCCAACACTTGGCCTAACTTTCTACAACTTTACCAAAAGCAAAATTTGACCAAATCATCTTCATTTTGCAAGCTTCTTGGCCGAAATTCCTCTAGAGAGAAAAGGAAAGAAAGCTTCAACTTCTACTTCAATTTCTTGTCCAAATCTTGAAAATTAACCGATAGAAATCCGATTTGCTCCGTAGAAATCGCATACTAAGGAAGAACAAAGGTGTTTGTGGAGTGATTTGGCAAATCAAAGCTCTAAGAGGCTACCTTTCTTGGTGTTTGAGGTATATTGCTTAGAACTTCAATTTTGTCCATAATAATTGTAAATTAGTGGCTTATATCGGTTAAGGAGCTTAGTTTATGGATGATTTTGTGAATTAAAGTGAAGTTTGGTGAATTTATCATTTTCTTGGGAATTTTTCTGTTTTCATATGATGGCTAAGGTTGGCTTGGATTGGTGGCTTAGTATGGTATGGAATTGAAGTTATTGTGCATTAATTGTGATTAATTGCGGAAATTTCAGCTTTATGTGGGAAAATTCCAGATTAGGGTTCTTATATTGCCCTGTTCTGACCAGTTCTGTTCGTCCAGGATGGAGGCCGAATTGGCCTTAG
The DNA here is from genome assembly GCA_023065735.1 of Coffea humblotiana. Lineage (NCBI taxonomy): Eukaryota > Viridiplantae > Streptophyta > Magnoliopsida > Gentianales > Rubiaceae > Coffea > Coffea humblotiana. Next base: position 20,141,245 of record CM041211.1, read on the forward strand.
CTCAAAACATGAAAGTTGTAGAGAATTAAGTGTAGATTATGCCTGTAAAATTTCAACTCAATCGGAGCACGGTATCCTGTGAAATGACTATTTTACCCCTGCCTCCCTGTTTCTGTCCGGAAATGATAATCAGCCTCTGTAATTGGCTCGTTTGACTGGGAAGATGAATGAATTGACTTTTGATGCCTTCTTAAGAATTGTAACCTTGTATCTTATCTTTCTAATGGCTTTGGAATCAACGGAATCGGAGTTGTGTAGCCTGAGTTATTGCTGGTTAAAGTCAGTGCTGATAACTAGACTGATCTTAAACTTTTGGATCTCTGTTTGGTAAATTAGACTTAGATAAACTATAAATTAGGTTAAGTGGCCTTCATAAAAGTTGTTCCCCTCTGTCTTAGCTTCGAAATGGTATAAGGTTCACCCCGATTCGATAACCATAGCTTCGGTTATGACTAAAATGCTACGAGATACCAAATCTGCCATTTAGCTTTTGTCTCCAAAATTGATATTTGCTTGCACTATTGCACTTGTGTTGTACTTGGATGACTTTGGAGCCTATGGAAGGGCTATTGTGGTAACTTTACTTGTGTGTATTGTGGGGCTGAATTAAGGAAAATAAGGAAGCCGTAAATGGCTGGAAATTTGGTAAACACAAAGGGCACGCTGCCCAACTTTCTAGGCCGCTTGGTTCCTTCAACTTTGAGTTGATTCGTAGTAGATGAACGGCTTTTAGGTCATTCAAGCCCCTAGGTCCTCCTGTTACCTTTTCGTTCCGAAATCACACTTTTGCAACTTTGCCTTCATAGTTCATTTGGGTAGGCATACGACTCATAGTCGAGCCTCACTTGTGCGTTTCATTTACTAGAATTTAGGATGTGAAAACCTTAATTGCTACTTTGGTTATTTTAGGGTTTCTTGGCGATTAAAGTCATTTTGGGGGAAAAACTTTTGAAGTATCTGCACTTGAACTGGTGAGTGTACCACTCCCCTCACTTGTTGCCTAACTTTGTATATGTACTTGCAAATTGTAACTTGAATGACTGTATCATCTGTTTGTCCGGTATGAGACGAGGGTGTACTTTATCACACTCGTTCTCTGGCCTGTGTGACTTGTTTCCTGTATATGTACTTGACTCTGTTACTTGTGTCTACTATGGATCTCATGTACACTTGAATCTGTTATTTATACTTGATATGATGTCGTTTGGACGCGTATCCAACGACCTTCCTGTGCCTGTTAACTCTGAGCTCAACCTCATGGGTAGTTACTTGATTCGAGCCAGCAAGGGCTTGGTCGAGGAAATTAACGAACCATGGGTGCCTGTTCTTTGGAAATCTTTGGGTATTGAGACTCTGGATTTCCGGTATACTCGAGTATTACCATCTCTATTCCTGTTCGGCGTTCGGGCCCGGTAAGGGGTATGTTTGGTGATCGGGATTTGGCGTTTAAGAGGGATCTACGGACATGTTTATTTCATTAAACGTTGACGGAGGGTCAACGAGTTTGGATCAAGTACTGAAATGGGAATTTGGCTCCTGAGAGCCACCTGTATCCTTTCCAGTTGAGATAATTGTTCATTTCCTTATATGTGCCTTAAACGTGAAATGCCATGATCCATGACTACTTGTATTCTTGGTACCTCATTGAGCGCAAGCTCACCCCGTTCCCGTTATCTTTGTTTTTCTTACAGGGGACCAATTTCGAAATCATGATTTTTGAAGAAAAGGGGCGAGCTATTGTATATGTATTTTGTTAAGCTCTTTTGCAACTGAAACCCTAATTGTATTTTGACCGATATGGATACCCTGGCTTGTATTTTAGTTACTTTGTTCAAGACTTTGATGTAAAAATATGTATAAGTGTAATCATTTGAGATGTTGTGATTCTATGGCTTTGGATTCTATCGCGCGTAGTCTAGGGTTTTGTGGGATTCGATTCCGTAGTCCTGGCGAGAGCTGGGCAGGCAGTCCGCCAAACCCTTTGGTTCGCCTTAGGGGAAGGTGGGGCTGTCACATTCAACATCCAAGAATGTAGCAAAACATCTAACCCTTGAAATTTGATTTTTGAGAGTTATATTGGACTTGGAAGCTTGTAGCTTCATGTGGGTAACTTTGTTTGGTTAAAAATCATGTGAGTGGGCTCTATGAAATCCCATAATGGACTTGTTGGGCTGATATGATGATATTGGATGTTATTTATGTTGATTAACTGTTAAATTAGTGGATATAAGTTGAAAAAGTGGAAGGAAAACAAAAGGGAAACTTGCAAGAGCAAGGGGCCGAATTCTGCCCTGTTTGTACAGAGGCCTTGGTTCGATTTTTTTGTGGTTAAATTGCCTTGATTTTGATGTAGATATGTTGTATAGGTTGTGTGGAAAATTTCCACCAAAAATCACTTGATTTGGTTGGGTAAAAGTTGCATTTTCGAAACATGTTCAAACCTGGAAAACGTGTACAGAGGTACTCTGGCAGCGAACTTTAAACGACCGTAACGCTTTGCTACGACGTCAAAATTGAGTGCCGTTTGTGGCATTTGAAACTAGACACTTTAAGTTTTCTAACGGTGTAAAATTCAACCCCTGATTCGACTTGAGTGCACCGTACCAGTTCTTCAAATTTATCTGTCCTGTTTCGTTGCTCTGCTAGAGAGTCAATAAGGTGCTGGGACTTGTTGCTTAAATTTGAGCTAGCTATGGATAGAATTTCAAAATGATTTCTTCTGATGAATTGTAGCCCTATGAATTTAGTTTCCAACTCCATCAACCATGATTAATTCCAAGTTGAATTGAGTGAGTTATGGCCTAATTACAGACCTACACCAGAGAAAGAAAACCCTAATTTTGGGCTAGCCAATGGCTTATTTCGAATTGAGACTTGTTATTTTGAAACTTTTGGTGTTAATCACCTACCAAATGTAACTTGAATGTTTCTTGGACCTTTACTTCATAAATAAACCATGTTTAAGATGATTTCTTTGGCCAAAGGTTCGAACAAAGGAAAATGGAAGCCTAAAGCAGAATTGCCTTGTATAATCCTAGAACTTTAGTGGTCTTGTTAACTGACTTCCCGTGCGAATTTTTGCATGAAATTTGACAGAGGAATAGCCCTTATATGGTAGTGTAATCATACCAGATTTGGTGCCATTCCAAGTCTATTTCGATACCCAACTAGAATCCCAAAGTTTGTGTTTCAAATCTGGAAAATTGCCAAATGGTCTTCATTTTGAACCAACTTTGAGCTGTTATATCTTAGCGCTCAAAACTCTGATTCTTGTTCCATTTGTTTTGTTTTAATTTGAGAGGCTAGTTCACATTCTGTAAATTTTGCCGAATTTCCAAAATTCGCCAAAAACCAACCCCGAATCTGTCTTGGGAGTCCAAATCAGCAACTTGAAGCCAAAATTTGAGTGTTGTCCATTTTGAATCATGGAAAAGTGCATTCTAGGAACTTTTAGTACTTTGGAAGTAGTTTCCAATGGTATCGAGTTTACCAATTTTGGACCTACGAAGAGTGAAATATGATTTTTCCAAAAATGTACCTCAAATCTGAAATTTTCAAACTTGACGGGAATTGAGTTTTAGAGACTCTTCCCTATCCTTCAATACTAGTTGACCATTTTGGACTTGTTTTCACGAAGGAAATCAGTTTTTCCTTGTGTTATTAAAACTATTTTCGAACCTTGAATTTTGAACAAGTAAAGCTCTATTTCATGATATTTTCTTAAATTGTACAAGTGTACAATCTCTCACTTGATAATTGGAGATTCTAAGTGATAGTGTGTAATAAATACCTATTGTTTGTTCAGACATTCAAGGGGACCTTCAAGAGGACCTCAAAACGGATGCCTAAGTACTCGAATTGTGCAATCGTACTCTCCTTTTGTCTAGGTGAGTGTCAAGTGCATGTCTAGTTGAAATTATGTGAATTTACAAGTTATGTATAAATGACTATAACCGTTGAGTCGAGTGTGTACTTTATCGCACTCGTTCTTATTTAAATGAATTATGATTGAATTGATTGAAATGCAATGAATGATTGAATGAAATAAAATGATATGCTATGGCTGCATAAGTCGAGTGGAGTGAACCTCCTCGACTCTTAGTGACACTAGTTGGGGGACGCCCAAATCTCATCGGTCGACCTTGCGACTCGAGCCAGTATGGGCTCGGTCGAGAAGCTTGGGGAGCCATGGGAAAACGTGTATAAGTTTGATCTAATGGAGAGATCTTACTTGGCATACTCGAACAGTATCGCCTAAAACAAAAGACAGGCGGACCCGGTATAGGGGTATGTAACGGTGATCGGGGAAAGGATAAGTGAAGTTCTACGAATTATAACCTACCCGATTAACGGAGTGTCAATTCGTGAATGTTCTGGATCGTGCAAGTGGAAAATAGCTCCTAAGAGCTCTTGTATCCTTGAATTGTTTCTGTTTACATTTTCTCGTTCGAATTATTAATTACTTGAATATTACTATTTTATTTGTTAAATAGGGTTGCTACTTGGACAACGTGCTTGCATGTGTGTTTCTTGGTCTCACGAGCAATCGCTCATCCCGTAGATTTGTTTTCCTTAACAGGAATGGAACTGAGGTGAAACTCGGAGAAATCATTGAGATAAACTTTTGGAATAGGGATTTGATTGTAATCAAATGGACATCTTTTGGGTGGTTGTATGTCTTTTGAAAATTGATGTATTTTGTACTCGTGCTATAAGACTGGATATTTGGTTATGGAAGCGACATTTCTTTATTAGACTTGTATTAATAGTTATTATTGTTAAGTTTGAATCGAATTGTCTTGAATCCTGGCGAGAGTTGGGCAGGCGTCCCGCGAATACCCTTTGGTTCGTCTTAGGGAGAAGTGGGGGCGTCACAGGAATGTCACATAGGGAATCCCATGTTAGGAATAAACCATCTTGTGTTTCGGATATGTAATCCAATGAGACTTGCATGTTTATATTTTTTGTATCATCCAAAAGGATAGTGCACAAAATAAAGTAGAAGCCGATCTTTTTCATGATAATAGATCAACTTTTGCACATTAGATTATGAGCCTCTAACAATTAGCTTTTGGCCGTTTTTTTAAGAATTGGTAAAAATCCCTTGTGTAAAGGACATTAAGTTGAAGAAATTCACGATGATTCCTCATTGTTGAGATAATAAATATATCGAGGGCAAATCTTGATTTTAGAAAACTCATAGACTAATGCATTGTAACGAAATTTGTACAATTTGGAAACTACAAATGAGTTGACAATTTAGTCAATTTTCAAATAATCTATTTTACTAATTTAATCATTTTTAGGGCAATCTAGTCAATTTTCAAATAAACCATCAATTCTATCCATTCCATTTTTATGAGTTTATTCGTATCTAGGATGATTGAGTCGATTTTTTTGGATAAACCATCCGCCTTATACAATCTATTTGATCAATTCATTTTTAGGATAATTCAGTCAAATTTTTGAATAAATCATCAATTTCATCCAATTCATTTTACCAGTTTATTCATTTTTCGAACAATCTAGTCAATTTTTGAATAAATCATCATCACTCTATTCGATCTATTTTGATCAATTTATTTTATTCAATTCATTTTGACCAGTTTACCCATTTTAGGGTGATCCAATAAATTTTGGATAAATCATCAATTTCATTCAAATTTATTTTTGACCAGTTTACCCATTTTTAGGGTGATCCAGTCAATTTTGAATAAATTATCAATTTCATTTAATCCATTTGACCTGTTTATTCTCTTTTAGGGTTTCGATCTAAAGTTCATTGAATAAACTAGCCGAGACATTGCAATCCTTTCAAGAATAAGCTCTCTCACACATCACTTTATGTACTCATCAAAGTAATCAATCCATTCGGATTTTGTTCTTATTTTGTTAGGACAAATGTTTCTTGCCACTCCAATTGACCAAATTTTTCAAATTATTTTTCACTCGAATATCAATAAGTTGATCGGATTCATCAGGTATTGTATGGTACCTACCCTAGAGGATTGCATTTTCATTCTAGATCTACCCTTGGCACAAAAAGGGGCTCCCCCCAATAGGACATGCATCCGAATTACTTTAAACTTTTTACTTACTCCCGTCTTTTTTTTTCTTTTTGTTAGCAGTTAATCAAGAGGGAAATCTATAATTGTTTTTTTTTCTTAATTTTTAGGTAATTGCAAACATAATTATACAAAGAAACCCCATCAATACACGATCACGTATTCGAGTTTTGAGAAATAGTGTAAACATGAGTACACATCCTGAATCAACCGATAGGTTTGCAACGACACCAATAGCCGACCTTGCAAATCTGGGAGATCAATTGAGCGAAGTGTTAAACAAATTTAATGAGTTAAGCATGGATATGACCGCACAACGGTGCGTGATTGATCAGTTGGTTGCTAGTAGCAGCAGCAGTGTTCAGTATGATTCCTAACCTACTCGTCAACCTACCTACTCATGCCCTTACCCATATTATGCAAACCCACGCCCTGTTTACCATACTACTATCAATCACTTTCGACCTCACCCAAACTATGCAAACCCACCTATACTACCCGTCCCAATTTTTCAACCCAATCGTCAAACTCGGTCTCGCCCTCCTTATAATCCAAGACCTGTTCAACCTGTGGCGCCCCCACTTCTCCCTAAGGCGAACCAGAGGGTATCCGCGGGACGTCTGCCCAACTCTCGCCAGGACTCAAGGCAATACGATTCAAGTTTAACTATAAATAACTAATCATACAAGTCTAATAAAGAAAGTCGCTTCCATAACCAATATTCAATAGTGCACCACAAGTACAAAATGCATCAATCATCCAAATCTTACATTAGATTCCCAAAAGTTACATCAACCCCAATTTATACAATAATTCAAAGTCTAGTCATATACATTGAGAAACCCTAATACAAAAGTACGTCACAAGGGGGTTTTTCTTCAAGTTCGTTCTAATCCATTCCTGTTAAGGAAAACAAATTTACAGGGTGAGCAAAACGCTCGTGAGGCCAAGAAACACATATGCAAGCACATTGTCCAAATAACAATCCCATTTAACGGATAAAGCAGTAATATGCAAGAAATTAATTAATTCGAACAATAATATGTAAACAGAAACAATTCAAGGATATAGGAGCTCTCAAGAGCTATTTTTCACATGCGCGATCCAGAACCTCCACGAATTGACACTCCGTCAATCGGGTAAGTTTAGTCCGTAGAACTTCACTTATCCTGTACCCTTTCACCTTACATACGCCTGAATCGGACCCGCCTGTCATTTGTTTGAGGCGATACTGGCTCGAGTATGCCAAGCAACACCTCTTAATAGGTCAAGCTTTTGTTTTCTCATGGTTCGCCAAGGACGCCGACCAAACCCATGCCGGCTCGAGTCCAAGATTAACTAGTGAGATTTGGGCGTCCCCCATGAAACATTTGTATGTCGAGGAGATTCATTCCAACGACGTATGCAGTCATAGCATACAAATTCATGTCATTCAAGCATTTGATATATCCAAATATTTGATAATTTCAAGCACTTGATAAATTTCAGCATTTCAAACAGGAATTATTTATTTTCGAATGAGAACGAGTGCGATAAAGTAAACACTCGGCCTCCATTTTCAAAATCTCAAATCATGGATAACAAGTAAGCATGTATCAAGTTCACAGGAGTTAAAGTAAACATGCACTTGACACTCACCAAATAGTTCAAGTAGTAAAGCACACTTGGAGTTCAGGCGTTCCACCGTGGGATCCTCTTGAAGGTTCTCGTGAGTGCCTGAACAATTAATAATAATCTATCACTCATAAACCCCAATTATCAAGTTCACAGGAGTTCAAGTACCCTTTTGCCATGTGGCCGAAGGCCACTGGCTGCTCGGGAGAGTTCGGGCCCACAAAAATGCACAGTGGCTATACGATCGACTAGCCAATAGTGCCTCGGGGCACTGTTTGAATTCGAATTTAAATTGAAATTCGAAATTTGAATTTCAGATTCCCCCCTCACCCCACGTAGAATTTCGAATTTTGAGTATTCCCGCCCATGTCGGGATAGGCGACACGTATCCCCTCCCTGGTAGTCGCGATGCGCGACACGTGGCAGAGAGAGAGGATGATAAATAAGGAGAATTCCTTGCTCGACACGCCTTGTCCCAACATATTGCTCGATACGGTGCGTTTTGAATGACAGTACCAATCAAAGGAGGACCTTGGATCCCAACCACGTATCCCCTCCACCACCTTGAGTTGAAGGATACCCTGTCGAATTCAGGGGATGATGCCTGCGATGATTCCAGCTTCACCGGGAGCAATTGATCATGTAAACATTTTGGTTGAAGAAGTGGACTGATGAGGATGAATCGAACCCCCGGATTCGGGAACAATCTTCCATTGGATGATGAAGTGGACCCCACACGCTCGGTGATATACGTATAAATTTAACGTAGAATAGGAAGTACATATAAGTACATAGGGATTTAATGCAGCAGTGACACGTGTAATAAATACTAAGTATGAAAATGAAAATTCTTTAATTGATTTGGCTATGATTGGCCTAGTGTTAATTATTGATTGGGCCTGGCGCGAGGTCCAGTGACATTTTTAGTGGCCCATTGGATCAAGAAGTTGAGAACATTTTCGATAAAATTGAGTTGGGCCTGGTGCGAGGCCCACTAGAAATGAATAGGCCCAGTTGTGCTCTATTTGACTTATTGGGTGAACAATTTTAAATAAATATATTCAGATATTATTTATTGGGTCTGGTGCGAGACCCAATGACATTGTAAATAGTCCATTGAATCAAGAAATTGAGTCCATTGGATCACGAAATTGAGAACATTGGAACAAGAAATTGATAACATTGGAACAGGAAATTGATAAGATTTTGTTGATACATTCAAATATTATTTATTGGGCCTGTTGCGAGGCCCAGTTAACAATTGATCAACCTATCTGATCAAGAACTAATGAACATGTTGAGAAATTAAGTATCGTTGTTCAATTCTTCTTCTTCTTGGACAGGTGGTGCTTGATCCTGGTTTGTGAGTGTGAATAGGGGCTGTTCGAGCAAGTAAATATTGCATTCTGCTTAGTCCAGTTAAGGAGTTCCCCACGATCTGGTGCAACTTAAATAATCGTGATACGAAGAATTGGATCCAGGATTGCATAGCACAATTGTTGGAATCCCCCCTTTGATTTTCCTAGGTTTGGCATACTTGCAATTGGATGACCAATCTCGTTGTGCACCCAGGAATTTTTTCCAGTGCTTGAGAAATTGAGGGTTTACGTCATCTATTGATGTTATACCACGCATTGTCACAGTAATGGGCTAGATCAATATGGCCTGCATAGTAATTGTGGATCTGAGGATTGAGACTCCTAGCCCAACATGTTTTACCAGTTCTACTTGGGCCTTCAATTATTATGGACATGGGCCTGTGTGGTCTGTTATCAGGCCCAATAATATTTGAGTGGCCCAATTGATCAAGAATATAGAAACGCATTGGGCCTGTGGGAATCGAGCCTTGTATGGTTCTGGTGGCTTCTGGAATATTCTTTCGAGATTGCTCGACAATTGTCGTAATGAATGATGAACGATCGAGGATCGCCCTTCTTGATGATATTGAGGACCACTCCTTTATTTTCCCCGGCAAAGCGCAGCGGCATATACTTCCCCCGTTTTGTCAGATGAGAATCTGCTCCGGTCATCCGGCCGGAAATTGCCCCATTCAACAAAATTTCCGTATTTTGATATATAATCCCTAACTGCAGAGGAATTCCTTGCGCCTTGAACATTCGGATGGAACATTGAATTTGAATTGGTGATTTGATATCGAAGAACCGCCAGATGCAGTTCGAAATTTACTTGCGAATTGAAGCAGACAGTGTAGATGAGGGGTTCCATCTTAGTGGATTTCTTAGGCAACTCGTAAGTAAATAGGAGAAATAGGGAACTGGATGTTCTTTATTGCATCCAATGCTTGTTCTTTGGTAAGAACACACCTGGGATAAGTGAGGAAGATGTTCTTTGCGTTTATGAGGAATGAAGAAGGTGCTCTCGGCATGTTGAATCTCAACCCAACCTGATGACGTCACTCAACCCAATATAAAGTATCCCTAGTATTTGGTATAATGGGTCGCCTTATATAGCCCTTCCCGAGCGTCTTATAATGGGTCGCCTTAATGGGTCCCTACCTCGAGTTAAAAGCAGTTTTGGGTATATCTTTCTCCAAAATCCTCAATTGATAAAACCCTGTCTCAAATCCAATTTGAAAAATACTACCGCCCCTTTCAATTGGTCAAACAATTCATCAATGTGGGGCAACGGGTACTTATTCTTAATGGTAACATCATTCAAGTCTTGGTAGTCTATACACAGCCTTAGACTCCCATCTTTCTTCTTAACAAATAAGACTAGGGCTCCCCCATGGTGAATCACTTTTCTTTATAAAGCCCCATTCCAATAAGTCCTGCAATTGTAATTTCAATTCCTTCAATTCGGCTGGAGCCATCCGATAAGGCGTCTTAAAGATAGGTGCTACTCCCGGAGTCACATCAATATTAAAAGCTATTTTCCTTTCCGGAGGTAAAGACTCTAACTCCTCAGGAAAACATTTGGATAATCTTTACTACAGGTCCTCCAACTTCACCTTATCACTAGGGGTGTTGATTAGAAAAAGCCAAATATCCTTGAACTCCTTTACTTAACATTTTCCTAACTCGGATCCCTGAGATAAGTGCAGATGAGGCTAATCTCCCCCGTAACGTCCAGTTTTAAGGTTGTCTCTCCCAGAATGCGCAATTCTATTATCTTTGTCCTGCAGTTCAATTGGGCATTATAACGGGCTAGTCAATCCATTCCTAGGATCACATCATATCCCTTAATCGCTAAATCTATCAAATCAATCAATAGTTTTCGTTCTCCAATCCAAATTTCACAATCTCTACACATCAAGCTAGCCAATTAGACTTTTGGTACCCAATAGGCGTTTTAACCTCCAAGTCATACGGTAACTTAATTGGTTTCAAATTTATTCCATTCATGAAATTTGCGTTTACAAAAGAGTGTGTTGTACTCGAATCAATTAAAACCCTAGCTAAACAGTGAAAAATTGGAATTATACCTTCAACCACCTCAGTCGCCTCAGGAACCTATTGATAGTCCAATGCATAAACCCTAGCCGGTACTTTTGGTCGGCTTCCTCCAGCACTGGTCTGCTTGGAAGTTGACTTTTCTGGTCTTTGTGTGTTACCTCCTATCTTTGGTGCTTTCGGGACAACTTGCAACTTGGTGTTCGGCATACCACATAGCAGACACTTTCCAGACTTCCTCCAACAGTCATTCTCAAAAATTGTTGGGTTTACCACAGTACCCACAAGTAACTTCAGGGGTCACAACCGAACCAGTAGAAGGCGCTCCCCTATCTTGAGTCGGCCCATTACGACCTCCTCTAAATAAAACTCCCCTCAAAACTCCAGCATTCCTTATTCCTCCCATTCCTTTTTCAATTTTGGAAGGCTGAGTATTCTTACTAGTTTGTCCAGAAGTACGACTAGAAAAGTTCCTCTTCCTATTATGAAAGTCTCTCACTTGCATTCTTGCCACTTTCAACCCTTTGCGCTTTCTTTTAAAGCCTCAATAAATGTAGAGATTTGGGTTGCGGCCAAACCCTCCTGAATTTCCACATTAAACCTTTGTACAAATCGCCTTATCCATTTTCACTCATTAATCACTAGTTCAGGGGCATATTTGGAAAGTTTAGTGAATTTTCCTTCATACTCCGCTACACTAAGGGTCTCTTGTTTCAACTTGATAAATTCATCCTCACTTTTTTCTTGGATCAAAAACGGAAGAAATTTCTCATGAAATTCCCTCGTGAAGTTTTCCCAGGTCCAAGGGGTTTGGGCTCTCTCCCATTTTTCCTTTATCAAATCCCACAAAGCACGTGCTATTCCTTCAAATTGAAATGCCGCGAAATCACTCGCCTATCCTCAGTGTAGTCTAGAGCGGCGAAATATATTGGTCATTCTCTCCAAACCAGTTCTCCGTTAATTCAGGGTCGGGTTTCACCAGTAAACTTAGACGGGTTGAACTTCAAGAACCTCTCTAAAGCTCTATCCTCTCCTCTTTCCTGTCCCCCAGGTTGGTTAAGCGGTTCAGGACCTTGCCTATCAGTTAAGCGTTCTATGATGTCAGTCATCCTATTGATGGCCAGTAGCCACTTGATTTTCCTCTACATTTTCCTGTCCCTAGGTCGGTCCAGTTACCGATCCCTGGTCATCCCCGTAAGGTTGGGCCTGTCTAGTTTCTCGCCCACGGTCTCGACCACTTCTTAATCCCTTCCATTATTGTAGACGTGTCTAATGCAAGAAATAAATTCAAATATGCAAGAAAAGTCGGAAAACAAGAACACAAGCAAGGAAAACATTGGAAACAACAATAGATACATCATAATACTTCAAGGTTCATACAATTAGCAAGTCAGGGCATCACCAAAAGTATAGCATGCAAGTGCCACAGAGTACTTTTAGTCCACAGAAGATTAAAGTAAAAACAAGTCCTCAAAGAAGGCCACACAGTCCATGCCAAAATACAATGGCTCTCATCAACTCGCATACACCCCAACTAATCCTAACTACATCCATCATAAAGGGTCAAAAGAGGTCAATCACTAGGGATCTAGTCCACAGTAGAACTACCAGGGCGGAATCTCCTATCTCAGGATCCTCCTCCGGGATCCTCCTCCTGATTAGAGCTCGTGACTACATCCAATCATCTCATCTACTAGGCCTAGTAGCATCAGTTAGGATCCCATAAGCCCGATCACGGACCTCCTCACCTAATCTAGTGAGTCGAACCCTAATCCGCTGGAGCTCTTCACGAGTAAGTGCAGCAGTAGTCACCTCGCCCTCCACTACCCTTCTCAAGTTCAGCGTCCTCTCGCCCTGAACACTAACCATCTATCTAAACTCATCCACCTCTGCCTGTAAATCTCAGTTAAGATCCACTAACTGACGACGCTCGTCGTCCAAGGCTAGAACCAAATGGTTCGGGTAGGCAAAGGTCAATCTACACGCACATCGAGCAATCTAGTAGCAGGCGAGTAGCGCACTCGAGCTCCTCCACCAAGAGCTCCGGTAGTAAATGGGCCTAAGAGACCTACGTGTCATTACCATTTAGCATGGCCATTCCCGTTAGATGTCGGAGTCCCATTTCCATTCTCCATCTCTGCAAAACAATCACAATTCAGGGTTAGAAACTTAATCATTAGCTCGCACGAATGTCACTTACGGCATGCCTTAATTTAGTCACTAACTTGCCCAAATATCCCTTGAAATATGACTAAGTAATTCTGTCTCAGATCTTAAGGGGTAGAGTATCTAGTAGGTCTTCCATATACATCTCTAACCTAGTGCTCTGATACCAACGGTGACGCCCCCCACTTCTCCCTATGGCGAACCAGAGGGTATCCGCGGACGTCTGCCCAACTCTCGCCAGGACTCAAGGCAATACGATTCAAATTTAACTATAAATAACTAATGATACAAGTCAATAAAGAAAGTCGCTTCCATAACCAATATTCAATAGTGCACCACAAGTACAAAATGCATCAATCATCCAAATCTTATATTAGATTCCCAAAAGTTACATCAACCCAATTTATACAATAATTCAAAGTCTAGTCAATACATTTGAGAACCCTGATACAATAGTACGTCACAAGGGGGTTTTCTTCAAATTCGCTCCAATCCATTCCTGGTTAAGGAAAATAAATCTACAGGGTGAGTAAAACGCTCGTGAGGTCAAGAAACAGTACATGCAAGCATATTGTTCCAAATAACAATCCCATTTAACGGATAAAGCAGTTAAATATGCAAGAAATTAGTAATTCGAGCAATAATATGTAAACAGAAACAATTCAAGAATATAGGAGCTTTCAATGAGCTATTTTTCACTTGCGCGATCCAGAACCTTCCACGAATTGACACTCCGTCAATCGGGTAGGGTTTAGTCCGTAGAACTTCACTTATCCTGTCCCCTTTCACCTTACATACCCCTGTATTGGGCCCGCCTGTCATTTGTTTGAGGCGATACTGCTCGAGTATGCCAAGCAACACCTCTTAATAGGTCAAGATTTGTTTTCTCATGGTTCGCCAAGGAACCCGACCAAGCCCATGCCGGCTTGAGCCCAAGGTTAGCCAGTGAGATTGGGCGTCCCCCATGTAACATTTGTATGTTGAGGGGATTCATTCCAGCGACGTTATGCAGCCATAGCATATAAATTCATGTCATTCAAGCATTGATATATCCAAACATTTGATAATTTCAAGCATGATATATTCAGCATTTCAAACATGAGTTATTTATTTCGAATGAGAACGAGTGCGATAAAGTACACACTCGGCTCCCATTTTCAAAATCTCAAGTCATGGATAACAAGTAAGTATGTATCAAATTCACAGGGAGTTCAAGTAAACATGCACTTGACACTCACCAAGTAGTTCAAGTAGTAAAGCACACTTGGGGTTCAGGCGTCCACCGTGGGATCCTCTTGAAGGTCCTCGTGAGTGCCTGAGCAATTAATAATAATCTATCACTCATAAACCCCAATTATCAAGGAAGATTGTACACTTGTACAATCTAAGAAAATTCTCATGAAATGAACCCTATTTATTCGTAAATCGAGGACTCAAAGGCGGGGTTTTAAAACACAAGAGAAATTGAGTTTTCACCTTTGAAGTCAAAAGGTAAACATTCAAGTGATATCGAGGGGAAAAGGAGAATTCGAAAATCTCCATTTCCTTAAGTTTCAAAAATTTCAGATTTGATATGAGATCTTTGAAAAATCGTATCTCACTCATTTCAAGTCCAAAATTGGAAAACTTGGTACCGTTGGGAAACTTTTCCCAAATTACTAAAAGTTTCCTAGAAGACACTTTCCCATGATTCCAAATGGAAGATATTCAAAATTCAGCTCAAAGTTGCTACCTTAAGCTTACTAAGACAGTTTCGGTTGGTTTTCGGCTAACTTTGAAAATTCGGCAAAAATCACAGAAATTCGACCTAGCCTCAAAATTTGGAACTCAATTACAGTTACAAGAAAGGTTTAAAACACCATAAACGGATAAAAATTGGAGTTTTGACGCCAAGATATAGCAGCTCAAAGTTGGTGCAAAACGAAGTTCACTGGACAAATTCTAGATTTGAAACTTAACATTTGGGACTTATTGGGCATCGAAACGGACTCGGAATGACACTAAATTGGCAATATTATCCTACCATATAAGAGCTATTCCTTTGTCAGAATTTCATATAAAATCATTCGGGACGTTAGTTAACAAAGCCACTAAAGTTTCTAAAATTTCCAAGGCAATCTGCCTTGCATTTTGTTCTTCCCTTTTCCAAACATTTGGCCAATGAAATTTCCTCAAACATGGTTCATTTTTGAAGAAAAAGTCTAAGAGACATCCAAGATGCATTTAGTAGGTGATTAACACCAAGGAACTCGAAATAACAAGTCCCAATAAAGATTAAGGCATCAACTAGCCAAAAGAGGTTTTTAATCCCTGAATCAGTTTCGAACTTCGGCCACAACTCACTCAATTCAACTTAGAATTGAGCGTGGTTGGTGGTATTGAAAACTAGATTCATAAAGATACAATTTCTTAGAAGAAATCATTTTCAAAATCTATCCACAACTAGCTCATATTTGAGCATCAATTCGCTGATCAAAACAGGGCTTTCAGTGCAGACAAGAAACAGAACAGTCACCTTTACAAGATTGGTACGGATCACTTAGGTGGAATCAGAATGTGCATTTCATACTGTTCAAAATCTGGGAACGTCTATTTTCCAGTGCCATAAACGGCACTCAATTGTGACATCGGACCAAAAAGTTATAGCCAAAACAAAAAACTGCCAGAGCAGTGACGGGAAATTTTTCCAGTTTTGTTGATCTTTGAAAACTCATCGTTTGGACAACCAAATCATGGAATTTTTTTATGAAACTTTCTACACATATCGCACAACACATATACATCATAACCAAATCATTAGAACCACAAAATTTGCTCTAAGAGCCACGGACATCACAGGGGCAGAAACGGAAAAAATTCTCCCCTTCACCTCCTTTGAGCTTATCCTTCATAAACTCACTTATTTCTACTAATTTAAGCACTAAACCAATATTAATAACATCAAAACTCATCAAATCAGTCCATCAAGCCAAAGTGGGAGTTCATAGAGCCCACTCACCAATTTTTCAACAATTTAAAGCTACCCATGTGAAACCATGAACTCATAAGTGCAAGATATCTTCTATAAACCAAGAATTGAAAGGTTGATCGTTGCTTACCTCTCTTGATGAACAAAGCAGAAATTTTCGGCCCTTGGTAGCTAAAGAAAACCATGGAAAGCAAGCCCTTTTCCTAGCTTGATGAAATCTCCAAGTGATTAGCTAAGTGTGGTTAAATTTTGAGATGAAATGGTGAAGATTTGAAGGTGAAATGAAGAGGAAATTTGAAGAACTTTGGGTGGTTTTCTTCCCACTTTGGCTGGCTGTCCTTGGAGCTAAGAGAGAGAGTGTGTTGATCAAAATGAAGCTTCCTTGAGAAGCTTTAATTGTTGGCCAAAACGTGCCAAAAGTCAACTCTCGCGTGTGCGCGCACGCGCGCGTGTTTTGTGCTCGATTCCTCTCGAGTTTGTTTCACTTGTGCATTATACCTCTAATGCACTTACTTTAACACTAATATTATTCACTCTTAATAATCTAGAAATAATTTCTAAAATCCTCCAATTAGTCGCGCGCGCGAAAACGCGAACGTCCAAATTGTGCGCGATAACGCGAAATCTCTAAGAAATTCTTATAACGATAGTATAACTAACTATCACTTGAGTATTTAAACTTAAAAATAACCATTTTAATACTAATGTACAAGTATCCAATTTTTCAAACTTATTGTATTCTCAAATCGATTTTTATTTCCAAACGCACATTCACTATTCACACTTAACGAGTTTTCAAAAATTAAATTTTGAAACAAGTCACTTTAAAACTATAACCAAGCTATAGATCCATGCAACAAGGTCTAAAAAGGTTAAAAAATAATATTGGGGTAATTGGCCAAATAAATAATTAAATAAGCTAGAATTAGGAGTTTAAAATAAGAAAATTTATGAGTCCTCACACAACCAAATAACCAAACTTATCTTCTAAACAGAAAAATTTGAAACCCAACCCTATATCGAACTTTCACCAACTTGGGCCGACTCATCGATCAATTGTACGAACAACTCAAAGTCGCAGAGAAAATTGGTACAATACCTCCTAAAATCCATCCTAAAGGGTTTCCCCGTGGTTATGATTCTCAAGCCGTCTGTGCTTATCATTCTAGAGCTGTTGGGCATTCCACCAATAATTGCTGAGTATTGAAACATAAAATCAGGATATGATCGAAACAGGAGATATAGTGCTAAAAAAAAGGGGAGAACAAGAACCGAGTATAAGTACGAATCCCTTTCCCGAACACAAGGACACCTTTGAGACATTTACCCCCAATGAGGAGATTTGAAAATCCCGAACTAGTGATATCCCTCCCTCTTGAAGGGAGTTTCGATAAATTTGGGGAGTTGTCTTTGGTCAAAATTCATGAAAATCATTCATGCGTGTGTCTTCTGTTTAACTATGTTTTTGTAAATAGTTTTGAATCAAGTGGCTTTTGAAGACACGTCTTATTTAACAAGTAACATGCTATTAAGTTTGATCTTTATCTTGAAATTAAATCAAATGTACAGTTTTATATATACTGTGTTACTTACGCATTCTTTTCAGATGGTCAAGAATAAAATCCTCTGACCCTTTGGCTATCACTGTTCCGAAATTTGATGGCAGCAATCTCGATAACTCACAAATGTGAATTTGGATTTCAAAATGAGAGGAGTAGCGAAGAGACATCCGAAATTGTTTCAAAGAGGCCCGAATGGTATAAAGAGAAACTGTAACGCCCCCACTTCTCCCAAGGGTATCCGCAGAACGCCTGCCCAACTCTCGTTGGGGCTCACTACAGTCCATAATTCAAAACTAGAAATATTTCAAATATTTTCAATATACATTGAAAGAACTCCAAAACACAATTAGTTAACCTTCAAAGTTAATACAACTCAAAAGAATCTGTACTACAGTCGTCTGCTATAATACAATTTAAAGTTTCCAAAAGAAAACAATTTAGTACTATTCGCGAGTGCTCTCGGTCTTCAACCCTGTTAAGGAAAACAAAAGCGTGGAATGAGCTAAACAATCCAGTGAGGTTCCAAAACACATAAGCAGTTCTAATAAATCAAGTAAATTGAGCATAACACATGTACGGTTCAAGATTTCATTTTGGCACATTAAAATGAGACATTTATCATTTTATAGAAATAACCACACATTAAAAGGATACGGTGTTCACATGGAATTGTTTCCGTCAACTGCACCTTATAACTCCAATTTTTTCCGGTTTGTCTGGCCATCGCCTTATCCCTCCAATGGTAATACTCGAGTATATCGATACGGTGGCCCAGGGTTCCAGCCTACCCGACCGAACCCAGCCTTAACTTGAACAGGTTAGTAATCAAGGGCAGGGCCCAATTCAGTTAAGAGCTTACAACATGCGCAAGTAATCAAATAAATCGGTAAACTGTAGATATTCACGGTTAAACGGTTGAAATTTGTTATTTTAGTAGGTCGAGTAAGATAAAGTACACACTCGCCTTAAAATGGTGAAAAATTACATAGGAACAATTATCAGGAACACTTAACACTTAAACACACAAGAAGTGTACGGAAAACATGCAGCAAAACCATTCAAGTCACAAACACATACAAGAAACACTCACCAAATCAAAAGTGTAAAGTAAGAACGAGGCAAGATCAAACGAGTTTCTTGGGATCCTCTTGATCACCTGAGACATGTACAATTACAAATCACCTAGGCAATCAACCAAGGTCTAGTAGTATTCCCGCTACTCTCACTTAAGAGATAACACGCTCAAATCGAATACAAATATCATTTAATAACTTAATCCATGAAGGTAGCAATTGAAAATATCTAAGAATACATTAATCCGAGTCAAATCATGTCCAAGATTCTCCAAATTGAAAATTAAACAGATCTCTAAGTTTTGGCACGAAATCCGAGGAAGATGGATATATTTACTTGGAAGCTTGGTCAAAGCATTCCGGCATTACTAATTAATTTCACAAGAAACCTTTCAAATCATTCTTTTAAAATACTTGTATAATTGCCAACTCTAGTACAATTATCAAGACCATAAGAATAGGGGTTGAAGTCCCTAATTGAAGTACAAACAGAAGTACCATTAACCAACAGAGTTATATGACCAAGTAATTGCATAAAGAGAGGTTTAACTTTCGGAGACCAAGATTTGAAATGAAAGTTCAAAATTCCAAAGAGACCTTGCATTAAACCATGAAATCAAACTTAAAACAGTCCAACAATCACGAAGGAAGGTGGAAAGTTCTTAAAGGAGTAATTTGGTTGAAACAAAAAATTTCCAGTTTAGAGTGATGTTATTTTGAAAAATCGTATCTCAAGTTTTGTAAGTCCAAAAATGGAAAAATTTATACCGTTGGAAACTAAATTCAGAGTACTAAAAGTTCTTAGAAGACACTTTTCGACGATTCCAACTAGAAAGCATTCATAATTCAGCTCAAAGTTTCAATTCCAAGAAGACAGGTTTGAACCAGTCTTGGTTTTTCAGCAAACTTTGAAAATTCGGCATAATTCACAGAAAGTGAATCAGCCTTTGAAATTCATAACACAATAAGAGTTTTGAACAAGGTTTCAAACACAACAAATGGAACTAAATTCAGAGTTTCGAGTATCAAGAAACATCGGTTCAAAGTTGGTCGCGTTTTGCAAACTGTTCAGTCATTTTCCAGATTTGAAAACTATCTTTGAAGTATCATTTAGCCATTGAAATGGCATTGAAAATACACCAAATTTGGTACACTAAATCTTCCATATGTGAACTATATCTCTACCAAATTTCATGGAAAAAATCAAGTGGGAAAATAGTTAACAAAATAGTCAAAATTCGGGAAAATTTCAAAGCAAATCTGCCGTCTGTGGTTCTCTTCCTTTTCAAACGTTTTGTCCCACACAATCAACCTCAATTAGCTCAAATGTTGAAACTAAGGTTCCATAAACATCCAATGAGCAATTTAAAGGTAATTGACATCAAATTTTTTGAAATAAAACATTCCAAAACAAGTTTGACCATTCGGCCAACAAGAGGGAAGAAACTTTCAAGTTTCCAGTTTTGCTGCAATTTAAAAATCAGGCCATATCTCACTCTATACAAACTCAAAATTAAGAATGGTTGGTGGATTTGGAAAACTAGGTTCCAAAAGCTACATTTCATCAGAAGAAATCATTTCCAAAATCAGTTCACAGTAGTTCAAATTCAAGCCACAAGTTACAGCTTCTCATTTCCATTCGAATGAACAGGCTGAACAGAGCAGCCAATTTTATCACTTCACTGCAGTTCACACAAAATGAACTAGATAGTGATTTTTATACCGTTTTAAAGCTAAGAATGTGTAGTTTCAAATGCTATAAACAGCACTCGATTTTGGACTTTTTTACAAAGAGTTATGTTCAATCAAAGATACACTGTTCAGGCCTTCGGTGACCATTTCCAGATTTCTTGCAGTTTTGAAAATTCTAGTTTTGATCAACCAAATGACATGATTTTCGGAAGGTATTTTGAACATACAATATACCACATACATACAATCAGTTTCACAGTCAAACAGCCAACAAAATTTTGAAATACAGTCAAGATAACAACAGGACAGATTCGGCTAGCTTATTTCCTCTTACGGTTTTCTCTCTTTCTTTTTTCCTCTTCTAGTTCCTTCTAGTAAAACTCATCACAAACACACTAACACATATAAACATCATGGCAGCCCTCATTTAACTAAGGTGGGAGTTCATAGAGCCCATTTCAACCAACCAAATCCAAGCAACAACAACAAGAAGGAAGCTACAAGCTTCAAAACCAAGAAATGAAACAAGAAAATAAAAGCTTTGGTGGAGGTGTTTATACCTTCAAAACTCAAGATGAAACTCTAGATGAAACCAGAAATTTTTTAGCCGAAACTCTGCAAGAAAAGTCCTCAAGATGATGTCTTTCTCCAAGATGAATCTAATCTCCAAAGTTTTTAGGAGTTGGGTGAAGATTTAGAAATGAAATGGTGCAAGATTGAGCAAGGTTTTGTGGAGATTTCTTCCTTCCTTTTTCTTTCCTTTGGCTGGCCGAACAAGAGAGAGAGTGAGGGGGTGTTTTGTGGTTTGGTTTTCTTGGAGGGAAAGAATGAAATAGTAGCCATAAGTGTTGGGCAAAAGTCAACTCTTAATAGTGCCCAATTGGGGTTTTGTACTACCACTTTCTCTCAGATTTGATACACTCATGCACTAATCTTCCAAGGTACTTCCTTTAATATGGTAATTATTCACTCTTACTAGTCTAATATAAATTTCTTAATTTCCACTTATTCATTCCGACGCGAAATACGCGAACTTATGACGCTTGCGCGAAAGCCGAAACTTAAGAAAAATTCATGCACTACTAGGGTAATTCAATATAACTAGGGCAAATAATTATAAAATTGACTATTTTAAGAATAAAAACATGAGTCCTCACAGAAACTCAAGCCGAATTGGGATCAAGATTAAGGAAATAAAATCAGTGGTCACTTGATAAGAAGCAGCTAAATACCATCTGTCATGTTCAGTGCTAACAAAAGAGAATGGCCCGTGCTTACCATCAAAGGGTCAAATTGCAACTATTCGATGGAGACAAAATGTTGAAACGGATTTTGCCAGTGCAAGAGAAAGCCAGTAACACCCCCACTTCTCCCAAGGGCGAACCCAAGGGTATCCGCGGGACGCCTATCCAACTCTCGCCAGGACACACTATGAGGCGAATTCAACTTATGAATAATCAATCAATACTAAAAGTCAAAAATATAAAGAAAATGTCGCTTCCTTAATAAATATACAAGTCTTACATTACAAGTTACCAAAAGTACATCAACATTCTCCAAAATATACAACCTCCAAAAGTTGTCTAAATAATTACATTCAAAACCCTAATAAAAAATCCATCAAGTTGGCTTCTCCATAATTCTTTCCTTCTCAGCTCCTGTTAAGGAAAACAAAACTAATGGGATGAGCTAATACTCAGTGAGGCCAAGAAAGTATGCAAACACATAGTTCAAGTAGCAATAGCACTTATATGAGAAATAAAGCCATAACGTTCAAGAAATTCACATTTTAATATAAAACACACTCAATAAGGATACAGGAGCTCTTAGGAGTTAGATTCCACTTGCTTTGGCGAGTCTCGATCATATACCTCCGCGTGATGACACTCCGTCAATCGGGTAGGTATATTTAGTCCGTAGAATACCGCTTTACTTCACGAATGCCATTCACCGTTACACCCCCTATTCCGGGCCCGCACATCATTAGAAAGGCGATACTACTTAAGTATGCCAAGCGAGATCTCTCAAATAGATCAAACTTTATGAATTTCTCATAGTTCACCAAGTTTCTCGACCAAACCCATGCCGACTCGAGTCACAAGGTTAGCCTATAAGTTTGGGCGTTCCCCGAATACGAATATAAGTCGATGAGACAACGCTCCAATCGACGATCACAAATACGATTCACAACCACATCACTTCACACAAGTCGAATATCAATCACACGAGTCGATTATCAATTCACATAGCGAAATTCGATCATAATTTCATTTAAAAGAGAACGAGTACGATAAAGTACACATTCGTCTCGACAATTCGAATTCACATATTTGACAAAAAGCAATTCACGTACTTGACAACAAATCATGCACTTGACACTCACCAAATCAAAAAGTGAGCAAGTGATCAAACAAGCTTTTAGGTGTCCGCTCCAAGATTCTCTTGAAGATCCCCTTGAGCGCCTAAAGAAATAACGATTTTCTATCACTTACAACCATGCATGAACCAAGAAAGAATGTACACTTGTTTAGACTAAATTAATGTCTTAAAAGATAACTTTAATCTCTAAAAAATCGAGGTTCAGAAGTGAGGAGTTAAAGTCTCAATAGAGACTTGCCTCTTCATGAAATCAAGTTTAAAACTGTCTATCAATATCAAGAGAGAGTTACAAGCTCTCAAAAACTCATTTCCTAAAAAATTGAAAAATTTCTGTTTTGCGCGACAATTTTTGGAAAATCAAATCTTGAGTTTAGCATATCCAAAAATAGAAAACTTTATACCGTCGAAAAACTAGGTTCAAAGTACTAAAAGTTCCTAGAAGACACTTTTCCAAGATTCTAAACGGAAAGCATTCATTTTTCAGTTCCAAGAAGACAGGTTTGAACCAGTCTTGGTTTTTCAGCCATCTTTGGAAATTCGCCAAAATTCACAAAAAGTGAATCAGCCCTTCAAATTCGTAACACAATAAGAGTTCTAAACAAGGTTTCAAACACAACAAATGGAACTAAATTCGGAGTCTTGAGCATCAAGATATAACAGCCTAAGTCAGCTGAATCTTGCAAACTGATCGATAAATTTCCATATTTGAAGAGCAATCTTTGCGGCATCATTTGGATATCGAAATAGTCTTGAAATTACAGCAGATTTTGTACACTTAAACTTCCATATGAGGACTACTTCTCTATCAAATTATAGGCAAAACTCACATGTGAGGACTCGTAAAATTCTTCTTATTTTCTTAAAATTCCCTTTTATTTTGGATAAATTACTTTATAATAGCTTTACTACTTATTTACCTTCTCCATAGTTGCAATAAATCATAGAATTAAGAGTTTCCTCCTTTATTTTCATCGCTCGGGTAAATTAGGGTTTCCGCGTATTTTGGTAGTGTAATTAATTGATGAGAAATGTGTACTAAATTTGGTAATTAGGAGTGAGTTTTAGATAAGAGAAAGTGTGTGATTATAAGTAATAATAATAAGTTAGTGAATTATACATTAAAACACTAGTACACATGATTTAAGGAAAATCGGGTTGAACCGACGTGTACTGTTCGCTACCGATTGAACACACTATTTGACTACCGCTTTATTAACTTAATATCATTGTTATTAGTACATAAATATCAGGCTCTAATCAGCTCAAGAGGGCCGGAATTATTGACCACAAAAACCAAGGGAAAAGGAAAATTTTTGAGAAATGATCTTGTGGTGACCCTTGGAAGTCATCCAACTATCTTTGACCCAACTCAAGTCTTAGCTTCTTATCTTTCTTGGACTTCATTCTTCCTTCCTTATCCTCCTATGGTGGCCGAACTTAAGGAAGAAAACAAGTGAGAAGAAAACTTCATTTCCATCTTGAGTTTTAGCTTAGTTTGAGTGAAAGTCTAAAATCCAAACCGATTGAACACTTACTTAGGAACCTAGGAAGCTTTGTGTGCTAAAGTTTGGAAAGGGAAGGTGGTGGATTTCTCTTGCAAGCATCTTGGTGAGGTATTATGGCTGTCCTTCCTATTTCTCTCCCTTAATCTTGTTTAAGTTTGGCTAGCAACTCATACTCTTGGCTAATGATAGTTATTTATATAGTTTTGATGGATATGGTGGATTTTTGAGTTAGGGTTTAAGTTGTTCAGTTGTGTTCTTGTTGATTATATAGAATATGATGTTACTAAGTTTGGATAGGGAGTTGGGGTAGGGGTTCAAGACGTGAATGAGAATTTTAAATCTTGAATTCATCAAATTTCCAGCTTGAAGATTAAACTACCCTACTTTTGACCAGCTTCATTCATCCATGTTAGATGCCGAATTAGGCTTAGGTCAAAACATTAAAGTTGTAGGAAATGGTGTTATGTGACAGCCCCACCTTCCCTACGGCGAACCAAAGGGTTCGGCGGACCGCCTGCCCAGCTCTCGCCAGGACTCGATCACTCTCTCCGAACAAAATAAAATATAATCTCGAAAAAAAAACAAAACAAAACACAATACCCCAAATTGAAACATATCCTTACATTCATCCCCATCTCAAACAGAAGTACAGTTCCAAAACAAAAGCTTTACATTCTCAATACACTCCAACCCTATCCAAGTACTAAAGCGAGTACAAAAGCCAAAATATACAAAAGGGACTACTATGCTATGCTATACAGGTCTCTCGCCCGCTGGCAACCCCTGTAAGGAAAACAAATGGCGCGGAATGAGCTAAAAGCCCAGCGAGATTCTATATACACAACCAAGCAGTTAAACAAGGACATTAAGCATGTAATAACAAGTAATCCAGCTAAAATTTATGATATAAAGCAATAGCAACACATACAATAAAAGGATACATGCTCACGAGGAGCTATTCGTTCGTTCGTTCATTCATTCGCCTAATATTTTCCTTATTTCTCTGATCATTAAAACATTGTTTGTAAATGAAAACTCCTTCATTTTCTTGTCGTTCGTTCATTCATTTCGTTCCCCAGTCTCCGCCAACTTCGTGGTCATACTCGAGTATACCAAACATTCACCCAGGGTCACTAATCGCCCGATCGAGTCCGCTTCTGGCTCGAGTCGACCAGTAACAAAGGGCAAGGGCCCAGTTCAGCCAGAAGGCTTACATTCATGCACAAGTAACATTTAATCATTCAATCATTGAAATTTCACGTTCATTTAGGTCGAGTGCGATAAATTACACACTCGCCTAGCAAAAATCATTTTTGAAAATATTGGAAACATAACATACTTCAATCACGTATTGAAACAACAATCCAAATAGTCACAATAGTTCACATAGTCATTAGAAACAAATTGTATATAGAACACTCACTTAAACAAGCAAAATAACGTCCAAAGTATTCCTTCCGGATAACACCTTAGTCACCAAGGAACTCTAAGAGTAATCAAGAAAACACATTACAGTTCAACCATCAAAATGTTTGGTGAATCAAAGAAAATCCGAATAACTAATAGTACAATGTATAAGTATGATTTTGGAAGTAAAAAGAGTGCATTTAGTCCAAAAGACATGAGTAAAATAGTTGTAAAACTTATGTCTGCTCTTAAAATTTGAAATCGCCATTTGAGTGCAAATTTGGGCAGCACGCCCTTTGTATTTATCTATTTTCCAGCCATTTATGGCTTTATTATTTTCCTCAATCAGCCCCCAAAATCACATACAAATAATCTCATTACAATAGCCGTTAAAAAGGCTAAAATTCATTCAATTACAAAACCAAACTAGAAAAGGGATCGGGATTAAGGTTTAAGACAAGGAACAAAATGACAGGTTTGACATCGTTTAGCGTATTGGTCACAACCGAAGCTAAACCTATCGGATTGAGGTAAACTTTATACCGTTTCGAAGCTAAGACATAGCTCTACAATGCTTATGAAGACACCGCAACCCAGTTCTCAACGTAACCTAGTCAAATTTACCCAAACCGACCCAGATATTCCAGTTCAAAGCTCACTGTGAAATTCAACTAGCAGTCCTGATTTATTAAGTCATATCTCAGTACACACAACTCCGATTCAGTTGATTCCAAAGCCATTCGAAAGCTACGATACAAGGCTACAATTCCTAAGAAGGCATGAAAAGCTAATTCATTCATCTTCCCAGCCAAAAGAGCCAATTACAGATGCTTATTTCCAGTTTTGGCAGAAACAGGGCAGCAGGGGTAAAATAGTCATTTCACAGGCTAAAGTGGTCCGATTGAGTTGAACCTTTACAGACATAATCTACATTCAATTCTCTACAACTTTCATGTTTTACGCTAAGTCTAATTCGGCCTCCATCATGGCCGAACAACACTGGTCAGAACAGGGCAGAAAAATTCACTATAAACTAAAAATCCACATATCACTACTCATAACCAAGAAATAATGCACAAAACCACCAAAGTGGCAACCACAAGCCACTAATTTCCATCTATTAGAAGCAAAGAGGGGTGTTCTTAGCAAATTTACCTTAGAACCTCAAGGAAAGTGGTAGCTTAGTCTTTCTCCTCCAAATCAACTCCACCAAAGCCCTTAGTTTCCCTTAGTGGTCACTCGTATGGAAGGGTTTGCGATTTGGTCGGTTGTAACTCAAGATTTGAGTGAATTTAGAAGCTAGAAATGGAAGAAGCTCTCTATTGTTTTCTTGTCAAGAGGGCCGGCCAAGAGAGTGAAAAATGGGATGAATTTTGGGTCAAAATTTGGTTTTGGTAAAGGTTAACATTCTTGGTCAAAGTCCAACTCCCAATCGGTTTGCGACACTTGGCCCTTTGAATGGTTTTAAGCTTATCTTCTCACTTCCAATAATTCATCTATCTAGCTAACCTCTAATCATCTCCTAGTACCATGGAAAATAATATTACTTAATACTTCAGCGCCTAATCGGCAAAATTATATCGCACTAGCGGGTCCCACGTCGAAAAATGCACTTCGAATTAACGTACACTAACTTATACTAGGAAAATGATTTAAAAATTATACTTACTTGTAAAATGTATAAAACATTTAATATTTTCACGGACAGTATAAAAATATAGGCGAGGAAGTAAAATAATACTTGAAAAATGTAAAAATTTTCGGGTTCTCACATGTTATATAGCTGCCTGTAAATTTCAGCTCAATCGGAGCACTGTAGCATGTGAAATGACTAAAATACCCCTGACTGCCAAATGTTTTTTTCCGTGGGCAGTTTTGAAATTTCACATGTTTGGTTTCGTTTTTCACTTTGATCCGTATCAAATCAGCATTTGGTCAAAACACAAAAATTTTATCCCTATGTTTCAGCTTTCTAACGTATCTGAAAACACCTCAATCGGAATTTTGTAGTTTGAGTTATTGCCATTTAAATCCAGTGCTTATAACCAGATTGACAATGAAATTATTGTTCTGTAATCTGCAAATTTAACCTAGATCAACTGTGAACTGGGTTGCATTGTCTTCATGAAAGTTGTACCTCTTTGTCTTAACTTCGAAACAGTATAAAGTTTATCCCAATCCGATAAGTGTAACTTCGGTTGTGACTGAAACGCTAAGAGACGTCAAACCCGTTATTTTGTTATTTGTTTTAAACATGATTTCCGATCAATTTGCTAGCATTGTTTTGTAATTGAATGACATTGAGCCTATTGAAAGGCTATTGTGGTAAGATTATTTGTGTGAGGTTTTGGGGCTGAATTGAAAAAAATAATGAAGCCATAAATGGCTGGAAAATAGCGAAATACAAGGGGCATGCTGCCCAAATTTCTATTACTTGCTCTTATGAATATTAGTAAGATGTAAGGTTTGATTTTAGGGTTAGTTGGATCTTAAATTACATTTGCTCACTTCAACTTGGGATTGGTTATTCTTAGGGTTTGTCGGTGATCAAGGGCATAATCCGGAAGAAAACTTTTGACGTTATTTTGGCTTAGACGGGTGAGTGTTACATTGTGTATGTGTACAATAAGTGATTATGTGACTATTTGTCAATGTTTGCTTGAATGTTAAATGCTTTCTAAGGATTGTTAAATGGATTTTCGATGGGCGAGTGTGTACTTTATCGCACTCGACCCAAGCCAAAGTTGATTTTCAATGATTGAATGCTACTTGTGTATGAATGTAAGCTTTTTGGCTGAATTGGGCCCTTGCCCTTCGGTCCGGCGGCTGGTGACCCTGGGATAGTGTTTTGGTATACTCGAGTATGACCACGAAAGTTGGTGGAGAATTGGCTAGTGGCGGGAAATGAAATCAATGAATGAATATCAAGAACACTGGAGGAGTTTTCACTTGCAAATGTTTTCTAATGTCGGAGGGATAAGGAAAATGGTTGGTGAATGAATGAATGAATGACTTGAATGAATGGCTCCAAGTGAGCACGTATCCTTCCAATGATTGAGTGTTTATTTCTTGAATGACTGGATACTACTGTGCAAAATATGCAAATTGCTAAATGTAATATTTTCTTGATTTCTATACCTGATTTCTTGTTTAGGAACCTCACTGGACTTTTAGCTCATTTCTTTAGTTTTGTTTTCCTTACAGGAGATACGAGCGAAGGCGTGAAACTGGTACAGGCTAGCATAGTCTAGTTTTTGAACGTTTGCGATTGTACTCGCGCTAGTCGCTCGATTAGGGTTGAATATGTTGAGAACTTAAATCTTTTGATATTTGGGATTGTATGGAGGTTTGAGATAGAAATGAATGTATTTGTCCGTTCCAAACTTGGGAACTGTTATTTCCTTTATTATTGAGGTTTCACCTTATTTTCTTGACGTGAGTGAGTGAGTTCTGGTGAGAGTTGCGCAGGCGGTCCGCTAAACCTTAGGGTACGCTCTAAGGAGAGGTGGGGTTGTCACATCACGTGGGAAGGTGGTTAACAAAATGACTAAAGTTCATAAATTTTTAAAGCAAATCTGCCAACCTACTCTTTCTTTCTTTCTAAAGGTTTTGTCCAATGAAATCAACCCCAATTCACTCCATTTTTTAAACCAAGGTTCCAGAATCATTTAATAAGCAATTGATAGGTAATTGACATCAAAATTTTTGAAACAAAACATCCCAAAACAACCCTGACCATTCAACTAGCAAGAAGGAAAAAACTTTCCAGTTTCCAGCTTTGTTGCACTTTCGAAATTAGATCACATCTCACTCAATACAAGTTTAAATTAAGAATGGTTTATGGCGTTATAAACTAGGTTCAAAATGATATATTTCATCAGAAAGAGTCGTTTCCAAAATCAGTTCACAAGTGAGTAAAAATCGAGCCACAAGATGCAACTTCTCCATTCCTTTCGGACAGACAGTCACAACAGGACAGTCAAAATTTCTGAACCACTACGGTTCACTCAATTCGAACTAGCAGGTGATTTTTATACCGTTAGAAATCTATGAATGTCTAGTTTCAAATACCACAAATGACACTCAATTTTGACTTTGTACAAAGAGATATGTTCAGACAAATAACTACTGTTCGGCTACACTGATCACCTATTCCAGATTTCTTTCTTTTTCGAAAACCCTAGTTTTGAGCAACTAAATGAAACGATTTTTGCAAGGTACATTCTACACACAATATACAACATATAACCATCAATTTCATAGCCAAACAAGCATCAAAATTTCGATTTAAAATAGAGCAACATGACCAGAATTTTCGGCCAGCTTTAATCTCACACATTTCTCAACTTTCTCTCCCCTTTCTAACCGTGATCCTCTAATATAACACATAAACACAATAATCAAGCATTTTAATCCTCAAGTCAGCTACCTATAATCCACCTCAAGACCGCTAGCCTAGAGATTAAGGCGTGAAATGAAACTCCTCATGTCCCCTAACCTATTTCTTGCTTAGGGTTTCAAACCCATGCAAAACTAACCATGATTCTTGAAGAAAATGGAAAGACTAGAAGAGTTAAAGGGTTACCTCTAACCCTAAATGAAAAATCAGATTTTTCCACCACAAATCCTCGAAGAAACACCATAAGATGTTGTCTTTTTCAAAACTAGAACTAATCTCCAAAGGTATTGTGAGTTGGGTGAAGATTTTCAAGTGAAATGAAAGCAAAATTGGAGCAAGATGAAGAGAGCTTTCTTCCCTTCTTTTCTCTTGAGGTTCGGACGAGCAAAGAGGAGAGAAAGAGAGTGTTTGGTTGTGTGAAGCTTGCCTTGGAAGAATGGAGGGAAAAAGGAACAAAAAGGTTAGCCAAAGTCAACTTTGAATAGTTGTTGCGTGCGGGTTTCGTACCACCATTTTCTCTCGGGTTTGAGACACTCATGCACTAATTCTCCAAGGTACTTCTTTTAACAATATAATTATTCACTCTTAATAGTCTAGTATAATTTCTGAAATCTCCACTTAGCCGTTCCAACGCGAAATACGCGAACTTCTGATTCGCGCTCGATAAAGCGAAATTTAAAACAAATTCATGCAACTAAAATATAATTAACTAATTTTAGGGTAAATAATTATAAAAATGACTATTTTAAGAATAAAAACATGAGTTCTCACATTCTCTCCCCCTTAAGAGAATTTCGTCCACGAAATTCATACCTGATCTGAAAATAGGTCTGGGTATTTCTTTTGAATCTGCTTCTCTATTTCCCAAGTTGCTTCTTCTGCATGATTTCTCCAAAGAACTTTCACCAGCGAGATTCGCTTATTTCTCAGTTCTTTCACCTTACGATCTAGAAGTTTTATTGGTTTCTTCTCATAGGTTAATGCCTCGTCAATCTCAATATTTTAGGTTGCAGAACATGAGACAGATCTGGATGATATTTCTTGAACATGGATACGTGAAAAATGTCATGGATCCGAGATAGATTTGGTGGCAGTTTCAACTTATAAACCACATTTCCCACGTGTTGGAGAATTTTATATGGTCCTACAAATCTTGATTGTAGTTTCTTTCCTCTTCCTACTATTAAACTTGCTTTTAAAGAAGGAACTTAATAGAAAAATTTGGTCTCCAACTGCAAACTCCAAATCCTTCCTTCGGTTATCTGCATAACTCTTTTGACGACTCTGTGCGGTTTGAATCCTCTGGCATATTAACTTCATTTTTTCTCACGCCTCCTCAATTCAAGGCATTGCAGTGGGGTTTAAAATCTTTCTTTCACCTACTTCGTCCCAACAAATTGGAGACCTACACTTCCGGCCATAAAGAGATTCATACGGAGCCATTTGAATG
Organism: Coffea humblotiana; assembly: GCA_023065735.1. Lineage (NCBI taxonomy): Eukaryota > Viridiplantae > Streptophyta > Magnoliopsida > Gentianales > Rubiaceae > Coffea > Coffea humblotiana. The sequence goes on from CM041211.1 coordinate 20,172,938, forward strand.
GATGAATAGAAACTATTATTATAAGCAAATTCTACCAATGTCAAATACTTACTCCAACTCTCTCCAAAATTCAAAATACAGGTTCTCAACATGTTCTCAAGAGTTTGAATCGTCCTCTCCGATTGTCCATCAGTGTGTGGGTGATACGTAGTGCTAAAATTCAATTTAGTTCCTAGCATTTCTTGCATCTTTTGCCAGAATCGCGAGACAAATCTAGGGTCTCGATCGGACACAATACTTACGGATATACCATGTAGCCTTATAATTTCATCCAAGTATAACTTAGCTAACTTCTCCAATGAGTACTTCATACTAATCGACAGAAAATGAGCAGATTTGGTCAGTCTATCCACTATTGCCCAAATGGCATCGTGGCCTCTTTGTGTCTTTGGCAATCCAGATACAAAATTCATAGTGATATTTTCCCACTTCCACTCGAGTATCTCTAAAGGTTGTAGTAGGCCAGATGGTTTCTGGTGCTCAGTTTTAACTTGCTAGCAAATCAAACAAGTCTGGACAAATTGAGCAATTTCGTTTTTCATGTTTTCCAACCGGTACAAACTCTTCAAATCTTGGTACATTTTATTCCCTCCAGAATGTACCGTGTACTTAGATTGGTGTGCTTCTTTCAAGATTTCCTTATTAAGCCCTTCGTCTTTTGACACTATTATACGATTCCAAAATCTTAGTACACCGTTTGTCCCCAAATTAAAATCTGACTTTTCCCCCTTTTTGACTTTTTCTAACCACTTTTGTACTTCAAGGTTCTTCTCTTGTGCTTCTTTGATATGTTCCAACAAAGTCGATTTCACGACAATGTTCCCAAGAATAACTTTTCTCGATTCAAGTCGAGGATTCCAACAACTAAACTCTTCTAACAAGTGCAATTCTTTAATTATCAATCCTGCCACTTGCACTTGATGACTTAAAGTATCAGTACTACATTGGCTTTTCTTGGATGATAATTTATCGTGCAATCATAATCCTCCAAAAATTTCACCCATCTACGTTGTCTCAAATTCAACTCTTTTTGAGAAAACAAATACTTAAAACTCTTGTAGTCTGTAAAAACTTCAAACGTCACCCCATAGAGGTAATGCCTCCACTTTTTCAATGCAAATACTACAGCTACTAACTCCAAGTCATGAGTTGGGTAATTTCTCTCGTGCGGGTTCAATTTCCTAGAGGCATACGCAATCACCTTATCATTTTGCATCAATACACATCCCAATCCTTCTTTGGAAGCATCTATATATACTACAAAACTATCCTTTCTATTGGAGAAAACTAATACAGGTGCTCTCGTCAATCGTCTATTTAACTTTTGAAAACTTTCTTCACATTTCGGGTTCCATATAAATTTTTCACTTTTCTTAGTCAACTCAGTCATGGGTCCAGCAATCTTAGAAAATTTTTTTATAAACCTCCGATAATACCCTGCTAACCCTACAAAATTTCAAATTTCAGTAGAGTTTTCCAATTGCTTCCACATAGAAACTGTTTCAACTTTAACTGGATCTACCTTAATTCCGTTCTTGAAAATTATATGATCTAAGAAAGTCATTTCTTTCAACCAAAATTCACATTTGCTAAACTCAGCATACAACTGATGTTCCCTTAAAGTTTGTAAAATAATTTTCAAATGTTTTTCATGATCCTCCAAAGTTTTAGAGTACACCAGAATATCATCGATGAACACTACCACAAACTGATCTAGATAAGGGTTAAAAATTCGGTGCATTAAATTCATAAAAGTCGCAGGTGCATTAGTCAATCCGAACGGCATTACTGCGAAATCAAAGTATCCGTATCTCGAGTTAAAGGTAGCTTTAAGTATATATTTTTCCAAAATTCTCAACTGATAATAACCCTACTTGAGGTCCAACTTTGAAAATACTACCGCCCCTTGCAATTGGTCGAATAACTCATCAATGTGGGGCAAATGGTACTTATTCTTAATTGTAACATCGTTCAAGTCTCGGTAGTCTATACACAGTTTTAAACTCCCATCCTTCTTTTTGACAAACAACACCGGGGTTCCCAACGGTGAATCACTTTCTTTTATAAAGTCTCGCTCTAACAAATCCTGCAACTGCAATTTCAACTCTTTCAATTCAGTTGGACCCATTCTATATGGCATTTTAGAGATAGGTGCTACCCCCAGAATCACATCAATCTTAAAAGCTATCTTCCTTTCCGAAGGCAAAGACTCTAATTTTTCAGGAAAAATATTCAGATACTCTTTTACTACAGACATATCTTCCAATCTCACCTTATCACTAGGAGTATTTATAAAAAAATTCAAATATTCTTGACTTCTCTTACTCAATATCTTTCTACCTCGAATTCTTAAAATAAGAGTACAAAAGGCTAATCTACCCCTTACATCCAATTTTAAGGTTGTCTCTCGTGGAATGCACAAATCTACCGTTTTCGTCTTACAATTTAATTGAATATGGTAACGAGCTAATCAGTCCATTTCTAAGATGACATCATACCCCTTAATAGCTAAACCCATCAAATCAGCCAGTAACTTTCTTTCTCCAACTCATATCTCGCAATCTTTATACACCAAGTTAGCAAGTAAACTTTGTTCCCTAATAGGTGTTCTAACCTCCAAGTTATAAGGTAATTTAATTGGCTTCACATCTATTTCATTCATAAAGTTAAGGCTTACAAAAGAATGCGTCGCACCCGAATCAATTAAAACCTTAACTAAACGGTGAAAAATAGGGATCGTACTTTCAAGCACCTCAGTAGCATCGGGAATCTGCTGATAATTTAATGCGTAAACCCTAGCAGATACTTTTGGTCGATTCTCTCCAGCACTAGTCTGTTTAGAGGTTGACTTTTCAGACCTTTGAGTACTACCTCCTTTTTTTGGTACGTTTGGGCATTTCGATATCTGGTGCTCGGTACTACCACAATATAAGCATTTCTCCAATTTTCTCCAACAATCATTCTCCGCATGGTTGGGTTTGCCACAATAGCCACAGCTAATTTGAGGAGTTACGGCCTGACCACTAGAAGGTATTCCTCTCGCTTGACCTTACTCACTACGACCTTCTCTTGATAAAGCCCTTCTTGGAGTTCCAGCGGTTCTTACTCCCCTTGTTCCCCTTCTCATTTTGGAAGGTGGGGTACTTTTACTGGCTTGTACAGAAGAATAACTACGAGTGTTCCTTTTCTTAGTATGGAAGTTCCTAACTTGCACCCTTGCGTTTTTTACTTTTTGCGCTTTCTCCAGAGTTTCAGTGAACGTAGAGATTTGAGCTGCTGCCAACCTCTCATGAATCTCCACATTAATCCCTTACATAAAACATCTTATCCTTTTCGTACATTAGTCACCAATTCCGGAGCATATTTAGAAAGTTTAGTGAACTTTCCCTCATACTCGGTCACGCTAGAGGTTCCTTGCCTCAACTTTATGAATTCGTCCTCCCGCTTCTCTTGGATCAGAAATGAAAGAAACTTCTCATTGAATTCTCTCGTGAAGTTTTTCCAAGTTCAAGGGGACTGTGCTCTTTCCCATTTTCTCCTTATCACGTCCCACCAAACACGTGCAACGTTCTCCAATTGAAAGGCAGCAAAGTTCACTCGTCTCTCTTCTATATAGTCTAAGGCGCCGAAAATATTAATCATTTGTTCCAACCAGTTTTCCGCTAACTCGGGATCAGGGTCCCCAATAAATTTAGGCGAAGCAAATTTCAAAAACCTCTCCAAGGTTCTATCATCCCCTCTATCTTGGGCCCCGGGTTGGTTAATTGGTCCTGGACCCTGTCGCTCTACTAATCATTCTAGGATATCAGTCATCCGATTAATGGCAGTAGTCACTTGGTTACTCTCTACATTTTCTTGTCCTTGGATCGAGCCAGTTGCCGATCTTTGATCATTCCCTTAAAGTTGGGTTTGCCTAGTCCCACGCCCATGATCTCTACCACTCTTTCGTTCGTCCATAATTCTAGTTATGTCTAATGCAAGAAATAAAATAATTACACGAGAAAATATTTAAAATAAGAGTCAACATGAAAACATTGAAAATAACAATAACTAGCATATATTAACATTTTAAGATTCATACAATTAGCAAGTCATGGGGCATTTACAAAAATATAACACACAGGTGCCACAAAAGTATTTTTAACCATGCATGTCAAAAGTAGATTTAGGTACCTCAAAAGTAGGCCACACAGTTAAGCAAAATACAATGGCTTTTGAATTAGCACCACCCCAACTAATCCTAACTATAAAAATCAAAAGATTTATCACTCCAAATCTAATCCTCAGCAAGACTATCAGGCTGACCCTCCTCCTCTGGGTCCTCCTCCGGATCCTCCTCGAAAGGCTCCTCCTCAAGAATGCCCTCAGGAATCGGACTCTGAACCGCGTCCATCACCTCTGCAATCCTAGCACCCTAAGCGTCCACCATAACGCCCAACTCCTCAATCTCGTGGAATAAATCTCTGTTGGTATTCACCCATTGACAATGCTCATCGTCAATGGACAGTACCAGGTCATTAGAGTAAGTGTGATTCGCCCTACAGGAACAACAGGGAAACCTAGAAGAAGGTGAGAATCGAATACAAGGTTCTCCACCAAGTGCTCAATAGTAAATAGGGCTAAGAGGCTCCACGTGGCCATTAGCATGACCATTACCATTAGCAACGTGCCCTCCATTACCATTTTTCATCCCTACAAAACAATCACAATTTCCGGGTTAGAAACTTAAAGTCACTAACTCGCTCAAACATTACTTAAGGTATAAGTAAATTATTTTATTCCTATTCTCGAGGGTAAAGTCTCTAATATATCTCCCACATAGATTTCTAAATCTAGGGCTCTGATACCAACTGTGACGCCCCCACTTCTGGCAAGAACGAATCTAAGGGTATCCGCGGGACGCTTGCCCAACCCTTATCAAGACTCACTATGAGACGAATTTAACTTATGGATAATCAATCAATTCTAAAAGTCGAAAATATAAAGAAAGGGTCGCTTCCTTAATAAATATACAAGTCTTACATCACAAGTTACCAAAAGTACATCAACATTGCCCAAAATATACAACCTCCAAAAGTTGTCTAAACAATTACATTCAAAACCCTAATCAAAATTTCATCAAGTTGGCTTCTCCATAATTCTTTCCTTTTCGACTCCTGTTAAGGAAAACAAAACTAATGGGATGAGCTAATGTTCAATAAGGTAAAAAAAAGCATGCAAACACAAAGTTCAAATAGCAATAGCACTTATACGAGAAATAACATCATAACGTTCAAGAAATTCACATTTTAAAATAAAACATACTCAATAAGAATACAGCAGCTCTCAAGAGTTAGATTCCAGTTGCTTTGGCGAGTCTCGATCATATACCTCCGCGTGATGACACTCCATCAACCGGGTAGGTATATTTAGTCCGTAGAACACCGTTTTACTTCACGAATCCCGTTCACCGTTGCACCCTCTTTTCGGGCCCGCACATCATTTAGAAAGGCAATACTACTCGAGTATGCCAAGCGAAATCTCTCAAATAGATCAAGCTTTACGAATTTCTCATGATTCACCAAGTTTCTCGACCAAACCCATGCCGATTCGAGTCACAAGGTTAGCCTATGAGTTTGGGCGTCCCCCGAATAACTCCAATCGAGGATCACAAATACAATTTACAACCACATCACTTCACACAAGTCGAACATCAATTCACACGAGTCGATTATCAATTCACATAGCGAAATTCGATCATAATTTCATTTAAAAGAGAACGAATGCGATAAAGTTTAGGCGTCCGCTCCGAAATTCTCTTAAACATCCCCTTGAGCGCCTGAAAAAAACATGATTTTATATCATTTACAACCATGCATCAACCAAGAATGAATGTACACCTGTTTAGACTAAATCAATGTCTTAAAAGAAAACCATAATCTCTCGAAAATCGAGGTTCACAAGTTAGGAGTTAAAATCCCAAGACAGACTTGCCACTTCATGAAATCGAATTTGAAACGGTCTATCGATATCGAGAGAGTGTGACAAACTCTAAAAATTCATTTCCTAAGAAATCAAAAAAAATTTTGTTTTGCGCGACAATCTTTGAAAAATCAAATCTTGAATTTGGCATGTCCCAAAAATGAAAAACTTTATACCGTCGGAAACCAGGTTCGAAGTACTAAAAGTTCTTAGAAAACACTTTTCCAAGATTCTAAACGAAAAGTGTAGACACCAAATTTTTAATTTTAATTTTAATTTTTATCTTTATTGATAATTATTATCTATTTTTATTTATTAATCTCATGATTTTTGTTTTAGACATTTTTTAGCATTTTAAATACCAAGTTTCTAATTTAACTTTATTTATTATTTTTATTTTTATTTTTAATGATAATTATTATTCATTTTGCTCATTAGTCTCTTAATTTTTATTTTAAGACATTTTTAGCATTAAATTTTCGAAAAAAGAAAACTTTTCACAAAAATGTGTGTTTTAAATCCTTTTAGATTTAATGAAAATTTGTTACCACATAACTTCAGTTGGAAATTTTGTTTACCTAAACTAATTTTGATGAAAAGAAAAAGAGAAAGTAATGAAAATCAGGTTTAAAAATATATTATAAAATAAAAAGAAAAAATCATCAATCAAACACAAAAAATTTTAGTATTTTATTATCTTTTAGTTGATCTTGTTTTATTTCCATTTTTGTTAAGAAAATCACTTTATTATTGTTATTTTTAAAAAAAAAGGAAGCCACGCGCGCGTGCCTGGCACGCGTGTTGCTTCTCCTTTGCGTTGCACCAGTAGAAGCAAGGGCGACAGAACAGCTACATTTTTTTTTCAGTTTTTGCTCATTCGATTCCTCATTTTTAGCACTTTCGGATCATCTTAACCTCACTCTACTTGGTTTTTATCCAAACCTCTAGAAACCTGTAGGGACAAAGCCAATCTAATGGCTTGAAAGAGAGGCGGTGAGCTGAGATTCTATCGGAGTCCTTGAGCTGAGGGTTTTGGGAATTCTCAACTGATATATAAGTGAAACAGAAGGGGAGAATCAGGGGTTTAGGGGAGCATATAGAGAGTGACGGCTGAAAGGGAATGAAATAGAAAAGGGTTGGCGGCTGGAGTGAAAAAAATCAGAAAAGGGAAGATGAGAGTGAGAGAAAAAGAACAAAGAAAAGGCTGAGAGCTAAAAGGGAGTTGGAGCTGATGGCAACTACGGAACAGAGGAGGAACTCACCGCCACCATTATTGCCGAGAAATTTACCAGAAACAGGCACTATAAGGTTTCTTTTTGCCTTTTTTTAGATAGTTTCTATTAATAAATGATGGGACAGTGAGAATCATGAGTTTGTTCGTGTTTATGATGGCTGATGCTGATGTTTCTCTTGTGAGTATGGCCTCTTGTCTTTGTCCCTAGATCCATCATTATAAGTAAGTTGCCTGCTAGGATCCTTAGATTGAGAGTTTGCTGCAACAAGTCGAAAGATTCGACTTGTTGCAGCAGTTCGGGCATATCAGTTTTCTCTTTCTTTGTTTGCTAAAGTTGTGGGCTCGATTGACATGCTTGCTTTTGTTCGATACTTGACTGGAATACCATGAACAATATCTGTTATTAAAGCTGCATTTCCTTGTTGTTAAGCTAGCTATAGTTGAATCTAGAAATGCCCAGTCCGACTTCTTTTCTGCAAAAAAAATGAAATCTTGCTTGGATCTGTTCATTGAATCTGTGGGCATTGTTGTCTCTTATCTGGTTTTGTTGTTTATGATTACCCTGTACATGATAGTCTTCCTCCTCTACGTTGATCTGGTTGCCATGTGCACGATGTTTGGTCTGGGTGGGAAAGTTTGGAGGCTCATTTGAACCTTGTAAACTCAGGACCTTGAAACCCATATGTTCACCAGTGGAGAAAGGGAAAGCAGAACCACGAAATTTTAGAGTTGTCTTTCTTTCATTTCGTTGTCTTGTACATCTTACAATGGTGTAGCGTGTATTTTGTGTAAGATTGCTAAGTCTTAAAGCATCAGAAGTTACAAACGTTGTCCAGTCTTTGCATGCTCTTTTATTTTGATTTCTTTTGTGTCTAAACCCAAAATTTATATGTCGAAAAGTAGGAGGGATGTTTGATAATCTTGTCACTAGGTTCAGTTTGCATTGCACTTAGATTTGAGCATAAAAAATCTGTTGCAACAAGCTCAAAGCTCTCGGCTTGTTGCAGCAACGTCGGTAGATCCTGTTTCTTTCCTTTGCTTGTTCAAGTCTTGGTTGCTAAAGCTTTTGGGTTTACTTGAAGATTGTGCTTGTGTGTTGTTCAATTAGCATGCCATGAACATGCTCATCCCAAGTTTCTGTTTTCTTTTATCTTTGCTGCATTTTCATATCTAGTAGCATTATTAGATCTGTTTGGAATAGGTAGTTGCATCCGTATGTTGTTAACCATGCTGTGATGAAGTCTTAGTAGGCTTTGGTTGATGAGCTTGCTTGCTTTGGTTTTAAAAATGAAGAATCTGTTCGATGTTGGACGTTTGTTGCTGAATCTTTGCATGGGTTTTGCTAAAAATGTTCCGATTCTTTCTTGTTTCATGGTTGGGACTTTGATGAATCTGGTTTCATCACTGTTTCATGACCAAATAGGAGGATAGGACGTACAAAAATGAATCAGATTGCGGCTTTCTTTTTACTTGATCATGCATATTTATTTTCCTTTTCCCATCCCTTCGTTACATTCTTCTTGCTGTCTTTTCCATTTGTTTCGTTTCTAGCATCAGGTTTTCTTCAGAACTTGTTTCTTCTTTCTCAAAGGGTGGGGAACATTGTGGTTTAATGTCTTTACATCAGGATAAGAGTGATTTAACATGGGTTTTGTTCCTTCAAAATAATGTTTTGATCTTATGGTACAAACCCATTTTAGGATACTTGCTATGCTTGATACCAACTCATTCTCGCAAATTGTATGATGCTTGTTGTTGGGATCTTTGGATAGATAAATCTTGTTGGGAATTGTTTGAGAAAATGGGATGGAGTTTAGTGGTAATTGGGTTGACGAATTTACAGTTTGGTTCTTGTGAGTTTGCAAGTGATCTGATGCTAGATAGAATTGCAGAAAACTTCAGGAGTTGCTGAAACTTTTTGTTGCAGAAGGATTCTTCGTAACCATTGCATGAACTTGCATGGATATGTTAATAAAATTACACTTTGACCCCTAATTTGCTAAGTAATGCTACCATGGCCAAACTAATTGGATAACTTAATCAATTTTGTCCCCTTAACATGCCTTTTTCCTTTGATATGTCTTAACATGTTTCACCTTAAGTTCTTAATTTTAATGTGTTTCCTTTTAGATCCTTAGTATCACCCTAAATATTGTAATAGTAATAAATTGACCCTTCAAAATTCTTTAATTTTTGCAATCAAGTCACTACTTGTTTTATTTCTTAAACATGGGTTGTTTGCCTTCCTTTAAATGCCCTTAATTGATTCACTTTCATGCTTATTCCTATTTCATGTGATTATTTGTTAATTAAAGTGATGCCTTAATCTTTTAATCATTTTAGAGGGTAAATAAGTAAATTCATGTCATTAGGGTATCAACTCAAGGGAGGTACACTCTATCCCTTGTTTTTACTTTATTTGACCTTATGTGCACTTATATGACTTTATGTGCTTAATTGCGTGCCTTTGAATGTTTCATTTCATTTATTTATTTACTTTATTTGTTTTAATTTTATATATTTATTTGAGTTCAATTTTAATTATTTAAAAGGTATTTAAATGCCACATTGTGATAGTTAGGGGGTTCAAAACTTGTATTTAGATAGAATATGTAATAGTTAGGGATTTATCTATTTATTTTATTTCCCCCTCCCCTTAGATTGTAGTTAGAGCCCCTAATGTAATAGGTAGGATTTTATTTGCTTTATTTGTTTTGTGTGCCTTGCATGCCTATGTGTTACGTGTTTACCACTTTCGTAGGACCTTGTATCTAGATATCATGTTTATTTGCTACGTGTTTATATGACCTTAGGTGTTTATTTGTTTTTTATTAGTTTTTACATGATTAGTTAGTTATAAATAAATGCATGACGTCACCACACTAGTCCAACGTTAGTTGTGGCCTCTCTCCAGATTCCACACTAGTCCAACGCTAGTTGTGACCTTTTGTTTTGATTTTCCTACTAGTCCAACGTTGGTAAGAACTTATAGATATGGGTTAGTCCAACACTAGACCCTTAGGAATCATTCTACGCGTTAGATCATACTTGTGTGATAAAATCACTTCATCTCATGCATATTTTTTCACTTTCTAGGGTCTTTTATCATTTTTTGCATGTTCCCCTTATACATATATTCCTCATCCCAAATTTTTCCATATATATCCCTATGTGTGATACATAACATTAAACTTACATTTTATTTAAGAATTAAAATTAGATTAGTACATTTGCTTGATTAGATTAGGAAAACAACCCCTTAAGTATGGGATATGGATGAATTTATCTTTCTAACCTTAGCACGCTCGTATTCCCTCTACGAAAAAAAAAATTGAGTCACGAACATTAGTTCCTCATACCCTTAATGATGCATCCCTTTAGGACATGTATATTTGTACATTATTATTTTCTTTCTTTTTTAGAGTCTCATACTTTTGCATTATTCGTGACCTCTTTAAAGAGTCCCTATTGGGCATCACAATTAATGTGATTGGTACCTATTAAGTTTTGAAGAGATATTTTGACCACCCGATACCCTTTTAGGTCTAGGGTTTGCATTCATATATTACATCCAAATGTGATAAATCTTTAGGTTAAAAATAAGAAAATCTTTGACTAAATCACGCAACTAGCCTTGGCTAGATCGAAAAGATGCCTTGGATTTTTATCCTTGTCTTTCTTTTCTTTAAATGTGACTCCCGAACCTTTTTCTTTGATTTACGTAGATTTGGAGTCGTTTAAAAAGGGTTTTTCTGTTTTGTTATTATTATTCAAAATATTTTAGGCGACTCGGTACACCTTAATTGAATACTAAATGGCGACTCCGATTTTTTATTCACAAACTCTTTTTAAACTATAATTTGGGCCCAAATTGTCACACTTTCAAACCCCATTTAGGCCCTTTTATTTTCTTTAAAATAAAAATTAGTTTTAATTAAAATTAAATCGAAATCATTTTCTACAAATCCCGTTATTTTTCTATTTAAAAATGGGGCGCGACAGCTGGCCACTCCACTGGGGATTTAGAGAGTCCGATCATCCGATTTAGTCAATCATTTTCTTTTTCTAACTTTCTTATATATCACAATTAGATATTTTTAGGTTGCATTCTTCTTTTTCTTTTACCTTTCCCTTTTTCCTCTTTTTTAGGGTTTTTGTATTTTGCACGCGCGCGTAATCACCCCTCGCACACCACGTATTTGATGAATGGATGGTTTATTTATTTATTTGTTTATTACTTGTACCGCGCTTGCATTTGGGTGGGGGGAATAGATACCCTAGAACCGTCGACCACATTTGATGGTATAATCAGAAAAGCACCTCATACGTGCATGAATAGTTTTATTTACCCTATTTTTCTTTTTCGTGGGCATTTCCCATACTCCCTTGTAGGATTAGGATCGATTGCCTTAGGTAGGCGGATGGTGTGCTCTGCGCCCATAGCGATACCTAAGAGATCACTCGAGCCACCGACCAAAGGCCCTGAGATTGATGACCCTTCGCCTTTTGGTCTGAAGGATTGGGAATCTTGAGACTTATCGAGTCTAGATACATTAGTAAGGCAAACCTCATGCATCCATATTAGAAATACCTTAGGATAGAGTCAACCTCATCCTAAACTAGGGACACTAAGCACGAGGGGAGGGATTCCACCCCTCTTTCATTATTGTTCTTTACCGCTTTTAATATTAATTGATTGCCACAACATGTTATGTGTTGAACTAACTTTCCTTGTTTCTTATCTTTCGCATGCACAAATGTTAGGAAATAAGAGGTCTGGCATGATTCTCTTTTAGAACCTACCCTTTTAAATATGCTATTGCACGTTTAAAGATTTTTGTATATCGCATTCATAGATTGATAATTGCATATCATTTCAGGCCTACCCTGGCATATAAAGTGTTCCTTTAGGTCATTCTATCATTTAAATTGCATATTTTATCGTTTTAATAAACTGACATCATGCATAAACGTTAGAAGGGAATGCCGTATAGGGAATCCCATGTTAGAAATAAGCCACCACGTGTCTCGGATATTTAATCCAATAAGACTTGTATGTTTACAATTTTGCTTTGTCTAAGGGGTAAAATCCCAAGGTAAGATACTAAAAATGAAATCTCCCCCAGATGGCTCAATGCAGAATGTTAAACCAAATACCTCATGAGCTGATAGACTGGAAGAACAACATGGTGCATGAAATGAACAGACTATTCCAGTATATAGGGCATTTACCAAGTCTCCTGAATATAACTCCAAATATAGCGATCATCCAAGATTTACTCGAATACTGGGATCCGAAGGGTTCCATTTTCTGATTTGGAGAATGTGAACTAACACCAATTCTAGAGGAAATAAAAGGATTATTGTAAGTACCTGGGAAGGGTTACCCTATGGTATACCTAACTAGTGGAACCAGAAATCAGTTTTGTAGGTTTTTGGGGTTAAGACAAGTTAGCATGAACCAACACCCGGACGCGAAATCGTGCCCATTGGAGTTCCTATACAAGTGATTTGGGAAAAAAGAATCTTATGACCAACACCATGATGACTTCTTCATTAGTAGAGAGCAGTGGGAGGAGAAGCAAGTGCAAGCAAGCCTTTGGACTAACTCTGATTAATCTACTATTGTTCCCGCAAAAGCATGGAAAAGTTACCTTTTCAACTGTCAATATGATTCAGAGTGTGTTTCTGGGAATCAAGGGAAAGACCCCCACTTTGGTGCCTATCATTATTGCCGATATCTTCACAACTATTACCGAGTGTCAAAAGAAAAGGGGGTTCTTCTATGCATCCAACATGGTACTTCAAATGTGGACGATGGAGCATCTGTCGAAAAGAACGCTCAACCCTTGGGATCATGCCTTCCAACAGCAAATTGGGTCGAGTCACACCGAGAAAGGGTTAAAAGATACTACCGAATAGTATCTCCGAGTCGGTTTGTTTAAGAATTTGATAATTTGACTTCGGATAAGATACAATGGATTCTTGATTGGACAAAAGTAAGAGATCCGATTTTCACGACTACACAACATAGTTTCATCCCTTTAGTAGGTACCAATGGATTGGTCGCATATATTCCACTACGAGTTATGAGACAATTTGGGTATCCATAGAGAATGCCGATAATCCAAGGAATTGAAAACATCAAATTCGATACAGTTGTTGAGTGCCGAAACATGGTGTTGGAGGTTTGGGGGAACCTTCATAGCTTGGACAACTTGCACCTAGATCAAGTAAATAAGGAAGAGTCTAGGGTCATTTTGGAATATAATGACTGGATTAAACTGACAATAGAACAGGAACGAGAAAGGTCGCCGTTGGTTTCTGCTAGTCCTGAAGAGCAGATAGAGAAACTAAGGAAGAAATTGGAGGATCATCAATTGCAAATTATAGTAGCCGACCAAGCCTTGGAGGACGCTTGATCACAATTAAAAGGAGAGGCAAGGAAAATTGAAAAATTGGAGAGGGCATTGGGTACATTCGATAAAATCCAAGATGAGATTCGGAAACATAATATAGGGAGTTCTAGAGAATCTCGACGTACTAGATTAACAAGGCATGAGGATTTTGTAAAAATGGTCAGTCGAACCATCGATGAGATTGTAAAGAAGGATTGAACTTATCAATGTTAATGAGAATTTCTGCTTTTTCATTCACTTACAGGTTTAAAATTGAGATTTTACCCCAAAGGTATTGCATCATATTAGGCCAACCCTTGACGGAAAAGAGCCCCCCAATAGGACATGCATCCGAATTACTCTAATTGTTACTAACTCTTTTTTTTTCCTTTTTTTTCTTTTTTTCTTTTTTCTAACAACAGTCAATTGAGAAGGGCATCTAATAAGGGTTTTATTACATTCTCAGGTACTAATTGCAAATATAGCTACTCGAAAAGCCCCATTATCACCCGATCGTGTAACTGAACTTCAAGAGATAGTGTAAACATGAGTACCCATCCAGAATCATCTGATAGGCTCGTAACCACGTCACCAACTGACTTGGCGAATTTGGGGCCTCAATTGAGTGAAGTTCTAAACAGATTTAATGAGTTGAGTATCGAAATGATAGCACAACGGCGCGTGATCGATCAATTAATCGCTGGTGGCGCTAGCGGTGAACAACATGAACCTTTACCCCCTGGCCAATCTGAATCTCAACCAATATTCTTTCCTTATACTCAAACCACTGTTACTTCACAAGTTATAAATCTACCTGAAAAAGCCTTTACCTATCCCACTCATGGCCCACCACCTACTTATGTACCCAACATTCAAATTAACCCTTCCCATGCTCAAATTCCCCAGAATTATCCACCAATTAGTATGAGCATGCCATTTGAAACTCAGGGACCACATTATTACTCCACCGCTGAGCCATTCACTCTAGATACCGCCGCACAAGGGAAAGCCGAAACTGGGGAGTCATCCGCGCCGGTGGATAAGAATTTGCTAAAGCGATTGGATCGGTTTGATAAGTTCATAAGGAAAAGCCAAGGTTTAAGCAAACAAGGAGGCCTGGACTACAACGAGTTGTGCCTATTTCCGAATATGCAATTGTCAGTGGGTTTCAAAGCACCCAAATTTATCAAGTACAACGGCATTGGCAATCTTAAAACACACCTTTGGATATTTGTAAACAAACTAGGGAGGCCGATAAATGATGAGAATCTGCCTGTGCGCCTATTTCCCTAGAGTCTAGAAGGTGATACGTTGGATTGGTATTCCAACTTGAAACCTGAGGATATGAGATCTTGGATTGATCTGTCAACTGCTTTTGTGAGGCAATACGAATACAATTGCGAGCTCGCTCCGACGAGGACTACATTGGAAGGGACCAAGAGGAAACCATCTGAGGACCACAAAACGTATGCGAAGAGATGGAGGAAATTGGCTACCAAGGTGGAGCGTCCCATGACTGAAGATGAGATTGTCGTACGTTCAGCAAATCTCATGACCCATCCTATTTTGAGAAAATTTTTCGAATGACTGGGTGTTCCTTTGCCAAGATTGTCAATAAATTGTAAGAGTATGATGAGTTTATGAGAGTAGGAAAAATTGTTAATGTTTCAACTTTAAAGTCACAGTTGAAAGTTATGCAGAGTCAGAGCAGTAGTAGTAAGAAATCTCAATTCAAAAAGAAAGATGAGGAAGCTTCCTTTGTATGAAACCAAGACTCTTCTTCCCGGCCTAGATACCAACAATACCCCGTCTACTCATCTCGTTACCCATACCAACCACACCCTCGACCTGTTTACAATACCACTATCAACCACCCCCGACCTCGACCAACTTACTCGAATACACCCTCAATACCATTTCACATTGTTCCACCTAACTTTCAAATTAGATCTCGACCTCCTTTTAACCCAAGACCTATTCCACCCCCAATCCAAATTATCGCTACCAACAAACCAGTGATACCCAAAATCCAACCCTATACTGAACCTTTACAAATCTAGGTCGGCCCGTTGACCAATTATATGAGCAATTGAAGGCTGCTAGAAACATTGGCACAATACCTCCTAAAACCTATTCCAAAGGATTTCTCATTGGTTACGATCCTCAATTGTTTTATGCTTACCATTTGGGAGTCACATTCAACTGCCAATTGTTGGGCACTTAAACATAAAATTCAAGACATGATCGAGGCCGAAAACATAGTTCTGAGAAGGAGGGATGAACAAGGTCCAAATGTTAGTAAACATTCTCTTCCTACGCACAAGAATACTGTGGGCGCTATTACTGTATATGAGGAGATCGAGAAACCTACACAATTTATTGTAGATGAAACTGAGATAATGGGAATCATTGGAGATCCATTCATACTAGAGGAGGAAGCCTATGAAGTCAAGAAAAATATTAATCCATTCATCTGGAAATGATACCTTTTGAATGTGAGTCTTCAGAGCTTATGGTACTTGAATTGCCTGAGTATTCTCCTGTTCTTAATCTACAAAAGGTTCCATGGAATTATGGCCAGTATACACTGATAATTGGAGGAGAAAAAAGTATCTAAGAAGGAAGTGGATGCCATTACTAGATCTAGAAAAATCATAGGGGAACCCGCAGTCGATGAATCTCCAAAAGCAAAAGAAAATGCCGTACCAACAAGACCAACTGTGACTGACAAAGAGGCATTCAATTTCCTTAAAATGTTGAAGAAAAGTGAGTATAAGATGGTCGAGCAATTGGACAAGATGCCCGCTATAATTTTCATATTGAATCTGCTCTTAACCTCCGAATTTCACAGAAAGGTTTTACTCAAGGTCTTAACTGAGTCTCAAGTATCTAGGAACATTTCTGTAGATAAATTCACTCATGTAGTCGAGCATGTTTTGGTTTCAAATCAAATTTCTTTTTCTGATGAAAATTTGACTTCGAAGGGGATTAGACACAATAAAGCGTTGTATATCTCAGTCTGTTGTAATGGAAAGTTATTATCGAGAGTCTTGATAGACAATAGATCTGCTCTTAATATCTGTCCTTAGAACACTTTGGTTAAGTTGGGATTTCGGGAGGCTAAATTTCGGCTTTCTGCCACCGTGGTGAGAGGATTTGATGGCGCGAAAAGGGAATCGATAGGAGAAGTAGATTTAGTGCTGAAAATCAAACCTGCCCCAGTTTCAGGTTATATGCCAAGTCATGGACTTCTCGAGTGTTTATAATATTTTTCTCGGACGGTTTTGGATTCACACTTCAGGTGCTGTACTTTCTTCGCTCCATCAAATATTGAGATTTGTGGTGAATGGCCAATTGATCACGATATTTGTTGAGAAAGATTGCACTATAGTCATCAATCCTGCATTGGAAGAGGCAAGTGATAAGAAAACTCTGATTTTTTCTCACCACGTGGCTGATATTGTTTCAGTAGGTTAGGGATCTAAAGACAAGGCAATGGTAGAAATGAATTTATCCGAAACTAGTGTCATGATGGTTAAAGAACTGATTCGAGAAGGATATGAGATATACAAGGGCCTCAGGCATAATCTACAATGAGTGTTGGAACCAATAGAGTTTTAAGGAAAGAAAGATACCTTCGGATTAGGGTTTCAACCTACTGTCAAAGATAAGAAAGAAATGAAGAATCGCAAGAGGACAAAGAAGGAAAGGAGGCAACTTATCATGAGTATCCCACCGTTGTATTGTACTTTTCCTTACCCATCAGAGGTGATTAGATCTGAAATAGACCCAATCGAGGAAGTGGATGTTAGATTGTCTGAACTATTTTAGGGGTTGCTTCTGAGGGGGAGCCATTGAAGGACCCAAAATTTTCAGAGGTGCCTATCGAAATAATGAAAAATTGGACCAGTGACCTCCTTCCCTCCCGAAGGGAATTTCGGTAAATTTAGAAGATTGCCTTTGGTCGACATGAGAAAAATCATTTGCATTACTTATCTTTTGTCTTTCAGTTTGTAAATAGTTTTTTAATCAAATGTTTTCCAACGCAAGGCTTATGTTAAATCTCTTGTTAAGTAGCATGTTATGATGTTATCCTTTACTTTCAAATTCAATGAAATACACAGTGTTTAATTTTTAAATTTATTTATTTACGCATTGTCATATTTATTTCATTGTTTTTCAGATGGCCAAAAATAAAATACATTGACCCTTTGGATACCACTATTCTGGAATTTGATTATTGCAATCTCGATATCTCTCACGAATTTAAAATTTTGGAATAAAAAATTCCAAGACGAGAGCGATAACGAGAAAGAATCTGAGTGTTTATTAAAGAATTTTGAACAATATGAAAAGAAATCTAAACCGAATTTAGAAGAAACAGAAGTTGTTAATATTGGCACTGAGACTGAGGTTAAGGAGATAAAATTAGTATTCATTTGAATAAAAACAGAGAAAAAAGATGATTGAGTTTTTGACCCTGTTTCAAGATGTGTTTGCCTGGTCCTATGATGATATGCCTGAAATTTTAACAGATATAGTGGTCCATCGATTACCGACTGATCCAAATTTTTCACCAGTAAAGCAAAAAATTCGCAAGTTTAACCAGATATGAGTATCAAAATTAAGGAACAAATCAAGAAGCAGCTCAATGCTAGAATCATCATAGTGTCTCATTATTCTATTTGGCTTTCAAATTCGGTACCTGTTCCAAAGAAAAGTGGAGAAGTACGAGTCTATGTTGATTACAGGGATCTCAATAAGGTCAGCCCGAAAGATGATTTTTCGTTACCGAACATTCATATTCTTCAGGATAATACCGCCAGACATGAGATCGAATCATTTGCTGACTGTTTTGTCGGGTATCACCAGATCTTAATGGCAGAGGTAGATAGGGAGAAAATTGTTTTTATCATGCCATGGGAGACATTTTGCTATCGAGTAATGCCGTTTGGATTGAAAAATGCCGGCGCCACTTATCAAAGGACCATGACCACCCTGTTCCATGATATAATTCATAAGGAGATGGAGGTTTATGTGGATGACATCATTATCAAATCCAAGAGAGTGGAGGATCATTTGATTGATTTGGAAAGGTTATTCGAAAGATTGAGAAGATATAATTTGAAATTGAACCTCGCAAAGTGTGCATTTGGAGCCCCTGCCGGCAAATTATTGGGATTCATCGTCAGTAAGAAAGGTATCGAGATAGATCCAACGAAAATTAAAGCCATTCGTGAAATACTGGTACCAAAAACACAAAAAGACGTAAAGAGTTTTTTAGGAAAGATTAACTTTATTGGAAAGTGCATCGCCCAGTTGACCCACACGTGTGAACCTTTATTTAAATTGTTGAAGAAAAATGTGCCATTGTATTGGAGTGAAGAGTGCCAGCAAGCGTTTGACAAGATCAAAAATTATTTATTACACCCCTCGGTCTTAGTGCCACCAAACCCGATCAACCATTGATTATGTATTTGTCTGTGCTCGACGAGACTGTGGGATATGTTTTGAGGCAGCACGACGACTCTGGGAAAAGAGAGCAAGTCATTTATTATCTTAGCAAGAAGTCACACCTTACGAGGCAAAATATATATTTCTTGAAAAGAGTTGCTGTGCATTGGCTTGGGCAGCTCAGAAGTTGAGGCATTATTTGTTTAGTCACACCACTTACCTTATTTCTCGTTCAGACCCTTTGAAGTACTTATTGGAGAAACCGATGCCAACCGAACGCGTGGCTAAATGATAAATGATCCTTTTTGAGTTCGGTATCATTTTCACCACGCAAAAGGCAATCAAGGCGCAAGTCATAGCAGATCACCTTGCTGAGAATCCAAAGGAGAATGATTATCAACCACTTCATACTTATTTTTCTGTACTAACAATATGACTGAATATGAAGCTTACATTTTTGGGCTAAAAATGGCGTTGGAAATAGAGATTAAAGATTTACTAGTATTCAGCGATTCCGATTTACTTGTACATTAAACTATCAAGGAGTGGATCACTCGAAATTCAAAGATCTTGCCCTATCATTGCAGTTTATTGGAGTTGGCAAATAAATTTAGGAGTTTGGAGTTCCGACATATTCCGCGTGTCAGAAATGTCTTTGCCGATGCTTTGGCCACTTTATCTTCAATGATTCAACATCCAGACGAGTTGGTGATAGAGCCTATTTAGATTCAGCTACAAGAAAAGCCTGCTCATTGTTTAGCGGTGAAAAAAATCTCTCGATGGTCGTCCCTGGTACAGTGATATTAAGAATTTCTCAAGACGGGATCCTATTCTCCAGGGGCCGATGTGACTGCTAAAAACTTCTTGCACAGATTATCTTCCAAATTTTTCTTAAATGGAGAGGTGGTATATAAAAGGACGTCAAATTTGGGCCTTCTGATGTGTGTTGATGAAAATGAACCAGAATACCTGATGAAAGAAGTACATAGTGGTATGCATGAATCACATATGAATGGCCATTTATTAGCGAAAAGGATTATGAGGACCGGATATTTTTGGCTTATTATGGAGCATGATTCTGTAGTTTTTGTTAAGAAATGCATCAAATGTCAATTGCATGGAGATGTTATGCGCTCTCTTCCTACAGAATTACACAGTATGACTGCTCCCTGACCATGTTCAATGTGGGGTATGTATATAATTGGAGCCATTGACCCGTCCGCCTCAAATGGGCATCGATTTATTCTGGTGGCAATTGAATACTTTACTAAGTGGGTCGAAACTGAATCTTACAAGCATGTGACTAAAAATGTGGTGACGGACTTTTTAAGGAAACACATCATTTGTTGTTTTGGAGTACCAGAAACATTAATCACTGACAATGCTAAGAATCTCAACAATGATATGGTGGACGGATTGTGTGAATAGTTCAAAATCAAATATCGAAATTCTTTTATTTATAGACCACAGATGAATAGAACTGTGGAGGTCGCGAATAAGAATTTGAAGAAAATAATTCGAAAAATAGCTGAAAGACACCGTGATTGGCACGAGAAGCTCCCTTATGCATTAATGACATATAGAACTGCTATTCGGACCTCTATTGGGGGCAACTCCCTACAACTTCATGTATGAAATGGAAGCAGTGTTACCAGTTGAGGTCGAAATCCCTTCTTTACGCATTTTAATGGAGGCTAAACTGGATGAAACTGATTGGATTAAACAACGTCATAAGCAATTGTCTTTAATCGATGAGAAGAGATTAAATGCCATTTGTCATAGTCAATGTTATCAAAAGAGGTAAGCCCGTGCCTACAATAAGAAGGTCACAGCATGGATATTCACAGAAGGAGATAAAGTGTTGAAACACATTTTGCCAGTGCAAAAGGAAGTTAAGGGAAAGGTTGCACCAAATTGGCAAAGCCCTTTTATTGTCCAGAAAGTTTTGTCCGGTGGAGCACTCATTCTCACAGAAATGGATGGGCAAGTGTTCCCCCAACCAATCAATTTTCATATGACAAATGGAATTTTCCTTTTAGAGTTAATGTAAAGAATGGAATGAAAAGTCAGGCATTCTTTCCTTTCCAATCGAACATTCTATCCTTAGTTATCCCTTTTTTGAGCCTTCAAAATTAATTATTTCGTTTGACAACCCCTGAGGATCACAAATCCCACACTAGGGCAAGTTTTGAAAAAAAAAAACGGAAAGAAAAAAAGGAGAAAAGGAAAAAGAGGTTTCAAAAGGTAAAAGTTGTGAGGACTCGTAAATTTTATTATTTTTAACTCTTAATTCTAGGTTATTTAATTATTTATTTGGCCAAATATTCTGAATATTATTTTCTAGCCTTCTTAATCCTAATTGCATTGAATTATGATTTGCTCATATTTTTAAAGTGACTCATTTCAAAATTTAAATTTTGGAAGCTCGTTAAGTGAGAATAGTAACTGCACGTTTGGAGATAATAATCGATTCAAGAATACAATGAGTTTGGAAAATTGGAGACTAGTACATTGCCCTAAAGTGGTTAATTTTAAGTTTTAAATACTCAAATGATAGTTAGTTATACTATCGTTATAAGAATTTCTTAGAGATTTCGCCTTATCGCGCGCAAACCGGAAGTTCGAGTTTTCGCGCACGCGACTAATTAGAGGATTTTAGAAATTATTTCTAGACTATTAAGAGTGGATAATATTAGCATGTATATAAGTGAATTAGAGGTTTAGTACACCAGTGAAACGAACTCGAGAGGAATCGAGCACGAAACGCGCGTGTGCGCGCGCGAGAGAGAGTTGACTTTTGGAGCTTTCTTAGCCACTCATTTTAGCTTCTAAAGGAAGCTTAATTGCAACACAATTTCTCTCTCCTAAGCTCCCAAGAACAGCCGGCCAAGAAGAGTAGCAAAACACTCCAAAGCTTTCCAAATTTCTTCCTCATTTCTTCATCCAAATCTTCACCAAACCACTCCAAAATTTAACCGTACGTAGCTCATCAGTTGGAGATCATATCAAGCTAAGAAAGGAGCTCATTTTCCACGGAATTTTTGAGCTTCAAGGGGGCCGAAAATTCTGCTTGAACCATTAACTAAGGTAACCAACGATCAACCTTGAAAATCTTGACTTATGGAAGTAGTATTGCACGTATATGCTCGTAGGATCATGTGGGTAGCTTGGATTATGTTGGAATTTGTTGTGTGGGCTCTATGAATTCCCACTTTGAATTGTTGGACTGATTTGATGAGTTTTAATGTAGTTAATATTGGATTAGAGGTTAAACTAGTGGAAATAAGTAGCATTGTTGAACGAAAGCTCAACGGTAGTGAAGGATGAAATTTTCCGATTCTGCCCTTATGTTGTCTGTGGCCTTTAAGGCAAAATTTTATGGATCTAATGGCTCCGTTATGATGCTTATATGTTGTATGAGATGTGTAGAAAGTTTCATCAAAAAATTCCATGAATTGGTTGGCCAAATGTTGAATTTACGTGAGCTAGCAAACCTGGAAAATTTTCACGTCAATACCCTGGCAGTGTTATTGTTTCGACCATATCTTTTTGTTCCGATGTCAGAATAGAGTGCCATTTAGGGCAATGGAAACTAGACATTCCCAGATTTCCAACGGTATAAAATGCATGTTCGGATTCCACCCAAGTGATCTGTACCAACCATCTGAACCTGACTGTCCTGTTTCACGTTTTCACAGAGAGCCCTGTTCTGAGCAGCAAACTTAATGCTCAAATGTGAGCTAGTTGTAGACAGATTTTGAAAATGATTTCTTCTAAGAAATTGTATATTTATGAATCTATCTTTCATCTCCACTGACCACGCCTCAATTCCGAGTCGAATTGAGTGAAGTTGTGGCCAAAGTTTGAATCTGACTCAGAAGTCGAAAACCCTCTTTTGGCTAAATTGATGCCTTAGCTTTAATTGGGACTTGTTATTTCGAATTTCTTGGTGTTAATCACCTACCAAATTGCACCTTGGATGTTTCCTAGACCTTGTCTTCATAAATGAATGATGTTTGAGAAATTTCATTGGCCAAATGTTTGGAAAAGAGAAAAACCAAAGCCAAAGGCAGATTACCTTGGAAATTTTGGAAACTTTTAGTGGCTTTGTTCACTAGCTTCCCGAATGAATTTTTCCATACAATTTGATATAAAGATAGCCCTCATATGGTAGTATAATACTGCCAAATTTGGTTCCATTCTGAGTTCAATTTCGATGCTTAAACAAAGACCCAAAGTTCGTGACTTCAACCTGGAAAATTGCCTAATTTGCTTCAATTTTCCAGCACCTTTGAGCTATTATATCTTGATGCTCAAAACTCCGATTCTTGTTCCGTTTGTTGGATTTTAAACCTTGTTTTGCAAACTCTAATTGAGTTTCCGAATTTCAGAGGATAGATCGAATTTCTACGATTTTACCGAATTTTTCAAAGTTGGCGAAAAACCAACCCCAAAACTGTTTTGCAAGCGTAAAACAGCAATTTGGAGCCAATTTTTGAATATCCTCCGTTAGGAAATCATGGAAAAATGTCTTCTAAGAACTTTTACTACTTTGAAATAAGTTTTCCAACGGTACCAAGTTTTTCAATTTTGGACTTGTAATGAGTGAGATATGATTTTTCAAAGAATACTCCAATAATTGGAAATTTTGGCTATTTGAAAAGAATTCGCGCAGGAGACTGTTCACCAGAATCCGGCGGCAAATCCGGCCAGTTCTTGGCCAGATAGTTGACTGGATTGATGTTGGATTTTGAAAAAAAATTGGAACCTCTCTCCCTTGAATCCGGCCTGCAATCCGGCCGGATTGTGACGTGGCAAATCTCCGTTCGGTTATCGTCGTTCGTTTTTGAAAAGGTTACATGATTTCATGCTCACCTGTTTCCATCCAATGATTTAAAGGATAGAAATTGAACTTTTCTTGAGTTTTAGCCTCGTTGAGTTTCGACATTTTCAAAGGGAAATTTATGCTCATTTTCGAGATACTTTCTAGACTATTCCAGCGTACGACCTCCATGTTAATTGGAATTTATTGGTAATTATTCACTATTAATTGCTCAGGCACCCACGAGTACCTTCAAGAGGATCCAACGGTGAACGCTTGAACCTCTAGTGACGTTTCTACTTGGTTACTTGGTGAGTGTCAAGTGCATGAATAGTTAAAACTATAATGCATTCGATACAATGCTTACTTGTTATCCATGAAATGAGATTTTGAAAATGGAACCGAGTGTGTACTTTTATCGCACTCGTTCTAATTTGAAATAAATAACTCATGCTTGAAATGCTTGAATTATCAAATATTTGGATATGTCAAATGCTTGAATGACATGAATTTGTATGCTATGGCTGCATATGTCGTTGGAGTGAATTTCCTCGACACTCAAATGAACTTGGGGGACGCCCAAATCTCACTGGCTAACCTTGGACTCGAGCCGGCATGGGCTTGGTCGGGCTCCTTGGCGAACCATGAGAGAAACAAAAGTTTGACCTAGTGAGAAGTCTTGCTTGGCATACTCGAAACAGTATCGTCTCAAACAATGACAGGCGGGCCCGATACAGGGGTATGTAAGGTGAAAGGGGACATGATAAGTGAAGTTCTACGGACAAACCCTACCGATTGACGGAGTTGTCAATTCGTGGAGGTTCCGGATCGCGCAAGTGGAAAATAGCTCCTGAGAGCTCCTATATCCTTTGAATTGTTTCTGTTTACATATTATTGCTCGAATTGCTAATTTCTTGTATATTATTGCTTTATTCGTTAAATGGGATTGTTATTTGGACAATGTGCTTGCATGTGTATTTCTTGGTCTCACGAGCGTTTTGCTCACCCTTTAGATTTGTTTTCCTTAACAGGAATGGATCGGATTGAACTTGAGGAAAATCCCTTTTGGATGTACTTTTGTATTGGGATTTGTACTATACTTGGCTGGACTCGGGATTTTTGTATAAATTGGGATTGGATGTAACTTTTGGGAATCGAATGTAAGATTTGGATGAATGATACATTTTGTACTCATGGTGTACTATTGGATATTGGTTATGGAAGCGACTTTCTTTATTTGGTTTGTATTGTTGGCTATTTTATAGTTAAGTTTGAATGGTTTGACTTTGAGTCCTGGCGAGAGTTGGCCAGGCGTCCCGCGGATACCCTTTGGTTCGCCTTAGGGAGAAGTGGGGGCGTCACAAAAGTGATAGAACAACAAAATGAAGAAAATTAAAGAAGAAAGTCTCGAGTGAGAATAAATTGGGGCAATTATTAATAGGGTTAATTTGAAGATGCGATCTCAAGAAATCTAAACATTCATAAATCCGCCTTCAAGCATTAATCCTTTTCTTAGCACCCCACCAGACCCCATTACAAAAATCAAAAGTTCTGACTTCTATTCTTTATATTGCCTTTTTAGGACAATTTCTAGTCAAATGGCACATGATTTCAAAAACACTTTCACCTATTTTGCAAGGCAAGAATTGTTATACTGATGCCATTATTTCTTAAAACACATTTCTAAATTAATATGGGCGGTAGACAATATTTGTTTATTAGGTAAAAACCCGCAAGGGCACCTTTGAAAAAAAAGTGAAAAAAGAAAAAGAAAAAGAAAAGAAAGAAAAGAAAGAAAAGAAAAGAAAGTGAAAAAGGAAAAAGGAAAAGAAAATAAAATAAAATGGGTGGGGGCAACCTTAGTGAAAACCCGAAAGGGCACTGAGGTAGGGTTTTATAAGGAAAAGTGAGTTTAGATCTGAAAAGTTGGTGACTTAGTTCGTTAGAATTTCTCCTCACATTGTGGTTCTGTTGTCAAGCATTGAACTTCGCAGGGATGATATCCAAATGGTCAAACGTAGCAGTTTGTTCGAAAACCAAAGTGTTCGATTTATCAAACACAAAATTTAAGTATACAAGTTTATTTATTTGAAATGATTTTTTCGTGCAACAAAAAGTAGATGTTTATATTGTTAGAATTTTCATCATTATGTGCAATTAGAATATTTTTCATGTGTTTCATGGTCACATTTGTCTCTTTCGTTTTATCAAACGGCAATCCCTATGATTTATCGAAAGTAAATGGATACTAAATAACATGATGATTTAAGTATGAGAAATTATGAAAACTTGATATTGTTCGCAGGGTAAGGTTAAAGTACTCGCTACATCAAATAAGAAATCCAAATACTCATGTTTACACATTTCTTGAAGAAGGGGTTGATCGGATGGTGGCGACATTATCTATCATTATTTCTTTTCTTGCAGGTCCGACGGTCCAATAGCTCTACGATGGGGCAATTTTTAGAAGAAATCGTTTGTTTCTCTTTTTGAAATTCTACAAAAAAATTTGCACAAATCTTCCCAAGTGAAGGCAGGATTGGGTATTCATTCCACTGACCCAGTGAAGGCAGGTTCGGGTATTCATCCCACTGACCAAGTGAAGACAAGCTCGAGTATTTATCCCACTGACCAAATGAAGGCAGGCTCGGGTGTTCATCTCACTGACCAAGTGAAGGCAAGTTCGGGTGTTCATCTCACTGACCAAGTGAAGGCAGGTTCGAGTATTCATCCCACTGACTAGGTTACTATACCGCACGCTCGAGTTTTCATCCCACTGATCTTATATATTCCAATTCATGACAAAATAATTGTAGGAAAGTATTTGGTGTCTACGACTTTGTCTCGAGTTTTTTCGAAATTCAGATAAAGAGGGGCAAGTTGTAGATACCAAAATTTTAATTTTAATTTTAATTTTTATCTTTATTGATAATTATTATCTATTTTTATTTATTAATCTCATGATTTTTGTTTTAGACATTTTTAGCATTTTAAATACCAAGTTTCTAATTTAGCTTTATTTATTATTTTTTTTTATTTTTAATGATAATTATTATTCATTTTTGCTCATTAGTCTCTTAACTTTTATTTTAACACATTTTTATCATTAAATTTCCGGAAAAGAAAAATTTCACAAAAATGTGTGTTTTAATCCTTTTAGATTTAATGAAAAATTGTTACCACATAACTTCAGTTGGGTATTTTGTTTACCTAAATTAATTTTGATGAAAAGAAAAAGAGAAAGTAATGAAAATCTGTGAGGACCCGCAATTTCCCTATTTTATTTTATTTTACTGGTTTAATTAATTATTTACTCACTCGTTTTCTCTAAATATTTTATTTCAACCTTTTTAGACCTATTACATGGATTTATAGTTTAGTTATATTTTTAAAATGATTCGATTCAAAATTTAATTTTTAGAAACTCGTTAAGTGTGAATAGTGAACGCGCGTTTGGAAATAATGATCGATTCGAGAATACAATAAGCCTGGAAAATTAGAGACTTATACATTAGCCCTAAAATGGTTATTTTTAAGATTAAATACTCAGGTGATAGTTAGTTATACTATCGTTATAAGAATTTCTTAGAAATTTCGCTTTATCGCGCACAAGTTGGAAGTTCGCGTTTTCGCGCGCGCGACTAATTAGAGGATTTTAGAAATTATTTCTAGACTATTAAGAGTGAATAATATTAGTGTTAATGGAAGTGCATTAGAAGTATAATGCACAAGTGAAACAAACCCGAGAGAAATCGAGTACAAAACGCGCGTGTACGCGGGCAATTGAAGAGTTGACTTTTGAGCATTTAAGCCTCTCACCTACCAAGCTTACTCTAGAAGCTTTATCATCAGCTATTTCACTCTATTTTGCTCCAAGACAGCCGACCAACCAAGGAAGGAAAAGAACACCAAAAGCTCTTCCATTTCTTGCTTCATTCCTTCACCAAATCACTCCAAACTTTCAATCCATCTTGCAAATAACTTGAAGATTCACTTGAGCTAGGAGAGGGCTTCATTCTCATGGTTTTTCTTGGAGTTCAAAGGTCCAAAAATTTCTATTTTAGCAATCCAAAGAGGTAACCAACGATCAACCCCTTGAATCTTCGATTATATACGTTATATTGCACTTATACGGTTGAAGATTCATGTGGGTAGCTTTATATTGTTGTAGATCTTGTGTGTGGGCTCTATGAACTCCCACTATAGATTGATGGACTGATTTGATGAGTTTTAATGTTGTTAATGTTGGTTTAGTGCTTAAATTAGTAGAAATAAGTGAGGATATGAAAGATAGCTCAAAGGAGGTGAAAGGTAGAAATTTTCCGATTCTGCCCTTGTGTTGTTCATGGCCTTTAGGGCGAATTTTTGTGGATCTAATGGCTTAGATATGATTCTTATATGTTGTATGAGATGTGTAGAAATTTTCATAAAAAAATTCCATGAATTGGTTGGCCAAATGTTGAATTTTCGTAAGACAGCAAATCTGGAAAAATTTCCCGTCACTGCCCTGGCAGTATTTTTGTTTCGGCTATATCGTTTTTCTCCGATCTCAAAATCGAGTGCCGTTTGCGGAACTAGAAACTAGACATTCCTATATTTCCAACGGTATAAAATTCACGTTCTTATTCCACCTGAGTGATCCGTACCAACCATTTGAACCTGAATGTCCTGTTTCACGTTTGCACAGAGAGCCCTGTTTTGAGCAGCGATTGGATGTTCACAAATGAGCTAGTTGTGGACAGATTTTGAAAAATGGTTTCTTCTAAGAAATTGTAGCTTTATGAATCTAGTTTTCAAAGCCACTGACCACACTCAAATCCGAGTTAAATTGAATGTGTTGTGGCCGAAATTCAAAACTGACTCAGAGTTTGAAAACCCTCATTTTGGACTGACTTGTGACCACTTTGATTTGGGACTTAATATTTCGAAATTTTTTGTGTTATTCACCTACCAAATACATATTGGATGTCTCTTAGACCTTGTTTTCATAAATTAATGATGTTTGAGGAATTTCATTTGCCAAATGTTTGGAAAAGGGAAAAACAAGAGGGCAAGGCAGATTGCCTTGGAAATTTCAGAAAGTTTAGACGCTTTGTTAACTAGCTTCCCGAATGAATTTTTCCATGAACTTTGATAGAGGGATAGCCCTCATATGGTAGTATAATACTACCAAAGTTTTTACCATTCCGAGTCCGTTTCAATGCCCAACTAGAGTCACAAATTCCAGCTTTAAATCTGGAAATTTGTCCAGCGAGCTTCTTTTTTGCACCAACTTTGAGCTGCTATATCTTGGTGGTCAAAACTCAGAATCTTACTCTGTTTGTGGTTTTTTAAACCTTGCTTGCAACTCTATTTGAGTACCAAATTTGAGAGGTTAGATCGAATTCTGTGATATTTTCCGAATTTTCAAAGTTAGCCGAAAACCAACCCAAAACTGTCTTAGTAAGCTTAAGGCAGCAACTTTGAGCTGAGTTTTGGATATCTTCCATTTGGAATCATGGAAAAGTGTCTTCTAGGAACTTTTAGTACTTTGGAAAAAGTTTCCAACAGTACCAAGTTTTCCAATTTTGGACTTACAGAGAATGAGATACGATTTTCCAAAGATCGCTCGACAAATCTAAAATTTTGAACTTAAAGAAAATCGAAGGCTTTGAACTCTTCATTTTGCTTCCATATCACTCGACCGTTTCGCACTTGACTTTAAAGATGCAAATCAGATTTCTCTTGTGCTTTTAAAACCCCGCTTTTGAGTCTCGATTTACGAGTAATTAAGGCTCGTATTTGTGAAATTTTCTTAGATTGTACTAGTGTGCAATCTTTCTTGATATTTAGGGGTTCTAAGTGATATTGTGTAATAGTTGATGATTATTTGCTCAAGCGCTCAAGGGGACCTTCAAGAGGAACTCGAAGCGAACGCCTAAACACCTGTTTGAGCACTTACTCACTTGTTTTGAATTGGTGAGTGTTCCATATAGGAGTACGTAAGTTGTATAACTTTACGACATGTTTACTCCATGATCATTATGTATTAACTGTGAAGTGCTACCGTTAATTGTTCCTATGAACTTTTTCCACTATATTAAGGCGAATGTGTACTTTATCACATTCGGCCTATTAATATGATAAATGTCTACCGATTAACCATGAATTACTACTGTTTACCGACTACCATTACCGTTTACCGTTAACCGTTAACCGTTACCGTTTTGCCAATTTACTTGATTACCTGCTTACTTGATTACATGACTATTTGAT
This sequence comes from Coffea humblotiana, assembly GCA_023065735.1. Lineage (NCBI taxonomy): Eukaryota > Viridiplantae > Streptophyta > Magnoliopsida > Gentianales > Rubiaceae > Coffea > Coffea humblotiana. The sequence continues at coordinate 20,203,062 of CM041211.1, forward strand.
TATTTAATTATTTGATTACCATAAATTACTTGTTCATACGAAATTACTTCATATTTCTTACATGTTTAAGTGTTAAATGTTGCCTACAATTGTTCATATGAAATTACCACCGTTTTAAGGTGAGTGTGTACTTTATCTCACTCGACCTACTAAAATGACAAATTATTACCATTTATCAATTTGCTTGATTACTTGTGCATGTTGTAAGCTCTAAGCTGAACTGGGCCCTACCCTTGGTTACTAACCTACTCGAGCCAGGACTGGGCTCGGTCGGGTAGGTTGGAACCCTGGGACACCGTTTCGGTATACTCGAGTATTACCACTGGAGGGATAAGGTGATGGCCAGACAACCGAGGGGATCACTGGAGTCATAAGGTGAAGTTGACCGAAATGGTTCCACTGGAACACCGTATCCTTTAATATGTGTTTATTTTTACATACTGATAACTGTATCATGCTAATGTGCCAAGATGAAATGTTAAACCATGCTTGTATTATGCTCAAATTACTCATACAATGATGACTATTCCATGCTAATGTGCCAATGTGCAATCTCGAACTGTACCTGTGTTATACTTAAATTAATCATACAATGAACACCATCTCATGCTAACGTGCCCAATATGCAACCTGGAACCATATATGTGGTATGTTCAAATTACTTTATTTATTTGAATTGTTAGAGTGTTTTGGAACCTCACTGGGTTGTGTAGCTCATTCCACGTTTTTGTTTTCCTTAACAGGGTTCGAGACCAAGAGTGCTCGTGAATAGTACTAGAATGTTCTCTTTTGAAGACTTTAAGTTGTATTATAATGGATGGTTGTAGTACATACTCTTTTGGATTGTATTAAGTTTGAAAGCTAAGTACTTGTAAGCGTGAAATATTTTGAAATACTTTAATTATATATTGAAGTTATTTGAAGTATTTCGAGTTTTTGAATTGTGGATTGTTGTGAGTCCTGGCGAAAGTTGGACAGGCGTCCCACGAATACCCTTTGGTTCTCCTTAGGGAGAAGTGGGGGCGTCACAAAATCAGGTTTAAAAATATATTATAAAATAAAAAGGAAAATCATCAATCAGACACAAAAAATTTTTAGCATTTTATTACCTTTTAGTTGATCTTGTTTTATTTCCATTTTGTTAAGAAAATCACTTTATTATTGTTATTTAAAAAAAAAAAGAGGAAGTCACGCGCGCGTGCCATGCACGCGTGTTGCTTCTCCTTTGCGTTGCACCAGTAGAAGCAAAGCGACAGAACAGCTGCGTTTTTTTTTTTGGTTTTTGCTCGTTCGATTTCTCATTTTTTAGCACCCTCGGATCATCTTAACCTCACTCCACTTGGCTTTGATCCAAACCTCTAAAAACCTATAGAGACAAAGCCAATCTAATGGCTTGAAAGAGATGCGGTGAGCTGAGATTCTATCGGAGCCCTTGAGTTGAGGGTTTTGGGAATCCTCAACTGATATATAAGTGAAATAGAAGGGGAGAATCGGCGGTTTAGGGGAAGACGAGAGTAATGGCTGAAAGGGAATGAAATAGAAAAGGGTTGGTGGCTGGAGTGAAAAAAATCAGAAAAGGGAAGACGAGAGTGAGAGAAAAAGAACAAAGAAAGGCTAAGAGCTAAAAGGGAGTTGGAGCTGGTGGCAACTACGGAACAGAGGAGGAACTCACCGCCACCATTATTGCCAAGAAATTTACCAGAAACAGGCACTATAAGGTTTCTTTTTGCCTTTTTTTAGATAGTTTCTATTAATGAATGATGGGACTGTGAGAATCATGAGTTCGTTCGGTGTTTTATGATGGCTGATGCTGATGTTTCTCTTGTGAGTATGGCCTCTTGTCTTTGTCCCTAGATCCATCATTATAAGTAAGTCGCCTGCTAGGATCCTTAGATTGAGAGTTTGCTGCAACAAGATTGAATCTTTCGACTTGTTGCAGCAGTTTGGGCATATCAGTTTTCTCTTCCTTTGTTTGCTAAAGTTGTGGCTCGATTGACATGCTTGCTTTTGTTCGATACTTGACTGGAATACCATGAACAATATCTGTTATTAAAGCTACATTTCCTTGTTGTTAAGCTAGCTATAGTTAATCTGGAAATGCCCAGTCCGACTTCTTTTCTGCAAAAAAATGAAATCTTGCTTGGATCTGTTCATTGAATTTGTGGGCGTTGTTGTCTCTTGTCTGGCTTTATTGTTTATTATTACCCTGTACATGATATTCTTCCTCCTCTACGTTGATCTGGTTGCCATGTGCACGATGTTTGGTCTGGGTGGGAAAGTTTGGAGCTCATTTGAACCTTGTAAACTCAGGACCTTGAAACCCGTATGTTCACCAGTGGGGAAAGGGATAGCAGAACCACAAAATTTTAGAGTTGTTTTTCTTTCATTTCGCTGTCTTATACATCTGACAATGGTGTAGCGTGTATTTTGGTGTAAGATTGCTAAGTGTTGAAGCATCAGAAGTTACAAACGTTGTCCAGTCTTTGCATGCTCTTTTATTTTGATTTCTTTTGTGTCTAAACCCAAAATTTATATGTCGAAAAGTAGGAGGAATGTTTGATAATCTTGTCGCCTAGGTTCAGTTTGCATTGCACTTAGATTTGAGCATAAAAATTTGCTGCAACAAGCTCAAAGCTCTCAGCTTGTTGCAGCAACGTCAGTAGATCCTGTTTCTTTCCTTTGCTTGTTCAGGTCTTGGTTGCTAAAGCTTTTGGGTTTGCATGAAGATTGAGCTTGTGTGTTGTTCAATTAGCATGTCATGAACATGCTCATCCCAAGTTTCTGTTTTCTTTTATCTTTGCAGCATTTTCATATCTAGTAGCATTATTAGATCTGTTTGGAATAGGTAGTTGCATCCGTATGTTGTTAACCATGCTGTGATGAAGTCTTAGTAGGCTTTGGTTGATGAGCTTGCTTGCTTTGGTTTTAAAAATGAAGAATCTGTTCAATGTTGGACGTTTGTTGCTGAATCTTTGCATGGGTTTTGCTAAAAATGTTTCGATTCTTTCTTGTTTCATGGTTGGGACTTTGATGAATCTGGTTTCATCACTGTTTCATGACCAAATGGGAGGATAGGACATACAAAAATGAATCGAATTGCGGCTTTCTTTTTACTTGATCATGCATATTTATTTTCCTTTTCCATCCCTTCGTTACCTTTCTTCTTGCTGTCTTTTCCATTTGTTTCGTTTCTAGCATCAGGTTTCTTCAGAACTTGTTTCTTCTTTCTCAAAGGGTGGGGAACAAAGTGGTTTAATGTCTTTACATCAGGATAAGAGTGATTTAACATGGGTTTTGTTCCTTCAAAATAATGTTTTGATCTTATGGTACAAACCCATTTTAGGATACTTGCTATGCTTGATGCCAACTCATTCTCGCAAATTGTATGATGCTTGTTGTTGGGATCTTTGGATAGATAAATCTTGTTGGGAATTGTTTGAGAAAATGGATGGAGTTTAATGGTAATTGGGTTGACGAATTTACAGTTTGGTTCTTGTGAGTTTGCAAGTGATCTGATGCTAGATAGAATTGCAGAAAACTTCAGGAGTTGCTGAAACTTTTTGTTGCAGAAGGATTCTTCATAACCATTGCATGAACTTGCATGGATATGTTAATAAAATTGCACTTTGACCCCTAATTTGCTAAGTAATGCTACCATGGCCAAACTAATTGGATAACTTAATTAATTTTGTCCCCTTAACATGCCTTTTTCCTTTGATATGTCTTAACATGTTTCACCTTAAGTTCTTAATTTAATTTGTTTCCTTTTAGATCCTTAGTATCACCCTAAATATTTGTAATAGTAATAAATTGACCCTTCAAAATTCTTTAATTTTTGCAATCAAGTCACTACTTGTTTTATTTCTTAAACAAGGGTTGTTTGCCTTCCTTTAAATGCCCTTAATTGATTCAATTCATGCTTATTCCTATTTCATGTGATTATTTGTTAATTAAAGTGATGTCTTGACCTTTTTATTATTTTGGAGGGTAAATAAGTAAATTCATTTCATTAGGGCATCAATTCAAGAGAGTTACACTCTATCTCTTGTTTTACTTTATTTAACCATATGTGCACTTATATGACTTTATGTGCTTAATTGCATGCCTTTGAATGTTTTCATTTCATTTATTTATTTGTTTTAATTTGTATATTTATTTAAGTTCAATTTTAATTATTTAAAAGGCATTAAATGCCAAATTGTAATAGTTAGGGGGTTCAAGACTTGTATTTAGATAGAATATGTAATAGTTAGGGATTTATCTATTTATTTTATTCCTCCCTCCCCTAGATTGTAGTTAGGGCCCCTAATGTAATAGGTAGGGCTTTATTTGTTTTATTTGTTTTGTGTGCCTTGCATGCCTATGTGTTTCATGTTTACCGTTTTCCTTAGGACCTTGCATCTAGATATCATACTTATTTGCTACGTGTTTATGTGAACTTATGTGTTTATTTGCTTTTTATTAGTTTTACATAATTAGTTAGTTATAAATAAATGCATGACGTCAGCACACTAGTCCAACGCTAGTTGTGGCCCCTCTCCCGATTCCACACTAGTTCAACGCTTAGTTGTGGCCTTTTGTTTTGATTTTCCTACTAGTCCAACTCTAGTAAGGACTTATAGATATGGGTTAGACCAACGCTAGACCCTTAGGAATCATTCTACACGTTAGATCATACTTGTGTGATAAAATCACTTCATCTCATGCATATTTTTCACTTTCTAGGGCCTTTTATCACTTTTTACATGTTCCCCTTATACATATATTCCTCAACCCAAATTTTCCATATACATCCCTATATGTGATACATAACATTAGACTTGCATTTCATTTAAGAATTAGAATCAGGTTAGTACATTTGCTTGATTAGATTAGAAAAATAACCCCTTGAGTATGGGATATGGACGAGTTTAGGTTTTTAACCTTAGCACGCTCGTAATCCCTTTACGAAAGGAAAAATTGAGTTACGAACATTAGTTTCCCGTACCTGTTATGATTCATCCCTTTAGGACATGTATATTTGTACATTATTATTTTCCTTTTCTTTTCTTAGAGTCTCATATTTTTGCATTATTCGTGACCTCTTTAAAGAGTCCCTATTGGGCATCACAATTAATGTGATTGGCACCTATTAAGTTTTGAAGAGATATTTTGACCCTCCGATACCCTCTTAGGTCTAAGGTTTGCATTCCTATAGTACATTCAAATGTGATAAATTTTTAGGTTAAAAATAAGAAAATCTTTGACTAAATCACGCAACTAGCCTTGGTTAGGTCGAAAGGGTGCCTCGGATTTTTATCCTTGCCTTCCCTTTCTTCAAATGTGACTCCTGAAACCTTTTTCTTTGATTTACGTAGATTTGGAGTCGTTTAAAAAGGATTTTTCTATTTTGTTATTATTATTCAAAATATTTTAGGTGATTTGGAACACCTTAACTCAATACCAAGTGGCGACTCCGATTTTTTTATTAACAAACCCTTTTTAAATTATAATTTGGGCCCAAATCGTCGCACTTTCAAACCCTATTTAGGCCCTTTTTATTTTCTTTAAAATAAAAATTATTTTTAAATAAAATTAAATCGAAATCATTTTCTACAAAACCTGTTATTTTTCTATTTAAAAATGGAGCGCGACAGAAAGCATTCATTATTCAGCTCAAATTTCAGCTCCAACAGGACAGGTTTGAACCAGTCTTGGTTTTTCTGTGACAGCCCCACCTTCCCCTAAGGCGAACCAAAGGGTTTGGCGGACCGCCTGCCCAGCTCTCGCCAGGACTACGAAGTCGAATCACACAAACCCTAACTTACGCGCGATCGAACCCAAAGAAACCCAACAATCGGAGCTTACCAAATCAAGAACACATAGGCATACATTCCTCAACAATTACACGGGGAAAACAAGAATAATTACTTATATACATACGTTGGAACTTTACAAGTCAAGGGAAATACTGGTTCGAAGTAAAATTAGGGTTTTGATTACAAAAGAGTGTAACAAAATAACATTTACACTAGCTTGACACTTTCTTCAAAATCATGGTTCCAAAGTGTTGTTCCCTGTAAGGAAAACAAAGATAACGGGAAGGGGGTGAGCTTACGCTCAATGAGGTACCAGAAGTACAAGTAGTCATGAATCATGGCATTTCACGTATCAATCATGCAGTTATACACACCAGATAGGGAAATAAATAAACACTTCAAATGGAAAGGATACAGGTGGCTCTCAGGAGCCAAAGTTCTCATTGCTTGGCCGAAGCTTGATCAAATAGTAGTTGACACTCCGTCAACTTTCAAATAAAGTAACCCGTCCAGTAGAACACCCTTTAACGCCGATTCCGTCCACCAAACATCCCCCTCACCGGGCCCGAACACCTCAGCAGTAACAGTGGTTGGTAATACTCGAGTATACCGGAAATCCAGAGTCTCTCATACCCAAAGATTTCCTAGAAGTGGACTATCGTGGTTCGTTATCTAATCGACCGGGCCCTTGCTGGCTCGATTCGAGTAACTAGCCCCCCGGTATTGAGCTCAAAGGTCATAGAACGGTCGTTGGACTCAACCTTCCAAACGACATCAACAAATACAGAGAACAGATACAGATAATAGGTACAGAGAACTAATACAGTATACAGGAATCAGAATAAACAGATGAGAGAAACGAGTGTGATAAAGTACACCTTCGTTTCATGCAAAGTATACAGAAGTCTCAAATAACCAGGTTGCAAATAGCGAGTACAGATCAATTAGATAAGTACCAATTTAAGGAGTGGTACACTCACCATTTCTCACAAACAACTTCAAACGTTTCCTCCCGAAGTACTCGGATCACCGGCACGTCCTAAACCACCAAGGTAAAATAATTGAGACTCGATTACGAGTCATATGCCTAACCAAGTAAATTACCAAAGCAATACAAAAGTGTAGTTGTGGAGTGAAAAAGTAGTAGTAGTTGGTCCTAAAGACATGAACGATCCAAAACCCTTCACTTCTACCCAAAACCATGCCTACAATGATCTACTAACTCCCAAATTCAAAGTGCAAAATGAAAGTAGGACTAATTCGAGGAAAAACAGGATTTTCCAGTTTTGCGCGGCATCACTTGAAAAATCATATCTCACGATTCTTAAGTCCAAAATTGATAAAATTTATACTGTCGAAAAATAGACTCAAAGGGGTACAATTTCTTAGAAGGCATGTTTATAAGATTCAAATCACAAGTCAGTCAAATTCGAGCCTCAAATCGCAGCTTCATCCAGTAAAAGACAGAACAGGTAGGTAATTTCAGTCAACTTTGAAAAATCACTATAATTCGTACAAACAGAAACAGGGTCTGAAATTTTCACAGTTTATAGTCCTATGAGTCTAGTTTAAAACGCAACAAACGGAACTCAATTCCTATATTTCTACAACCAGATATAGCAAATTTTCCAAAACTGCTCAAGGGTTCCTGCGAAAATTTTGACAGCACTTCCCTGTTTTTCCTTACTTTTCCATCCTACAAACAACACCAAATTCCAACTCAACCCAACCACAATTGCACATACAATTCATAGGCAATAAAACACATCTAATGAGGGCCACAATACCCTTCAAATGAGCCAATTGATAGCTCCAAAATCAATCACAATTACTCCACACCTTAAGTTACAAATATTAGGTCAAGCAAAGAAAATTCTGGAATCATCAAGTTCCACGCACCTTTCGGCATAACAACCACAACTGAAGCTACACTTGTCCGATTGAGACGAATCTTATGGCGTTTCGAAGCCAAGACATATACCTACATTTCTTATGAAAACCTCTAAAGCCAAATCATGCATTTTCATGGTCAAAAATTGAAATTCCAGAGAAAATAGAAAACTGTCCGTGAAACAAGGCTTTGTGGGCAGTCAAGGGTATTTTGGTTATTTCACAAGTTAAAGTGCTCAGATTGAGCTGAAATTTTACCAGTAGCTAGCTAACTCAAATACCTACAACTTTCATGTTTTGAGCAAGGGCTGATTCGGTCTCTCTCAAGGTCGAACATACAGTGCAAAAACAGGGCAGATTACTTCCATACAGAAACCCTAAGCTGGAATTTTCCGCAATTCACCACAATTAACATATAATAAATCCAACTTACACCATTTTAAGCCATCAATCCAAGTCAACTATGATTATCATATGAAATCAGAAAAATTCCCAAGAAAATAAGAAATTCACTAAACTTCACTTTAATCCACACAATCACCCATAAAACAAGCTCCTTAATCGTTATCAACCACTAATTCACCATTCTTATGGACAAAAATGAAGTTCCAAGCAAAAATACCTTAATCACCAAGAAAGATAGCAACTTAGGGCTTTCCTTTGGCAAAATCACTCCACAAGCACCTTTGATCTTCCTTAATAAGCGGTTTCTACGGAGAGATTCGAAGTTTTATCGGTTGGATTTTGAGATTTGGACAAGAATTTGGAAGAGAAGTTGAAGCTTCTTAACTTTTTTTCCCTTCAAAATTTCGGGCAAGATGCTTGAAGAATGAAGATGATTTTGGTCAAATTTTACTTTTAGTAAGTTGTAAGAAAGTTAGGCAAAACTTGGCCCAATAGAAATGCGACACGTGTCACCTTTTTTGATCTTTTCCTTATCCTTTAGCTTACTAATGACTAAGCATCTAACCAACCTCTAATTATCTCTTTAGCACTCAATAATTTAATGCCTTACTGCACAACTTAACCTAATTGGCCGAATTTCTCTCACTTAACGCCCTAGCGGGTCCCACATCCGCTATTCGCTCCAAATCTCTCGTGAACTCACTTATATTAGAAAAATGGTTTAAAAAACTATATTTACTTATAAAATATATGTAAAATGCATATATTAAAGAAAATAAAAAAAATGTGTGCACGAAAATCGATAAAACCCTAAAACCCTAAATCGGATTTTTGTCTTCCTCGAGTTCTCACATTTTCAGCCATCTTTGGAAATTCGAAAAAATTTACAAAAAGTGAATCAGCCCTTGAAATTCGTAACACAATAAGAGATCCAAACAAGGTTTCAAACACAACAAACAGAACTAAATTCGGAGTCTTAAACAGCAAGATATAACAGCCTAAAGTCAGCTGAATCTTGCAAACTGATCGGTAAATTTCCAGATTTGAAGAACAATGTTTGGGGTATCATTTGGATATCAAAATGGTCTTGAAATTACACCAAATTTGGTACACTTAAACTCCCATATGAGGACTACTTCTCTATCAAATTACAGGCAAAACTCATGTGAGAAAGCGGTTAATAAAATGACTAAAGTTTGTGAATTTTTTAAAGCAAATCTGCCAATCCACTCTTTCTTTCTTTCCAAAGGTTTTGTCCAATGAAATCAACCCCAATTCACTCCATTTTGAAACTAAGGTCCAGAAGCAATTAATAAGCAATTTATGGGTAATTGACATCAAATTTTTCGAAACAAAACAACGCTAACCATTCGGCTAGCAAGAAGGGAAAAACGTTCCAGTTTCCAGCTTTGTTGCACTTTCCAAAATCAGACCACATCTCACTCAATACAAGTTCAAATTAAGAATGGTTTATGGAGTTGTAAACTAGGTTCAAAATTCTACATTTCATAATAAAGAGTCTTTTCCAAAATCAGTTCACAAGTGAGAGAAAATCGAGCCACAAGATGCAGCTTCTCTATTTCTATCGGACAGACAGTCACAACAGGACAGTCAAATTTGCTGAATCACTACGGTTCACTCAATTCAAACTAGAAGGTGATTTTATACCGTTAGAAAGCTATGAATGTCTAGTTTCAAATGTCGCAAACGGCACTCAATTTTGACTTTTGTACAAAGAGATATGTTCAGACAAATACCTACTATTCGGCTACACTGATCACCTATTCCAGATTTCTTTCTTTTTCGAAAACCCTAGTTTTGAGCAACCAAATGAAACGATTTTTGCAAGGCACATTTACATACAATATACAACATATAACCATCAATTTCACAGTCAAACAAGCATCAAAATTTCGAATTAAAAACAGAGCAACATGACCAGAATTTCTGCTAGCTCTACTCTCACACATTTCTCAACTTTCTCTCCCCTTTCTAACCGTGATCCTCTCATATACCACATAAACACAATAATCAAGTATTTTAATCCTCAAGTCAACTACCTATAATCCACCTCAAGACCGCTAGCCTAGAGGTTAAGGCGAGAAATGAAACTCCTCAAGTCCCCTAACCTATTTCTTGTTTAGGGTTTTAAACCCATGCAAAAACTAACCATGATTCTTGAAGAAAATGGAAAGACTAAAAGAGTTAAAGGGTTACCTCTAACCCTAGATGAAAAATCAGATTTTTTCACCACAATCCTCCAAGAAACACCGCTAGATGTTGTCTTTTCTCCAAGGTAGAACTAATCTCCAAAGGTTTTGTGAGTTGGGTGAAGATTTTCAAGTGAAATGGAAGCATAATTGGAGCAAAATGAAGAGAGCTTTCTTCCCTTCTTTTCCCTTGAGGTTCGGACGAGCAAAGAGAAGAGAGAGTGTGTGTTTGGTTGTGTGAAGTTTGCCTTGGAAGAATGGAGGGAAAAAGGAACAAAAAGGTTAGCCAAAATCAACTTTGAATAGTTGTTGCGCGCGGGTTTCGTACTACCGTTTTCTCTCGAGTTTGATACACTCATGCACTAATTCTCCAAGGTACTTCCTTTAACACTATAATTATTCACTCTTAATAGTCTAGTATTAATCATTCTACTAATTATTCACTCCTGTTGCTCTACTAATCGTTCTAGAATATCAGTCATCCGATTAATGGCAGTAGCCACTTGATTACTCTCTACATTTTTTTGTCCCTGGGTCGGCCCAATTGTCGATCCTTGATCATCCCCTTGAGGTTGGGTCTGCCTAGTCCCACGCCCATGACCTCTACCACTCCTTCATCCGTCCATAATGCTAATTATGCCTAATGCAAGAAATAAAATAATTACACGAGAAAAATACTTAAAATAAGAGCCAACATGAAAACATTGGAAATAACAATAACTAGCATATATTAACACTTTAAGGTTCATACAATTAGCAAGTCATGGGCCATTTACAAAAAATAGCACACAGGTATCACAAAAGTACTTTTAGTCATGCATGTCAAAAGTAGATTTAGGTGTCTGAAAAGTAGGCCACACAGTTAAGCAAAATACAATGGCCTTTGAATTAGCACCACCCCAACTAATCCTAACTACAAAAGTCAAAAGATTTATCACTCCAACTCTAATTCTCAGTAGGACTATCAGGCGGAACCTCCTCCTCTGGGTCCTCCTCCGGATCCTTCTCGAAAGGCTCCTCCTCAGGAGTTCCCTCAGGAACCGGACTCTGAACTGCGTCCATCACCTTCTCGATCAACATAGTGGTGTCAGCCAAAATCCCAGCTGTGACGACCCCACCTCCCCCTAGGGCTCACCCTAGGGTTTGGCGAGTCGCCTGCCCAGCTCTCGCCAGGACTCACTCACTAGGGCTCGAGAAAGAAAACGTACATCCATTTCTAGTAAATACCGCAACAAGTTCAAACTTAATAAATATACATTGATGTTCAAATCCATATACAAGACTCTACACACCTTAATTTAAACAACTCGAGTACAACAAACTCTAGTCAGGTGCTAGCGCGAGTACAACTTCAAAATTTAAAACATCTAGACTACGCTAGTCTGTATAACTCTCGGCGCCACGCTCGTACCCCTGTAAGGAAAACAAAACTAACGGAGTGAGCTAAAGCTCAGTGAGGTTCTAAATATCAAATTGTTCATCAAATAACGTAGAAAGAGCACAATAGCGAAATAGCGAGCAAAACAAGCCAAGAAATGAGTAATAACACTTTATATAGCCAACGATAAATATTCCGCATTTCACATATAAGGATACAGTTGCTTTTATAACGGCTCCACCATAGCTTGATCGATTGGTAGTTGACACTCCGTCAACTTTCAAGTAAGGTAATAATCCAGTAGAACACCACTTAACTCCAATCTCCGTCCACCGACCAAACCCCTTACCGGGCCCGAACTCCACAATAAACACTGGTGATAATACTCGAGTATACCGATTAGTCGAGGAGGTAGCACTCCACCCGACAACACTAACTACCCAGGGTTCGTTATCTAATCGACCAAGCCCTTGCCGGCTCGACTCGATTAACTAGCCCACAAGGTTTCTGGAATTCCAGATAAATCACAATTCATATGCACGTATATCATTTAAATGGAAATCACAGATCGAGAACAAGTCATATTAGGGCAAGTGCGATAAAGTACACGCTTGCCCTCTCAATCCACTCATGTAAGCATCTCATTCAAGTATTAAATACAAGTATCAAGTGCAATTAGGTATTTGGAAGCACTCACCAAAAGATGCAGTGCTTTTAGTGATCACGTCCAGGTAATACTCCTGGTTTGGAGTCCAAATCTGCGATAAAATATCGTTTAAGAGCTTTGAAAATCGATTAAGGTTCGAAACTTAGACGTTTCGTTTAACGAGAATCAAAAAACTGAAATTCATTTGGAGCATATACGTAAAACTCTTGCTCGCTATACACACTGTGAAACTTGGTAGAAATTCTACTTTGAAATACCATTTAAATCGAAGGAACGAGGAAAAGATATTCTATTAGGTGTAAATTTCATTTTTCCAAAGGGTACACGTTTTGGCCGAATTTCAACTTATATACCTCCACAAAAAGGAACTCGAATAACCTAGGCAAATCGAGTTAGATTCATCCTCAAGGCTTTAGTCAAGGCGAGCGTAGTTCTACTTAACTTTCGCGTGCCAATTTGGGCGGCACGCCCTTTGTGTTTACCAATTTTTCCAGCAATTTATGGCTTCTTTCTTTCCTTAATTCAGCCCCACAATAATACAGAAGTAATGATACTAACATAGACCTTCCAATAAGCTCCAAATCACCCAAATACAATACAAGTGCAATAGTATAATCGGGAAATCAATTTTGAAGACCACAACTGAACGGCAGATTTGATATCCCGTAGCATTTTAGTCATAACTGGAGCTACGTTTATCAAATCAGGGTGAATCCTATACCGTTTCGAAGCTAAGACAGAGGGGAACAACTTTCATGAAGGCCCCGTAACCTAATTTATATTTTATCTAAGTCGAATTGCAATTCCAAGAACCAAAAGTTCGTAATCAGTCTAGTTGTCAGCACTGATTTTAACCGGCGATAACTCAGGCTACACAACTCCGTTTGGGGTGTTTGCAGAGGCTTTGGAAAGATAAACTACAGGGCTACAAGTTTTGTGTTTTGGCCAAAAGCTAATTGGATGCGAATCAGGGTGAAAAACGCAACCCAAACTGGTGAATTCACAAAACTGTGTACGAATTGCAGCTTGGGGCAGTAAGGGTATTGCAGTCATTGCACATCCTAACCGTACTCCGATTGAGTTGAAATTTTACAGAAAACTATAAAACATCATTTCCTACAACTTTCATGTTTTGAGTTAAGCCTAATTCGGCTTCCATCATGGCCGAATAAAACTGGGCAGAACAGGGCATCATGGAAGTTCAAATCTGAAATTTTTATGAATTCATAGTGCAACCTTCACTTTTCTAACTTGAATCATTACTTCAACCTCCAAAACAAGATTATAAACACCATATACCATCTAAATAACAGGATTTATGATTGAAAAACTCCAAAACCCTAACTCAAATAAAGACCCTAACTCAAACAAGAACCACCATAAGTCTCAAAACCATGGGAATAACTATCATTAGCCACAAATATAGGTTGTTCTACAAAATTAGGCAAGGGTAGAGAAAGCAATAAAAGAAGAGAGCTTTAATACCTCTTTAAGATGCTTACAAGTGCAAATCCTTCACCTTTCCTTTCAAAATTTTGCCACACAAAGCTTTAATCTTCCCTAAAGAGCAACTTATATGGAGTAGTTTGCAAAATTTCTGGTTGGAGTTCAAGATTGAAGCAAGAAAGGATGGTGCAAGATGAAGTCTTTCCTCTCTTCTCTCTCCCTCAAGAATCGGCCAAGCAAGGGTTAAAATGCAGAAAATGGGTCAAATGTGTGTTTTAGGAAAGTTAAACAAGTTGGTCAAAGTCCAACTTCCAAAGGTGTGATGACACTTGTTTTTTCTTTTCTAGATTTTTCTCTCATTTCTTTTGGTCAAATGTTGTGGCTGATTTAAGAGATATTTTTAGGGTTAATTATCTGAAATAAAGTGAGAAGATTAAGGTAGTAAAGTAGTGTTCAAGTGGTGTACTCACTCGGTAACAAACGGTACACGTCGGTTCAAGCCGATTTCCTTAACTCGCGCGTACTAGGGTTTTAACTTCTAATTCACTAACTTATTATTATCACTTCTAATCACACATTTAATATCATCTAGAATGTACTCTTAATCACTAAATCTAGTATACGCTTTGTACCGATTACTCACACCACAAAAAAAAAACGTAAAACCCTAGTTTGTCGTAACGGTTAAAGTAAAACGAAAACCCTTGGTTCTAAGATTATTTGTGGCTATTGGGAAGTGAGTGTGTAGTAAACCTATTGTAAAGTAATAATTTGCAAATTAAAGGGAATTTGAAGAAAAATATAAGGGATTTTACGCGTCCTCACACCAGCGGCCTGATCCCAGACCTCCTCACTTATCCTAACGAGTCGAGCCCTAGCCCTCTACAGCTCACCACGAGCGGTCTCAGTCCTAACCAGCTTGTCCACTACCGCCCCCTCTAACTCCGCAATCCTAGCACCCTGAGCGTCCACCATGGCGCCTAACTCCTCAATCTCGTGGAGTAAACCTCTGTTGGTATTCACTAACTGACGACGCTCATCGTCAATGGACAGTACCAGGTCATTAAGGTAAGCGTGTTTCGCCCTACAAGGACAACAGGGAAACCTAGAAGAAGGCAAGAATCGAACACGAGTTTCTCCACCAAGTGCTCAATGGTAAATAGGTCTAAGAGACTCCACGTGACCATTAGCGTGACCATTACCATTAGCAGTGTGTCCTCCATTACCATTCTCCATCCCTACAAAACAACTACAATTTTCGGGTTAGAAACTTAAAGTCACTAACTCGCTCAAACATTACTTAAGATATAACTAAATTATCTCATTCCTATTCTCGAGGGTAAAGTCTCTAATGTATCTTCCAAATAGATCTCTAAACCTAGGACTCTAATACCAACTGTGACGCCCCCACTTCTCCCAAGGGCGAATCCAAGGATATCCGCGGGACGCCTGCCCAACCCTCACTAGGACTCACTACGAGACGAATTCAATTTATTTATAATCAATCAATACTAAAAGTCGAAAATATAAAGAAAGGGTCGCTTTCCTTAATAAATATACAAGTCTTACATCACAAGTTACCAAAAGTACATCAACATTTCTCAAAATATACAACCTCCAAAAGTTGTCTAAACAATTACATTCAAAATCCTAATCAAAAGTCCATCAAGTTGGCTTTTCCATAATTCTTTCCTTTTCAACTCCTATTAAGGAAAACAAAACTAATGGGATGAGCTCATACTCAGTGAGACCAAAAAAAAGCATGCAAACACATAGTTCAAATAGTAATAGCACTTATACGAGAAATAAATCCATAACATTCAAGAAATTCACATTTTAAAATAAAACACACTCAATAAGGATACAGAAACTCTCAAGAGCTAGATTCCACTTGTTTTGGCGAGTCTCGATCATATACCTCCGCGTGTTGACACTCCGTCAACCGGATAGGTATGTTTAGTCCGTAGAACACCGCTTTACTTCACGAATCCCATTCACCGTTACATCCCCTTGTTTCGGGCCCGTACAATATTTTGAAAGGCGATACTATTCGAGTATATCAAGCGAAATCTCTCAAATAGATCAAACTTTACGAATTTCTCATGGTTCACCAAACTTCTCGACCAAACCCATGTCAACTCGAGTCACAAGGTTAGCCTATGAGTTTGGGCGTCCCCCGAATACGAATATAAGTCGATGAGACAACGCTCCAATCGACGATCACAAATACGATTCACAACCACATCACTTCACACAAGTCGAATATCAATTCACACGAGTCGATTATCAATTCACATAGCGAAATTCGATCATAATTTCATTTAAAAGAGAACGAGTGCGATAAAATACACACTCGTCTCGACAATTCGAATTCACATATTTGACAAGAAACAATTCACGTACTTAACAACAAATCATGCACTTAACATTCACCAAGTCAAAAAGTGAACAAGTGATCAAACAAGCTTTTAGGCATCCGCTCCCGAGATTCTCTTGAAGATCCCCTTGAGCGCCCGAAAAAATAACGATTTTCTATCACTTACAAACCATGCATCAACCAAGAAAGAATGTACACTTGTTTAGACTAAAACAATATCTTAAAAGAGAACCTTAATCTCTCGAAAATCGAGGTTCACAAGTGAGGAGTTAAAGTCCCAACAGATACTTGCCTCTTCATGAAGATCTCAAAAACTCATTTCCTAAGAAATCGAAAAATTTTTGTTTTGCGTGACAATGTTTGGAAAATCAAATCTTGAGTTTGGCATGTCCAAAAATGAAAACTTTATACCATCGGAAACTAAGTTTTAAGTACTAAAAGTTCCTAGAAGACATTTTTTCAAAAATTCTAAACAGAAAGCATTCATTATTCAGCTCAAAGTTTCAATTCCAAGAAGACAGGTTTGAACCAGTCTTGGTTTTTCAGCCCATCTTTGGAAATTCGGCAAAATTCATAGAAAGTGAATTAGCCCTTGAAATTTGTAAAACAATAAGAGTTCTAAACAAGGTTTCAAACACAACAAACGGAAATAAATTCGAAGTCTTGAGAATCAATATATAACAGCCTAAAGTCAACTGAATCTTGCAAACTGGTCGGTAAATTTTCAGATTTTAAGAGCAATATTTGGGGCATCATTTGGATATCGAAATGGTCTTGAAATTACAACCAAATTTGGTACACTTAAACTTCCATATGAGGACTACCTCTTTATCAAATTACAGGAAAAACTCACGTGGGAAGGCGGTTAACAAAATGACTAAAGTTTGTGAATTTTTTAAAGCAAATCTGCCAATCCACTCTTTCTTTCTTTCCAAAGGTTTTGTCTAATGAAATCAACCCCAATTCACTCCATTTTTGAAAATAAGGTTCCAGAAGCAATTAATAAGCAATTTATGGGTAATTGACATCAAAAATTTTTCGAAACAAAACAATGCTGACCATTCGGCTAGCAAGAAGGGAAAAACTTTCCAGTTTCCAGCTTTGTTGCACTTTCAAAATCAGACCAATCTCACCACAATACAAGTTCAAATTAAGAATGGTTTATGGAGTTGTAAACTAGGTTCAAAATGCTACATTTCATCAGAAAGAGTCGTTTCCAAAATCAGTTCACAAGTGAGAGAAAATCGAGCCACAAGATGCGGCTTCTCCATTTCTCTCGGACAGACAGTCACAACAGGACAGTCAAATTTGCTGAATCATTACGGTTCACTCAATTCAAACTAGAAAGGTGATTTTTATACCGTTAGAAAGCTATGAATGTCTAGTTTCAAATGTCGCAAACGGCACTCAATTTTGACTTTTGTACAAAGAGATATGTTCAGACAAATACCTACTATTCGGCTACACTGATCACCTATTCCAGATTTCTTTCTTTTTCGAAAACCCTAGTTTTGAGCAACCAAATGAAACGATTTTTGCAAGGCACATTCTACACACAATATACAACATATAACCATCAATTTCACAGCCAAACAAGTATCAAAATTTCGAATTAAAACAGAGCAACATGACCAGAATTTTCTGCTAGCTCTAATCTCACACATTTCTCAACTTTCTCTCCCCTTTCTAACCGTGATCCTCTCATATACCATATAAACACAATAATCAAGCATTTTAATCCTCAAGTCAGCTATCTATAATCCACCTCAAGACCGCTAGCCTAGAGGTTAAGGCTAGAAATGAAACTCCTCAAGTCCCCTAACCTATTTCTTGTTTAGGGTTTCAAACCCATGCAAAACTAACTATGATTCTTGAAGAAAATGGAAAGACTAGAAGAGTTAAAGGGTTACCTCTAACCCTAGATGAAAAATCAGATTTTTTTCACCACAAATTTCCCCAAGAAACACCGCAAGATGTTGTCTTTCTCCAAGGTAGAACTAATCTCCAAAGGTTTTGTGAGTTGGGTGAAGATTTTCAAGTGGAAATGGAAGCAAATTGGAGCAAGATGAAGAGAGCTTTCTTCCCTTCTTTTCCCTTGGAGGTTCGGCCGAGCAAAGAGGAGAGAGAGTGTGTGTTTGGTTGTGTGAAGTTTGCCTTGGAAGATTGGAGAGAAAAAGGAACAAAAAATGTTAGCCAAAGTCAAACTTTGAATAGTTGTCACGCGCGGGTTTCGTACGACCGTTTTCTCTCGAGTTTGATACACTCATGCACTAATTCTCCAAGATACTTCCTTTAACACTATAATTATTCACTCTTAGTAGTCTAGTATTAATTTTTCAAATCTTCACTAGCCGTTCCGATGCGAAATACGCGAATTTTTGAATTCGCGCACGATAAAACAAAATTTTAAAAGAAATTCATGCAACTAAAATATAATTAACTAACTCTAGGGTAAATAATTATAAAAAATGACTATTTTAAGAATAAAAACATGAGTCCTCACAAAGCCAAAAGCAAGTTTGCATCAAATTGGCAAAGGTTCTTTTATTGTCCAAAAAGGTATTGCCTAGTGGACCACTTGTTCTAGCAGAAATGGATGGATAAGTTTTCCCTCAACCAATCAATTTTGATATGTGTAAGAAATTTTTCATATGATATATAGAAGTTTCCTTTCAGGGTTAATGCGAGAAATAGAATGAAAGTCAGGCTTTCTTCCTTTCCAATTAAACGTTCTATCCCTAGTTATTCTTTTTGAATTTTCAGAATAAATTATTCCGTTGGCAAACCCTCTGAGAATCGTAAACCCACACTGGGGGCAAGTTTGAGTTGAAAAAAGGGGGA
This sequence comes from Coffea humblotiana, assembly GCA_023065735.1. Classification (NCBI taxonomy): domain Eukaryota; kingdom Viridiplantae; phylum Streptophyta; class Magnoliopsida; order Gentianales; family Rubiaceae; genus Coffea; species Coffea humblotiana. Next base: position 20,222,074 of record CM041211.1, read on the forward strand.
AGGGAAAGTCTTAAGAGGTGAAAAGTGATAGAGGAACAAAAGGAAAAGAAAATTAAGAAAAGAACCTCAATTGAGAATAAACTGGAGCAATTTTAGTTTAATCCTAAGTAGGGTTAATATGAAGATGCGATTTCAGGTGATTTAAATACTTGTAAAATCTGCCTTCAAGCCTTAATCTTTTCTTAGCACCTCACCTAACCACGTTACAAAAAACTAAAAGTCCTGATTTTTATTCTTTGCATCACTTTTTAGGAAATTTTCTAATCATCTGGCAAATGATGTCAATACATCTTCACCAATTTTGCAAGAGAAGGATGTCGAACTAATACCATCATTTCTTAAAACATATTTGTTTGAGTTGATAAAGGCTATCGGCAGGATTTATTCATTCAAATGAAAACCTAAAAAGACACCTTTGAAAAGAAAAGAAGAATAAAATGAAAAAGAAAAGAAAAAAATAAAAATAAAAAGAAAAAGAAAAATGAAAATAAAAGAAAAAGAAAATAAGAGGGTGAGGGTAATCTTAGTGAAGATCCGAAAGGACACTAAGATAGGATTTTCCAAGAAAAGTGAAGAAGATAACAACTGGTAACTCGGTTTGTTTGGATTCATCTTCACATTGTGATTTTCTACCGACATTGAATTCCCCACGAACGATATCCAAAGGGTCAAACGGGATAATTTGTTAGAGGCCAAAATATTTTGGTCATCAAACATAGATTATTGAGTTTGTGAGTCATTCTCTCTAAAATCATTTTTCCTTCAATAAAAGTCGATGGTTTTTTTTGGCATTACATTGACTTTTATCATTTTGTATAAAAGAAAAATTTTTAGGTGTTGCATGATTTCATTTGTCTCATTAGATTTTATCAAATAACAATCTCTACGGTTTATCGAAAATGCACATGTATAAATTTTCATGTTGAGTTAGCATTGCAAGGCAAGGCAGCCTGGATGGGGTTTGCGGAGCAAAGTTGAGTTTTCGCTACATCGAGGGCAAAACATCAAAATACTCATGTTTACACGTTTCTTGAAAGTTAGACTGGTCGAATGGTGGTGGCATTATTTGTCTTTCTCTTGCAGGTCCATACGTGTTTCAAATAACAAAATTGGGGCAAATTTTTTAAATAATTGTGCAATGTCACCCAAGAATTGAATATTCATGATTCAGACCAAGGAAGAGATGTAAATCAAAGTCTTAAGGAGAACCAACAGTGCTATAATGCAAAGCGAATGATCGGTTGCATAATAATTGGTTTAAACTGGGGCAAATTTGTTTGAAAAGACACTCTAAATGAGTATTCAAAAACTTTTCTATGCACTAACGCTCCTTTCTTGGCAATTTAATTTCATGTTGGTGAGTCTCAGCGTCACCGCATACCCTTCTACCCCCCTTTCTAGGTAATTTAATTTCATGTTGGTGAGTCTCAACGTCCCGACACGCACCCATCTACTCCTTTCTTGACAAATCAAATTTAATTTCATGTTGGTGAGTCTCAAGCGTCCACCGCCGCAACCTTCTACCCCCCTTCTTGACCAATGGAATAGTAGGTTCGGGTATTATCCCACTGACCCATAGTACGGCAAGTTCGGGTATTATCCCACTGACCCATAGTACGGCAAGTTCGGGTATTATCCCACTGACCGATGTAACGGCAGGTTCGAGTATTATCCCACTGACCAATGAAACAGCAGGTTTGAGTATTATCCCACTGACCAATAGAATAGTCAGGTTCAGCATTATCCCACTGACGATGGTACGGCAAGTTCGGGTAATATCCCACTGACCGATGGTACGGCAAGTTTGGGTATTATCCTACTGACCGATGGTTTGGCAGGTTCGGGTATTATCCCACTGACCAATGGAATGGCAGATTCGAGTATTATCCCACTGACCAGTAGTATGGCAGGTTCGGGTATTATCCCACTGACTGATGGAATAACAGGTTCGGATATTAATCCCGCTAACCAATGGTGTGGCAGGTTCGGGTATTATCTCACTGACCAATAGAATGGCAGGTTCGGGTATTCATCTCACTGACTAATGGTATGGCAGGATCAGGTATTATTCCATTAACCAATGGTACGGCAGGTTCGGGTATTATTCCATTGACCGATGGTATAGTAAGTTCGGATATTATCCCACTAAACCGATGGTGTGGCAGGTTCGGATATTATCCCACAGACCCATGGTACGGCAGATTCGGGTATTATCCCACTGACCGATGGTACGGCAGGTTCAGATATTATCCCACTGACCAATGGTGATTCGTGTATTATCCCACGGATAAATGGTATGACAGGTTTGGGTATTATCCCACTGACCGATGGAATGGCAGGTTCGGGTATTATCCCACTGACCAATGGAATGGCAGATTCGGATATTCGAGGGGAAAGAGCAGCGGGCAAGAAACAAAAGAAAAGTAAGGAAAAGAAACAGAAAAGAGGGTTTCGTAGGAAAGAAAGAACAAAAAAAGAAAAAAAAAAGAAAAGGGAAATCGAGAGAGAAAGGGAGACTAGGGGAAGCTTCGGGCAGAGGAAACCAAGAAAGGAAGGAAAAAACTAGAAAAGGAAAAAAAAAGAGCAAGTTGCGAGAGAGAGCAAAGAGAGGGAGGAAAAAGGGAACCTAGAACAACAAGAAAGAAACAAGAAAAAGGAGAGCAAGAGAGATTGCAGAGAGAGGGGAAGCAAACGAGGAGGAAAACCAGTAAAAAGAAGAAAAATGGGTTTTAGAAAAAGAGAGAAGAGAAGGAGGAAAGAGAGAAAAAAGGAAGGAGAAAAGGGAAGAAGCTAGGAAAGGGGGAAATCTGGGGAGGATTAGAAAGAAAAATAGCAAAAGAAAACGAGAGTAAAAGAAAGAAAATTGAGAGAGAGGAGGAAGGAAAATTTGCAGAAAACCTATTACCAAGCTGATTAATCAGCTTCCTTGCAGATCCATTACCAGGGGTTTGAGCGAGTTTTGTTTTCCTTCACTATCTATGGATACCCACGAGCAACTTTGTGAAGAAATCGTTTGGCAAAAAACGTCTCTAACCCTCTCAAATTGGGGCCCAAACTCACGATGTCATCAGCCTGTGGAAGAATTTTGCAGCACAAGAGTGGAACTTTGCTTGCAAAAGATTTTCGCACGGATCTATTTCTCCGATCATTTCGTGCTTGGTTTTGCTCTTTAAAAGGCTAAAACGTAATCTTTCCATCTTTTCTATTCATAGATCATTGAATCTATATCAGAAGCATTAAAAGCTTTCCGCAAGATTCCCATGCCTGTTGTCGTATTCTTCCACTTGTATTTTCTATTTGTGAATCTGGTGGGTGGGGGGGGAAGGATTTGATCCATGATTTGTGCATTAAGTTATGTGTTTCTTTGTTGCAAAAAGAAAGTAAGATGTTGTGAAACACGTCGATCATAGTCATTCGATCCGTCACCCAGCTCATTTCTTTCTTTCCTGTTTTGTTTCCTGTGCAAGGGTAGTTAAATGGTTTAGTTAGAAGTTCTTTATTTAGATGCTGAAGTTGTGTGTAGAAAATGGGTTTCGTAGCCTTGCTTTGGGCCAAATTCTGATGATTGTTGGTAGAGTTTCTTGACTAATGACTGAACGCAAAAAATTGCAGAACCCAGAAACTAGCGTAGAAGAAGAAAGCCTCTTCGTAAGCTTGAATGGAAATTTCAAAAAAAATTGCATTTTTACCCCTCAAGTTTCCCCTTATTCTACTTTGGCCCACAAAATAGGAAAAATTAGTCACTTTTGCCCTTTAACGTGTTATTTTTCTTTGGTATGTTTTAATGTGTTTTTTGGACAGATTATTCATAAGTCTTAGGAAAGAAATTGAAGGTTTAATAATTTTTGATAGATTTGTAGTTTTGATTTAGATTTTAGTAAAATTTTGGATAATTTTGTTGTTTAATTATAGCAAACGGGTTTTCATTCATTTTCTGAAGTTTAGCATTTGATTTTGGTATGCTTCATCTTAAGCCCTTAATTTTATTTTATATTAATTTAGACCCTTAATATTTGTAATAATAATGATTTGACCCCTCAAACTTCTTTAATTCTTTCAATTGGGTCCTTGCTTTGTTTTAATTTGTTGAATATGGGTTGTTTACTTTCATTTGAATGTTTTGATTGATTCAATTTTGTGTTTACTTCCATTTCTTGTGATTATTTGTTAATTAAAGTGATGTCTTGACCTTTTGCTTTGTTTTGGAAGGTAAATAAAAAAAATTTCATTTCATTAACCAATTCATGGAAGGTACACTCTACTCCTTTATTTTGATTTTACTTGATCCTATGTGCTACAATGTGATTTTAATGTTGTAATTGCATGCTTTTTTTAATGTTTTTTATTATTTCATTTATTTCTTTATTCACTTTATTTATTTTAATTTTGTATATTTATTTTAATTTAATTTTGATTATTTGAGAGGCATTTAAATGCCAAGTTGTAATAGTAAGATTATTATTTTATTTTATTTCATTTTTCCCCTTAGATTGTAGTTAGGACCCCCTAATGTAATAATTAGGTTTCTATTTGCTTTTATTTGCTTACGTGTTTGCATGTTTGTGTGTTTACGTGTTACTCGCTTTCTTAGGGTCTTGCATCTAGATATCATACTTATGTACTATGTGTTTTATGTGATATTATGTGTTTACTTGCTTTATTATGTTTTATATGATTAGTTTAGTTATAAATCAATGTGTGACGTCAGCACACTAGTCCAACGCTAGTTGTGGTCTTTTCCCTCAATTTTCCATTAGTCCAACGCTAGTGAGAACTTACAGACATAGGTTAGTGCAATGCTAGACCCTTAGTGTGACGCCCCCACCTCTCCCTAGGCCGAACCCTAGGGTATCAGCGGGACGTTTGCCTGTGACAGCCCCACCTCACCCTAAGGCGTACCCAAGGGTTTGGCGGACCGCCTGCCCAACTCTCGTCAGGACTCAGTTACATAACATAAAAATTTACAAATAGACCCTCCAAAGAAAACGATATTAATTACAACCAAGGAGTCGAACTTGCCAAAACAAACCAAACAAATCGGCTAGACACCTATATAGTGCTCACACGAGCAACTAACAAACTTAGAAGAAAACGAGACCTTCCTTAATTCAATCTCTCAAGTTCTCATCCCTGTAAGGAAAACAAATAGCGTGGAATGAGCTAAAAATCCAGTGAGGTTCCAAGTAATTAAGTGGGTAAAACACGTGACAAGATAGCATATCCAGACATTGAGAAACAAGTCAACTTCAATGAGATCATAATCCAGTATATAATTAAGCAAGTATCCATATAAAACATGCAAAAGGGTACAGTAAGGAACACATTCATGTCAAAGGATATAGGTTGCTCTCAGGAGCAAATTCCACAGTAGTTTGATCAAGGTCCGTTGACTCTCCGTCAACCACAAAAGTATAACGTCCGTAGATCTCCACTTTACACCAGTTTCGGTCCACCGATCACCCCCTACCGGGCCCGCACGTCCAAGAAGTACCCAAGGTTCGTCGATCTTCTCGACTAAGCCCTTGCTGGCTCGATTCGACCAACTAGCCCTAGGTTGGACTTATAGTCCCAGATATATAGTAATTCAGGATATGGTTTATAGTCCCAGTATTCAGTAATCAAGATTGGAGTCGTTGGTCGTTGTCCAACGCTCACACAGTAAAGTTTGGAGACGTTAGTTGTCACTTAACGCTTCGTATTCAGAAATAAACAGTGGTGGTAATATTCAAGTATACCAATTAGTCGAGGAGATAACACTCCACTCGACAAAACAGGATTGAGGTACTGAGACGGGATGAGAGGCACCTCCCACTCGGATAGAGTGTGGTACATGCAGCCGCTCAACCCTAATGTCGATGAGATAACTCTCCAATCGACTTAATCAGATAAAAGTACTGAGATGGGATGAGAGGTACCTCCCACTCGGATGGAGTGTGGTACATACGGCCGCTCAGCACTTGCAAGTTAAATACAAGCACAAATACAAGTACAGATCAATCAAATTCAAGTGAGTACAAGATCATTCAAGAAAGAGAGGCCAAGTGTGATAATGACACACTCGTCTAGCCAGAATCAAGTCACAAGTAATGTCCAGCAATTCATATTCTCAAGTATTCCAGGTATTTCAAGTAAATACACAGGTCATATACAAATCAAATTACTTGCTCATGCAGAAATGAGATATCAAATGTTTAGTCAAATCAGGTCAATTGAATGTACATAAGAGCACACTCGCCTAAATAGGTTCAAGTCACAAATAAGTTCAATATATTAGGTTACAAGCACTTCAAGTATTTCAAGTCCAAACAGTTGAAAATCAGGTGGCTAAGAACCCTAATCAAACAAGAAAACTAGCAAATCCAGCCACAAATCTGGCCAGAAAGTGGCCAAATTCTGGCCGCTTTTCAATTGTAACAAAACGGCTAACCCCTGTTTTAACAAAATTTCATAAATTTAGTCGAGTTAGGTCAAGTGCTATAAAGTACACACTTGCCTATGAGACAAGAGATCAAGTACCTAGCATTGTCTAACCACAATGAGTATGTAACACGTAAGTCAGTGGGATAACCACCCGAGTGACCAATAAGTCAAGTGCAAGTAAAGCATTTCATCTCATATCAATATCACGAAGTGAACTCCAAAGGATCGAGTATGATAAAGTACATTCTCGTCCCAAAGGTTATCAACTCAAGAGCGATTACTTTAACCAAATAAGCATTATTCAAGCAAGGAAACATTCCATATAAATATTTTCATGTACTTGGAATACTCACCTGTCAAGCAAAGTTGAGTTCAAATGTCAAGTTGTGCAGTTATGTTCACCATCGTTTCCCAATCCTAGGGCAACGAGTGAAATCGTTAACAATTCGGATTCATTTCCCACTCAATTGTGGGCTCATTGAGAGACCCCGTGAGTGGTTAAAACCACATAATTCATCATGCAAATTTGGTCCAAAAATGCAGTAAAATTTCATGAGAAAACAAATTCAATAAGTGCATGAAGGTTGGGCAAAGGAAAAGTTTCATTCAAGCTTAAAATGTTCTTCGCGGGTAAAACAGTTGCGCCCGCGTAGTCTCGGTAAAACGGCTATATCTCACTGTAAGAAGGTCAAAATTAGGTGTTGTCGATGGCGTTGGAAAATAGACTCGAAGGTATTTCCAACGGTACCAATTACACATTCTATTTCGTCTCCTAGCATTAGCAGTAGCTCGGAGAAGTTGGCTGAATTTCCAACCCTGGATCAGCCCTAAACCCTAACAAAGACACACTAGTTCTAGATGCTATCTTCATTTGTTTTGGTTCAAATTCACCCAATACAATCTTCTAGGGTTGATAAATAGGGGGTCAAGTCATTTAGTATCATTGGAGTTCAAAATACAACACAAGTGTAATAATACAATCGGAAATCAGCTTTGAAGACAAAAGGCTAAACACCAGATTTGACATTTTATAGTTGTTTTGGTCACAATTGGAGTTACATTTATTGGATTGGGGTGAACCTTATACCGTTTCGAAGCTAAGACATAGGCCTACATTTCTTATGAAGACATCAAGATCCAATTCTCACACTAACCAGGTCGAATTTACCAAAACAATTTCAGTTTCTCAGTTTCGAATCTCACTGTCAGTTTAACTGGCAGGCCTGATTCAATTACTCATAACTCAATGCACACAAGTCCAATTCAAGTAATTCCAAAGGCACATGGAAGATAGGATATAGGGTTATAATTATTAAGAAGACATAAAAAGCTAAATCAGTCATCTTCCCAGTCAAAATGACCAATTACAGAGGCAAAAGATCAGTTCGGACAGAAACAGGGCATCAGGGGTATTTTGATCATTTTATATGCTACAGTGCTTAGATTCATCTGAAAGTTTACAGGTAGAATAATAACTCAATCCTCTACAACTTTTCATGTTTTGTGTAAAAGCTAGTTTGGCTATTATCATGGTCAAATATCCAGTTGAAATAAGTACAAAAACTAGAATCAAGCTGGGAAATTTCAGCTTACTTAACTATGACAAAGTTATGAGAAATCTTCAATTTCTTCAAGTTTACAACCATAAGAGTCCATCAACCACATCATTTTTTTCATCTAGTTCCATAGAACGTCATTTTCTAACAAGGATTCAACAAGTTTCTCATATATCAAGCATCAAGTATGCATCTACTAACTCAAGGTCATACACATACTTTAAATCCACAAATATTCTTAGATCTACTTAGATCTACAGAAATCAAGCTTAAAGGCTTCAAGAAACTTAAGATTGAAGACTTACTTACCTCTTTAGCTCTTCAAGAAGACAAAACAAGTTTCAAGTTCATTTCTTTCCTCCAAGAACTTGATCCACAAGACAAAATAGGTAGTAGAAGTTGCCAAGCTTTGATTCCTCACAAGTTTCTCAAGATTTTGGCTAAGATTTGTGATGTAGAAAATTTTCTCTCTTCACCCTCTCTTTCTCTCTCTAATTTCAGCCAAGAGGAGGAAAAATAAGACAAGAAAATACTCCAAAACACTAGTATATACATGAAAGTTCTAGAGTCAAACCCTAGTCAAAATTAGTGGCTAATTAAAATAAGATTAAATCTTATCGTGACAAATGTCACAATCGTATGCTAATCCAAGGGGATTTGTCTCCCTTAATCACACTTTAATCCTCTCCTAATCATGCTTAAATCCTTAATCAAAATCTTAATTGAAATTGCCCTAAAACCCCTCAACTTTTGAAAGCTTTTCGCTAAGCCCTAGAAGTTCTAAATAAAGAGAGATTTAGTAAGAAATTAGCTTTAAAACTTTTGCTTATCATATAAAAGAATCTTTTGAGTAAAACCCATCATTAAACAAGCAATTAAATACCTAAATCATGAAAACTATGAATTTAATCAAAATCAATTAGAATTGAACAAAGAAAGTTTGAGTGAAATGCATGTGAAAAACTAGGGTTCTTACACTGCCCAACTCTCGTCAGGAATCACGCACTCGTTCAAACTTAATATAGAATCACAAAACAACCATCGACTTAATTAAGAAGTATTTCGAATATACAAGCCACGACTTCTAAGCTAAAAGTTATTATTACAATCCACCAACCAACAATAACAAAATTACACTTTAAGAACCACCAAAAGTTCATACAAAAGGTATACTAGCATCCACCAAGTCGCTAGTCTAGAACCTCCAATCCACCTCCAAAGCCTATTAAGGAAAACAAATTTAAAGGAATGAGTGAACGCTTAGTGAGGCCAAGAAAATAAACTGGCAAGCAAGTAACACCAATCAATTAAATAACATACTTTAAACAACTTTTAAACATGACATTTCATTTAAGTGCACAAGTAGAAAATAACACACAAGGAAAGATATAGAAGCTCTCAGGAGCTCTTTCCACGTCTCGACCGATTCAAGCCATTTAGGGTTGACTCTCCGTCAACTCATGTAGTAACATGACCGTAGTGCTCCACTTACTACCTCCATCCAACAACACCCACTCGTATCCATAATCAAACATTCATGTAATGGCGATACTATTTGAGTATGCCTAGCGAGATCTCAAAAGATCAAACTATATCATTTTCCAAGGTTCACCAAGTTTCTCCACCAAACCCTTGCCGGCTCGAGTTATAAGGTTAGCCAATGAGTTGGGGTGTCCCCACAAGCATGATTGGTCAATGAGACAACGCTCCAATCGACTTGAAATCGTTCATAGCACTGAGTCGAGATGAGCGATACCTCCTACCCGAATAGGGCATGATACATCTAGCCGCTCAATGCTCACGAGTTAAAACATTTTCAGTACAAGTGCAAGTCATATATTCATTTAACAAGTATCATTCAATCACAAGAAAGAGAGGATGAGGGTGATAAAGTACATACTTATCTCAGAAAGTTCACGTATCATATATCATTTGTACAAATATCAATTTAATCACATTAGTATTGAACATGCACTTGACACTTACCACAAGTCAAGGGCAAAACAAGAGCAAAGCGAGAAATCAGACGAATTCTTCAGCGTCCTCGTGACCACCTGAGACATGCACATTCACGATTACCTAGGTACTCGATCAAGTTTAATAAAAAATATTTTCTCGTTACCCACTCTCAAGGTCACAAGTTCGAGTCAAATTAAAAGAGCTTTTCTCGCTAAATCATTGAAATAATGCTCAAAGAGAGCTCAAAGGTCGTTTTTGTTTCAAGTTGTGGTACGAAATCTCAATTCCAAAAGAAAGTACCATTTCCACTTTCGGCATGAAAATCGAGAAAAAGGTAGATAGTTTTCATCTCCCAAAACTTCTAATCTCATGTCCCAAAAGTTTGAATATAAAGAGCATTCACATTTTCCAAACTAATGGAGTCAAACTCATCCAAAACTCCACTCATTTTCATAGTAAATGCCAAAGCTAAAGGTTCCAAGTTTCGAGTATAAACTAGTGAAATTTTCCAAGAATTACTCTAGTCAAAACGCTCCCTTTTTAAAGTTCAAACTCATGGAAATCAAAGGCACAAGACTAGGGATTGAAATCCATTTCTTAAGTATGAAAAGAGGTGCCATTGACTAAAGAAGTTAGGCAACCAAGAGGAGTCATCAAAAGAGGATAAATCCTTTGGAAACTAAGATTCAAAACGAAGGTTTAAAGTTCAAAGAGACCTTGTATCCAACCATGAAATTAAACTTAAAACAGACTAACAATCTCAAAGAAGGTTGAAAATGTTTAAAAGAGTGCTTTGTTTGAAACCAGAAAATTTCCAATTTGGTGTGACATTATTTGGAAAAATCATACCTCGAGTTCCGTAAGTCCAAAAATTAGAAACTTTATACCGTTGAAAACTAGATTCAATGCACTAAAACTCTCTAGAAGATACTTTTCTCAGAGTCCAATCCGAAATCATTCAAATTTTAGCTCAAAATTACTGTTCTAGATAGGGCAGAGCAAAACAGGCTTGCAATTTCAGTAAAGTTTGGAAATTCAGAAAAATTCGTAGAAATGGAATCAACCCTTGAAATTTATACCACTAACATAAATCCAAATCTAGTTTCAAATTCAACAAACAAAACTCAATTCAGACCTTTCTACACCAAGATACAATGGTTTTAAGAAGCCGAGTTTTGGAACCTATTTCACGAAATTTCCAGTTCTGAAGTACTTGACAGAGTTTCAAAATCTGATCATAACTGAAGCTACACAACTAAAAATTTAGTGTGGTTTATGGGTTGAAAACTAAATTCAAAATGCTACAATTCACTAGAAGGAATTGTCTTAAAATTCATTTTGCAAGATAGGCAAAATTGAGCTACAAACAGCAGCTAGGCTGGTTTCTCGGATGAAAACAGTAAGAAAATTCAGTCATCTTTGCCAGTTCACTACCGCTCATAGGAAATGAATTAGGGGGTGCATTTTATACCAACAGAAATCCCTCAGAGTCTAGTTTTAGATGCCATAAACAGCACTTGATTTTAACTCCCAGACAAAAAGTTATGACCCAAAATGTGAACACTGGTCGGGGCTCCTGGTCAAAACATTTTCCAGATTTCTTCCTCACTTAAACCCTACTTTAACTCAACCAATTGTAAAGCTTTTTGGGAGATATTTAACATACATAAACACCATCATATAACAAACATCATAGCACCAAACCAAAAACAAAATTCAAAATTAACATGAGGGTTTCATCCAGCCAAAATTCGGACAGCAAGCATCATCCATGCTTCTAGTTTTCTTTTCCAACTTTCCACTAAAATTAAGCCATAATTTCTCAAAATAAACATCAAGCAAGCAAGTAAACATACAATAATCCTCAAGGACTCTACCTATAAAGTCACCTCAAGTCCTCTACCTAGTGTCAAGGTTCTTGTGAACCCATCAACAACCCAACAACTAACTAACTATAACTAACTAACTACTAATAGTTGAGAGGGAAAAGATGAGAACTTGGAGGATTACCTTTGCTTCCAAGAATGAAGAACAACCACTAGTATATAAGCTCTTAAATCACCAAAGTTTCTTCCTTGTTCAAGTCACCTTCCAAGCTTTTATGAAGAACCGAGAAAAGAAGCAAATTTGGAGAGTCTTCTTGGAGGAAAATGGAAGACAAGGGAGCTGAAATTTTTGGTAGGAAATGAGGGAGGGGGAGTCGGCCAAGGGAGAGAGAAGGAAGAAAGGTTTTGGGTGGTAGTTGGGTGATTTGATGGTGTGAAAGAAAGATTGACACAAAGGTGCTTTTGTTTCCAAAAGTCAACAATTGAATAGTGAGCAATTAGTGCTCCTAATTGAGTTTAATTTAACTCACTTACCTCTAATCCCTCAATTAACTTTTCTTAGTCTACTATTAATCATCCTTAATTCTCCAAGATTACTGCACTCTCGGACCGAAATTGCCTCGAAAAACGTGTAGTCGCTATTTCTTACTAAACGAGCCGCAGAAGAATTAAATTTTACTAGCGAAACGTTTTAAAACATAAAATGAGACATTGTTCCATGCAAATGAAATTAAAATGAATGAAATAAATTAATTGGAGTAAACGGATAAATAAATGTTAAATAAGCCAGCAAAATAAAATAAAAGTAAGTAAAATAAAAATTCGGGTCCTCACACTTAGGAACCGTCCACGCACTAGATCACGTTTATGTGACAAATCATTACATTTCATGCATATTTTCTACTCTTTTAGGATCCTTATCATTTTGTATATTACGTGATACTTCCCCTATGTATATCCCTTATCCCTATGTGTGAGACATGATATTAGACTTGTATTTCATTTAAGGAAAGTTAGAACTAGATTAGATCATTTTGCTTGCCTAGATTAGGAGAGTACCTCTCGAATATGGGATATGGACGAGTATGGCTTTCTAACCTTAGCACGCTTGTATTCCCTCTATTAAAGGGAAAATTGAAGTCACGAGTGTTAGTTCCCCGCACTATTATGATGCATTCCCTTAGGTCACGTATATTTGTATATTATAATTTTTCTCTTTTTTCCAAGTCACATTGTTGCATATTCGTGACCTCTTCAAACAATCACTTTTGGGCGTCGCAATTAATACGATTTGCACCAACTAAAATTTGAAAAGACATATTGACCCTTCTGATATACATTAGGTCTAGATTTGCATTTATATAGTGACATCCAAATGTGATAAATTTTTAAGTTAAAATAAGAAAATTTTTTACTAAATCACGCAACTAGCCTTGGTTAGATTGAAAGGGTGCCTTGGATTTTATCCTTGCCTTCCCTTTCTTCAACCGTGACTCCTGAACACTTGTCTCTGATTTTCGAAGACTTGGAGTCGTTTAAAAAGGGTTTTCTCTACTTTTTATTTAAAATTCAATTTAGGTGACTTGGTACACCTTAACTCAATATCAAGTGGCGACTCCTATTTTTATTAAAAATCCCTTTTAAACTATTATTTTGGGCCAAAATCATCGCACTTTTAAACCCCATTTTAGGCCCATTTTATTTATTTATTTTCTAAAAATCAAAAAACTCATTTTAAATCAAAATTAATCAAAATTCCTTTTAAAACCCGTAATTTATTATTTTTTCCTTTAAAAAATGGAGCGCGACACCCTCCTCAAGAAAGATAGTTTCAACTGGGGAGGTGAGGCTGAAGAAGTTTTCCAGAAGCTGAAGCTGGCTATGTGCAGTACTCCTGTACTAGCCCTTCCAAACTTCTCCCAGCCTTTTGTTATAGAGACAGATGCCTGCTATGGGGGAATAGGAGCTGTGTTGATGCAGAATAGGAGACCATTGGCTTTCCTCAGTCAAAGCTTGACGGCAGAAGAATTTGGGGTTGTCAATATATGAGAAGGAGCTGCTGGCACTAGTCACAGCAGTCACTAAGTGGAGACACTACCTAGAGGGGCACCATTTCTGTGAGGACCCACAATTCTCCCTATTTTATTTTATTTTACTGGCTTAATTAATTATTTACTCACTCATTTTCTCCAAATATTTTATTCCGACCTTTTTAGACCCAATTACATGGAACTATGGCTTGCACGTATTCTTAAAATGACTTGTTACGAAAATTAATTTTAGAAGGTTAGATAAGTGAGAATAGTGAATGCGCGTTTGGAAATAATGATCGATTCGAGAATACAATAAGTTTGGAAAATTGGAGACTTGTACATTAGTCTTAAAATAAGTATTTTTATGATTAAATACTCAAGTGATAGTTAATTATACTATCGTTATAAAGAATTTCTTAGAGATTTCGCTTTATCGCGCACAAAGTCGAAAATACGCGTTTTCGCGCGCCGACTAATTGGAGGATTTTAGAAATTACCTCTAGACTATTAAGAGTAATAATATTAGTATGAATATAAGTGCCTTAGAGGTTTAGTGCACCAAGGTGAATCGAACTCGAGAGGAATCGAGTACGAAACGCGCGCGTACGCACACCATTCTTAGTTGACTTTTGGAGCATTCCTAACCAATCATTTTAGCTTCTCATGGAAGCATCACACCGGATCAAAACCCTTCTTGTCTCACCCAAGTGCACGGTTGAAACTTTCATTTTCTCCCCCTCAAGACAGCCCGGCCAAGAAGGAGGAAGAAACACTCCAAAATTCTTCAATTTTCTTCACCAAAATCTTCACCAAATCACAACCAAAATTACCCTCCACTTAGCTAGCAACTTGGTGAACAACTTAGGCTACAAAAGGAGCTCACCTTCCACGGTTTGCTGAGCTTAAGGTGACCGAAAATTTCTGCTAGAATCACCAAGGAAGGTATATAACGATCAACCTTATAATTTTGACTTGTGGTAGTAGTATTGCACATATATGTTTGTAAGATCATGTGGGTAGCTTGGTTTATTGTGAAACTTGTTGTGTGGGCTCTATGAATTCCCCAGTTTGAGTTTGTTAGACTGATTTGATGAGTTTATTGTTGTTAATGCTGGATTAGAGGTTAAACTAGTGGATATAAGTAGCATTATTGAAGGAAAGCTCAACGGTAGTGAAGGGTGAAATTTTCCGATTCTGCCCTTATGTTGTCCGGGGCCTTTAGGGCAAAATTTTGTGGATCTAATGGCTTGGTTGTGATGTTTATGTGTTGTGGGAGTTGTGTAGAAAGTTTCATAAAAAATTCCATGAATTGGTTGGCCAAATGTTGAATTTTCGTATGACAGCAAATCTGGAGAATTTTCACGTCAATACCCTGGCAGTGTTCTTGTTTCGGCCATATCTTTTTGCTACGATGTCAAAATTGAGTACTGTTTGCGGCACTGGAAAACTAGACATTCCCCGATTTCCAACAGTATAAAATTCAGGTTCTAATTCGATCCAAGTGATCTGTACCAAGCTTGTAAAGTCGACTGCTCTGTTCCACGTTTTCACAGGGAACTCTGTTCTGTGCAGCGACTTTGTGTCCAAATAACGACCTAGTTTGTGGACTGATTTTGAAAATGATTTCTTCTAAGAAATTGTACCTTTATGAATCTAGTTTTCCCAACACCACTGACCACGCTCAATTCCGAGTTGAATTGAGTGATTTGTGACCAAAGTTTGAAACTGACTCAGAGGTAGAAAACCCTCTTTGGCTAGTTAAAGCTTTAGCTTCGATTTGGGACTTGTTAATTCGAAATTTTCTTGGTGGTAATCACCTACCAAATTACACCTTGGATGTTCCTTAGACCTTGTCTTCATAAATGAGATGATGTTTGAGAATTTTTATTGGCCAAATGTTTGGAAAAGGGAAAAAACACCAATGCAAGGCAGATTGCCTTAGAAATTTTGCAAACTTTCTTGACTTGGTTCAATAGCTTCCCAAATGAATTTCCCATGAAATTTGATAGAGGGATAACGCTCATATGGTAGTATAATACTACCAAATTTGGTGTCATTCTGAGTTCATTTCGATGCTCAAACAAGGTCCCAAATTTCATGACTTCAACCTGGAAAATTGTCTAAGTGTCTCAATTTTTCAGCAACTTTGAGCTACTATATCTTGGTACTCAAAACTCCAATTCCTGTTCCGTTTTGTTGGATTTTTAAACCTTTCTTGCAACTCTAATTGAGTTCCAAAATTCAAAGGCTAGATCGAATTCTGTGATTTTTTCCGGATTTTTTCAAAGTTTAGCCGAAAACCAACCCCCGCAACTGTCTTAATGGTCCAAAACAGCCACTTTGAGCCAAATTTTTGAATATCTTCCATTAGGAATCATAGAAAAGTGTCTTCTAAGAACTTTTAGTACTTTGGAAGAAGTTTCCAACGGTACCAAGTTTTCCAATTTTGGACTTACAGAGAGTGAGATACGATTTTTTCAAAGAATGCACCCCAAATCTGAAATTTCTAAACTTAAAGGAAATTGAGTTTTTAGAACTCTCCATTTTCCTTCGATATTTTCTTGACCGTTTTACACTTGATTTCAAAGAATGAAATCAATTTTCTTGTATTATTAAACTACACTTTTGAGTCTCGATTTTACGAGTAAATTAGGCTCTCTTTCATAATAATTTTTCTTAGATTGTACAAGTGTGGCAATCTTCCTTGATAACTAGGGGTTTTAAGAAATGATGTATGTGATCGCAAATTATTATTTGCTCAGGCGCTCAAGGGGACCTTCAAGAGGAACTCGAAGCGGACGCCTAAAACACCTGTTTGAGCACTACTCACTTGTTTTGATCTGGTGAGTGTTCCATATAGGAGTACGTGATTTTGAATAGCCTATGATATATTCATCCTGGTCATTATGTGTTATGTGTTTTTCGTACTCATTCTCATTTAAGTAAAATGTATTTGAATTATTCGACATGAAAATACTTGAAATGCATATTTACATGAAGCGTTTCAATGATTAACTATGCTATGGCTGCATAAGTCGATTGGAGTGAATCTCCTCGACTCTTAAGTAGTAAAAATAGATGGCCAATAGGCGGCCTATTAAATATGATAAATGTTTACCGATTAACCATGAATTACCACCGTTCACCGACTACCATTACCGTTAACCGTTAACCGTTAACCGTTACCGTTTACCGATTTACTTGACTATTTGATTACTTGATTATCTGTCTACTTGGCTACATGACTATTTGATTACTTGATTATGGTGAATTATATGTTCATATGAAATTACCGCATATTGCTTATGTGTTTAAGTGTAAATGTTGCATATAATTGCCCTTATGAAATTACCACCGTTTTAAGGCGAGTGTGTACTTTATCTCACTCGACCTACTAAAATGACAAATTATTACCGTTTATCAATTTGCTTGATTACTTGTGCATGTTGTAAGCTCTAAGCTGAACTGGGCCCTGCCTTTGGTTACTAACCTACTCGAGCCAGGACTGGGCCTCAGTCGGGTAGGTTGGGAACCCTGGGACACCGTTTCGGTATTCTCGAGTACTACCACTGGAGGGATAAGGTGATGGCCAGACCAACCGAGGGGTTCACTGGAGTCATAAGGTGAAGTTGACCGAAATGGTTCTACTGGAACACCGTATCCTTCAATATGTGTTATATTTTTGTAATATTGATAACTGTATCATGCTAATGTGCCAAGATGCAATCTTGAACCATGCTTGTATTATGCTCAAATGACTCGTACAATGATAACTATTCCATGTCTAATGTGCCAATATGCAACCTGGAACTATACATGTGGTATGTTCAAATTACCTGATTTATTAGAACTGATAGAGTGTCTTGGAACCTCACTGGGCTGTGTAGCTCAATTCCACGTTTTTGTTTTCCATAACAGGGTTCGAGACCAAGAGTGTTCGTGAATAGTACTAGAATGTTCTCTTTTGAAGATTTTAAGTTGTATTATAACGGATGGTTGTAGTACCATACTCTTTTGGATTGTATTAAGTTTGAAAGTTAAGTAATTGTAAGCGTAAAATATTTTGGAGTACGTTAATTATATATCGAAATTATTTGAAATATTTCGAGTTTTGAATTGTGGATTGTAGTGAGTCTTGGCGAGAGCTGGGCAGGCGTCCTGCGGATACCCTTTGGTTCGCCTTAGGGAGAAGTGGGGGCATCACAATTTCATCATCAACACTAACCACTAGAGTTTGAAGTATCTGTTGGAGCAGAGGATCACCACTCCCCTCCAACAGAAGTGGTTGACTAAATTGATGGGACTAAGCTATGAGATATGTTACAAGACGAGGAAAGGAAAATGTGGTAGCAGATGCACTCTCCAGGAAGAGGAGGGAGGAAGCTGAGTGTGCAGGCAGCCAGCACAGTGATACCAGAATGGATGAAGGAGGTAATGGAGAGCTACCAGGGTGATGACTGGGCTCAAGACCTCATCAGAGGAATCCTAGCATCTCCAGGACAAGAAACTCAGACTACAAGCTACCAGAGTGGGATCCTGAGATACAAAGGGAGAGTTGTAGTAGGACAGGGGGTGAAATAAGGAAGAAACTCATCTTTGCACTTCATGATCCATAGTTAGGAGGGCATTCAGGCATACAGGCCTGCTGGATGAGAGCTAAACAACTATTCCACTGGCCAAGCATGTTCAATGAAATTAAGGCAGCAATACTGTAGTGTGATACATGCAGGAAGTGTAAGGATGAACGTGTTGCTTATCCAAGACTACTCCAACCCCTCCCTATACCACAAATACTCTTGGAGTCATGTCACCATGGATTTTATAGAGGGACTGCCCAAATCAGAAGGGAGAGATACTATCCTGGTTGTTGTAGACAAGTTTACTAAGTATGCTCACTTCATGAGCTTGTCTCACCCTTTTGATGCTCCTAAAGTAGCCAGAGTTTTTCTGGACCATGTCAGTAAGCTACATGGCAACCTCAGAGTATGATTTTCAGACAGGGATAAGATCTTCATCAGCCAATTCTGGACTGAATTATTCACACTACTGGGGTAGGACTGAACCTGAGCACAGCCTACCACTCCAAACAGATGGTCAAACAGAAAGGGTAAACCAGGTATTGGAGATGTACCTCAGGTTTATGACTCACCTGGAACCTAAAAGATGGAACTCGTGGCTATCCTTAGTTGAGTGGTGGTATAATACTACCTACCACACTGCTAATAACAGATCAGCCCATTCGAGGCTTTGTATGGAACTAAACCTCCCCAGCTAGCCCTTGGTCCCTATATGCAAACTAAAGTGGCAACAGTGGAAGACACATGAGGGACAAGAAGAAAATGGATGTACTACTACAGTATAACCTCAAGGCTGCTCAGGAGAGGATGAAGAAATATGCTGATGAGCACAGGAGTGAGAGGGAGTTCCAAGTAGGAGATTGGGTTAACTTACGGTTACAACCTTACAGACAATCAACTGTGATGATCAGGAACAATACCAAGTTACCTGCTAAATATTTTGGCCCCTACCTGATAGAAGAGAAGATTGGAAAGGTGGCCTACAGGCTTAGACTGCCTACTGCATCAAAGATACACCCTGTATTTCATGTCTCTTTGCTGAAGAAGAAGCTAGGAGACAGGCAACTCCTGTCCTGCAATTGCTAGACACAGATGAAAGGGGCCAGACACAGATGAAAGGGGACAGATTAGAGTAGAACAAGTGGCATTACTAGGCAGGAGGATGATTAAGAGAAAGAATGCTACTGTGACTCAATGGCTAATTCCAATGGTGGGGGAACTGAACCTGCAGAAGCAACTTGGGAGGATGCTGTGATGATAAGGAGAAATTTCCTCAATTCCAACCTTGAGGACAAGGTTTTTGTGAGGGGGAGGTATTGTAATGGAGTAGGAAAGTTGGACTGAAGCTAAAGAAACAAGCTAGGAAGCAGGAACGAAGAAGGCGTGAATATCAAAAGCCGAAAAGCAATGATCATTGAGTGGGAAGTTCACCAAAGGCGTGCTCGCAAAATCACACCTTTGTTGGGTTTCAGTTGTTCTAAACAGAAGCCAGGAAGAGCGGCAACTTGCAACTGCAATTGGACACGTGTTTAGCTCTTATTGGTTTAATTAGAAGTTTGTTAGGATTCGATAGCATTATAAGCAGGCTTGTCTGCTTCATTTTGTTTAGCTTTTTGAATTATTTCATCAGATTTGTTTGTAGTAACTTGGGGTGCAATCCCCATTTTCCCTCCCAAACTTTCCTTCAGATTCTTCCACCTTCTTAGCTGAATCCATTTCCTCTGCTCTTGTAACTTGTCATTAAGATTCATTAATGAAAGTTGAGTTCATTACAATCACTGTTCCATTGATTAATTACTGAGATTATTTCATTTGAGTTTGATTCATTTTATTGCTTCTGCAACTCTGGTTTCTGTACCATAACAATGACTAATTGAAAGAAAACTAAATAACAAATTTAAAAGAAGAAAAATCCGAACGATCACTTCTGATAGCTCCTCTAACTAGCCGTGGAAATCGAACAAAATCTTTGTAAATCACATCTCGTCTATCCTAAGCACCAACAATTCAGAGAATATCTACAAGTTGATTAGCTTCACGAAACATTCGAAAATTTAATATGGTTTTGGTGAAACCTTTTAATATTTTTTTTTTTAAAAAAAACCCTTTTAATCTGAAGAATCTCTCATCGAATATGCCAAGGACAAGAAGCTTTATCTTGCAATGGCTGAACAAATAACAATGAGTCAGTCTCCACATTAATGCAATTGTCTACACAAAGTGGAAACCTAACATCATAGATAATTCTGAAATTTCACAATCCATATTGGGCCGAAGCAAAATTGTCCAGCATATTGAAGCTATTAGTGCTATTCCTACAAAAGAGTCTCCACATAGTGTACAACATAGTTCATACTTCTTAGTTCTTACATGATTTTGACAATATTCAAGCTAAAACTTTCAGTGTTCTCCGAGTTACAACATTGTATTGGTAGCCTATGTATCTTCTTAAATGTTCTACTTCATGATTCACGCCAATATAGACAGCCATAGCACTTGTCCATTAGGTACTAAGAATCCCATAAGTTTTGCGGACGGTATTGTGATTATTTTGGCCCCATACTAGGCTTTATCCTTCTTTATTGATGTTCCATATCAGAAATGGCATGCACTCATCCTTTTTTATTTTTTTTCCTTTTTTTTTTTTTGGCAAAAGAGCAGGGGGCTAATAACATATTATGTTGAATCCTGAATGGTTAACACCAGTAATACTACTTGTATTAGGCGAAAATCCTTGCATCATTAATAAGTTCAGGAATATTTTAGTTTGACATAGCTTGTGAGCAGATAACTAATTAACAAAGGCAATCTTTATATTCTGATGCCAAATTGGCTATGAAGGTCTTGAAATTTGTACAAGTTGAAATTTAGTGTATTGTACATCATTTGGGGGAGCTACCTTTTGTCACACACAGACACACAGATAGGTGTGGGGTTTTCAGAACGTATTATGTTGCCCCAACTTATATGTAGAAATTCATAAGAAAATTTACTATAATAATTTGATATTCAGTGTTGAAGAAAATAGATGAATTTTTACGGTTCATTACTTTACTACTATAACTAGAAGCCATGCTTCAAAGACTTGAAGTGCATTAATAATTTTCTTTGAAATGAAAAAATAAAAACTTTCACTTTGATTTTTCACCATATGATCCATGCACAATGTTTCATTACTTAATATGTACATTGCTATTATTTGCTCTGTGAATGATACAAATTAAAACCGGCATATATAAATTTGAAAAGAATCCGTTATTAACTGTGCCTCCATCAAAAAATGATCCTAGCTTCCTTACTTCATGCATGCTGCAATCCCGACGAGGTACAAAACTAGAGAAAAACAATGAAGTAGATCCATACTTGACTGTTGATTTGCACAGAATAATTCTAGAAAGCAAAGCTTGGGGAATCGGCTGATTATGTATCGTTCCAAGAAAGAGTATCGAGTTTCTGGAACAGATTTTCATAACACACTTGCAAGTTACTTCCTATACAAAACAACTGAATTATTGTGTTGAAACAAAAGATCTTGTAATTGACCTTAAGGAGAAAGACAGAGAAAAGGATCAGTAGATCAAAGAAATGAGATTTTAAAATTTAAAAAAATAATAATAAGTAAAAGCAAAAAGGTTGGATGTAATACTCTACTTTGCAAACAATTGTCGACGCCCAACTGGTTTGTTTCTTAAAGCAGGTGCCTCACCAATCACAACATCATCAACTAAATCTTTAAAGATCATGCGCTCAACATCGAGAACCATGGTTGAAACTTCACTGTTGAAAGCTGTCCAATTTTCTGATCGATTCATCACATCCTCCCACAAGATAGTTTTCAATCCATCATCTTCATCCTCTAAGCTGCTCTTTGAGCTTTTACATTGAAGCAGTTCTACTTCCGAAACACAATTCTCTCAGAAGCTTTTGTGCATTCAAAGACTTTCTTGCCAGCTTCAGAGGTCTTAACCATGGATCCGAGACAGTTCCAGGATTGCTAGTTTTCTGGCAAGAATTTCATTAATGGTATCAAAAATGAGTTTTCTGTGAACTTTTTGTTTTGACCGCAACTGGACAGCCTTTTCTGGAGCACATTCTTCCTTTAAGTAAGTGCTGCTTCCTTTCGTTTGTTCCAACACCAAAAATAGTTTAGGATTGATAGGGGGGCCTGATGGATCAAACTGGAAGTTTGTCAGACTTGAGCCAAGGTCCCTCAGGAGGAGACCAGAGGCTAATAAAATCTCAGAAATGTATCTGTGGTCTGGGTTTGTGTTATCACAAAGAGATGCAATATAGTCGATGCGGGCTTCATCATGGCTAGAGTTGAGTCTTCTAAGTTTCTGAACCAGATTTTCAACGTTTTGCAGTTTCTTCCTGCTAATTTCAGATGCAGGGCAAGGTCCAACAGCATTAGTGGCTAAACTGTCCGCCACACTACATTCCTCTGTATTGGGAATTACATTAGTCTCATGAGATTCATCACCTGTAAAACAAACAGAAAGTTACTCCACCTATTTTCACTTTGAGAATATCCAATACATATATAGTGGTGTGTGATGCTCAGTGAAAACATGTCCAGATTTGATGCATGGGTCTTGGTGTCTTTTGTGTAAAGCACCAAGTCATCTAGGTAAAATCACATATTGTTTTGTCAAAGAATTTGATAGACATCAGCACCTCAACATGTTTAAGTTGAGTCCATGTATTATTGATAAAAGTATGAGCTACATAAATTAATATATATATATATATGTGTGTGTGTGTGTGTGTGTGTGTTGTTCTGGATTTTTATATTAGCAGAAGATTCATAGAAAGGTTAGTCAAAGCAACACTCTCTGACGATCTTTCAAGTCCTACCTACAGTAACCACCAAAATAATTTATTCAAAAAAGTTACCAAAAGGACCAATTGGCATCCATTAAAAATTCCACTTAAAACACATAACTCTAGAATTCCTCAAAATTAATTAGAATAATTTTCTTCCTGTTCTATTCTTCCAGGTTATTTCACATAACTGCCAAAAATTGATTATACAATTATCACCCTTTTTACTCCAATTTCAAGACAATTCACCTAGGTCTTCACAACTACTAAACAATAGATATCTTACTTGGATCCAAAAAAAAAAATAGAGTACATTTCTTTTATGATAATTTTCTGAGAAAACCTTTTTCCAGAGAGATACAGAGAGGAGCAGCAGAAGAAAAATAAAGAATAAACAGATTCTATTTCCCCCACAGATAAAAACCTACATTCATTTGTCTTTGGTCACCCAGTCTCTAATTCCAATGGTACATCATAGTAGACAAAGCATGTCTCAACAGTAACTTTGCAACTGTCATAGAGGGCTGTATTACCTCTGAAGGTCTTTGTTATCCTCTTCACGGGTGATGGTGAGTCATCCATATCCACAGCACAGTCAAGAACTGACACAGGGCTAGGATACTCAGGAGCAACTGTAGGATGCTCTGCCAATGGTTCTTCTTCTGTGGCTATGGGCATAGATTTCTGGAATCAACCACAAAAATACATCTATGAAATGAATAATTGCTTATGAATCCATAACATGACAGACAAAACACAAAGTCCAAAAAAACCTACCTTATTAATTAAGTCAGAAACCAGGTAATGGACAGCCTCCATCGATGGACTATAGCCGCTACTAATCTCAGGAGATCTTTCAGCACTGGTGACTTCCACATCCAACCCTGAATCGGATAAGATACTTCCATCTGATTGAGCTGAAATTTCATTTTCATGGTAGCTCAAATTCCTTGATTCATTAGTGTTCTCACTCAGCTGGTCACCACTTAGTTGTAAATTCATAGACTTTTGCCTGCGTCTTCCACCTGGGGAGCTTGATTCTGTTGCTTGCTTATTATTGGGTTGCCTTCTTGTCCTGCTTAAATCAGATGGAGGTATGGGAGGCCTCAACCGCTTCTCCAACTCCTGTCTCTTCTGCTGCATTCTTGGGCTGATGGACCCTAAGCTCTTTAGCGAGCCTGCACTGCTTTCTTTGGCAACTGTGGAGACTTTACTGATGTCTGTGGAGATTTCAGTACTCTATTGTTGGATTTCATATCTTTGGAATTTCCAGCATTGTCTCGGCTCCCAGACTTAGGAATCTGGTCTTTAGCTGCTCTACTATTAATTGCACTCCTTCTACTGTCAGAAAAGGTACCACCTTGAATTTGTGGGAGACTGGATAAGTCGTCTATGGGTAAGACCGAAGAGGCAGGAATTCCAGATTTTTCAACTAGTTTCGCAGGTTTCATGATGACAATTGGGGACTCAAAGTTCCTTGAAGACATGGTCCCCCTTCTGGTGGAAGTAGAAACAACATCATTTTGCAGCTTTCGCTGACTTCCCATTCTTGCACTTGTAGAATTTGTAAATCTTTGTTCACGGTCCTTTGAAGCAGAAAAGTTTAGAGCCTCCTCTTTCTGAATTTCTAGCAGCCCTTTGGCCTGCATCGCTTCAAGTATCTGTTTAAGAGCTCTGAGATCCTTCCCTGATTGTGAAAATTCAAGATCTTTTATCCTCTTCTCAATTTCACTGTAAACTGAAGGAAAGCTGAAAGTGGATTTAGCTGGAGCTTTCATACCCTTACAAGCTGGCTTTTGAGAACTCCAATTCCCATCCATCTGCTTCCATGGTGCTGGTTCGATAGGAAATCTTGAAATGGGTTTCATTATTGAATCAGGATTTTTCCAGCGTGGTGATCTTGGTTCCTTCCACAAGTTTTTTGCAGAATTAGAAACTTGGATTGGTAGACACAGGTCACTAAGTTCTGAAGACCCAGCAAAACGAATTGTTTCCTCGACTAAAATGTCACTAGCACTCCTTTTACTTTCAGCAGAGGATATAGAATCTGGTAATGCTTCCAAACCCATTAGTTTCGCAACAACACTTGGAGGCCGTGACTGAGTTCCTGATTTTTGCTGCTGACTAGTAACATTGGAATTAGAACTCCCATTTTCCTTCAGAGGAAATTTCAGATATAGGTCAGGTGGCAAATCAGAGTTGAAGTTTCGCATTGAATTTTCTCTACTGTCTAAGGAAAGTCTTGGCAGCTCTTTAAACTTCAGGGAGGATTTTGAATTGTCCTGTGATTCGAAAGGTACATTACGCATCTCCCTTCCATCATAAGAAAACCGAGGAGCCTCTTTTGCTAAGGAAAAGGATGACCCATCTTTTGACTGATATGACGATGACCTCGAAAGTTCTCTTGGTTCATTTGTATACCAAGGTGCTTCACGGAGTTTAGAAAGAACTCTAAGAGATTCCTTAAGATCAACAGGCAAGTCCTGCTTCCCATTGACGCCCTGGCCATAAGAGCCGTCATTGGCTCTAGAAAGCTGTACAGGCCCTGGGGAGTCTCTATGCTTGGCCAGAGAATCTGCTGCCCCATCTCTGCCTACAGTTTTAACAGGCAATCCCTGAGCTTCCCTGTACATGGAGTCCTTGACCACTTCCTGCAGGTCAAGCATTTGGCGACCAAACTGTGGGGATGTATTAGCTTGGCTCATTGCTGGATCCCTCGAAGGTGTTTCAGGGAAAATTATTCGGTCAAAAGGCTCTGTTTGACCAGTCTTATTGTAGTCTAGAGATGAGAACGAAGATGAATGGGAGGAGGAAGAAAATGATGCTCTAGAAGACTCAGTGGAAAGTATTTGCCTCTCCAACACATGCTTGCTTGAATGTTTTTCCTGCAAAAACAAATTTCTATGATCAGATTATCACAAAAATACCCTCCACGATAGTCCACAAGTCCTACCAAATTTCACTGAGTTGGAAATCAAGTGTTTAAACTGATTGGGGTCATCTTATGGTTTTGTAACAAAGAAAGATGGAATTTAAAGAGCATGAATTGAGAAATGTCCTACACACAAGAAGTAAGAATTCAATGCTTTCATGTTTTTGTGTCCATCAAGCAACTCTGGCATTTTCAGGAGAAATGATGAGCATGAAACAGTATGCACAGTCAATAAGTTAGGCTTTGAACTTCAGCACTTGAAAACATAGGAACGTTTTTTTTTTAGTTCTGTCCATTTATCTGGAAGTTGTGAAAAGGAATTTGCATCAAATGGATCTTACCACTGTTGCAGATCTGTTGTAGATAGTACTAGACTCTTTTTCAAAAGTAACACCTGCAGAATTGTTCAATGCAATTAGATTTCAGATGTTCTTTGAGAACTCACAATCATCAAGTGGGCAGCTCATCTACACGCATATGCACGTGATGACATAGCTATCATTTGTCCAATAAATGAGAACAACTTCTCACAATCTTTTTCACAGAATTTGACCAACCAGACAAGTTTCATAAGTAGAACTAATTGACAGATGCACACCTTAGTAGAAAAGAAATTATCTTTATCAACAAATATCTTGGCCATAGTCAGGTGGTTATTAGCATACACATTAATACACACTAACTAGCAGAAAACATTGGAAGGTAAAACACCTTAGTAGAAAAGAATTATCTTTATTGACAAATATCTTGACCATAGTCAGGTGGTTATTAGCATATACATTAATTCACATTAACTTGCAGAAAGCATTGGAAGGTAAAATCAAAGGCTCCCAAACATAATAACAGCAAATAGGCAGCACACAACTGAATTGATCAATAAGAAAGATTACCAGAATGAATCCTTTTTGTGCTGTGCCCAGTGATGCGCCTGGGAGTAATGATATGTTGGCGATCAAAGAGTTGAAAGATCCCTGTCATACATCCTATTTGCTTTTGCAAATCCGGGTTGTCATCAGTCAGTGAATGTAAAAACTTTGTTGCCATTTCCTTCTTTCTGTGCAATTACTGAAGTAAGAAATACTACTACTTTTCTAAGCTTCTAAAGAGTCATCCCTCCAGTACATTTGAACTTCCTACCCAGCTGTAGGTGCTATGGCTCTCCCCGCTAATTTTCCAGTATCACCCTCTAAAGAAGGATGAAATTAACAGAAAACTCTTACAATCTGTAACTCTGAAGACCTCACAGCTTCAGATACCTCAATGTATTAGAAGTTAAAAAATCAATATGAGGTAGCGAGGCAACAAACAGATGAACAATGCCATAGTCCTTCCTTCCCTTCAAACAATAGCTGCTGAACTGCTAAACCCCATCCACAAATGAAGCTTCAACTATAGCCCTCAAAACACATAAACTAACACAATCTTTCCAGAAACAAAAGTTAGCACATTCTCAAAATCTTACCACAGAGTCCATCTCTGTTTCTAAATTATTATTTACTAGTCAACTATCTTTGAAAACCAGCCGAACTGTACAAATCAAGATCGCAACTTTGTAATAGCAATCAATTCAAGATTCTTTCTTTATCCCAAAAATGGAATGTTTCTTCAAGAAAGAAGCAATACAAGAAAGAAAAATCACAGCCCAGATAGCAATATTAATTCTTCATCGGCATACCTCAAAGAAGGAATCAATCAGACAAAAGTGCCCAATTTCATCTACAACTTTGCAAAGCAATGTTCCATGTCGATCAGCTGCATTGACTTGACTTGCAAAGAAAAAAAATGGTTGAGTGCCTATCCTTACAGATCCAACAGGAGTTGTTCTAGTTTAATCGTGTTTTAATTCATCCTCCTTTGACATAATAGAACACAGCCCAGACGACGGTTGTTACTAGGTACTTATTAATGATTTCAAGATGTGTACTAAAATGTATTGGCAAAATTGTTAAGGCGGAGGAGACTGGTGGATAGCAGTAACATTAAAAGTTTAATAGTTTTTTTTTTCTGTTATCCTCTTGAAAGAACGGAAGGAGGAGGTGGGAGGCCTCTAGGCTGGTGGCCGTTCTTACTTCCACACTTCCATGTGGGATGAGTACATGGGTGGGTCTAAAATTGTCTCCATCGACATGTGATTCTGTCAGTAATGGAGAGAAGATTTTGTGTATATATATATATATATATATATTTTTTTCAGGCGCGATAGACAACCACATTTTCAGGAAAATCTTGAAATTTTTAAAATGTATGTAAGGGAGTTGATCCTTTAACCTATACCTAAATAGAGTTTTAAATTTCTTAGAATGGTCAACTATTCTAAGAGTAGTTGGTTGGAAGAAGGTTTTGTATCTTGTTGCTTTTTAGCATTTGGTTGCAGTTCCTGATTTTCTATTTCATTTACCCATTTTTATTCACCTTTATACGCATACATAGTTCCTATTTTCACAAAAACAATAGATGTTTACAAAAGTACTAATTTGAAATGCTTACCTAATCCAAAATAGGTTTGGCCAATGGGAGCCTCCAGGGTAGGGGTGGCAATGGGGCGGGATGGGGCCCGCTTGCCCCGCCCCGTCCCGCCCCGTTTCCCTGCGGAGGCACTCGTGGGATTAAAAAAAATTTATTATATAATTTCATTATAATTTAATTTGAGCAAATAATCAAGTACTAAAATATCAATATATCACCAAATTATTATTCATTGTAACTTCACAATTGAAACTCATAAAAATAATTAAACAAAAGTTATTTGAATACAATCTAATATGATAAAACAAATATAACTAAAATAATCAAATTTTTACTTTTGATACAAATACGATCACTAAATTATTATTGTGTTTTTTTAGAAAAAAATGTTATTGTATTAAGTGTAGTTAGGAATTTAATATAAATGTATTAATAAATTTAGTATAAATAATTAATAATTTTTATTAATAGACATGTATAATTAGTAGTATAATTGATAATATCATTATATATATATAATTATGCACATACATATATATATATCTTTTTTCCAAATGGGTGGTGGGGCCCAATTTCTAAACGGGGGAAAATTCCCCCCCCCCCCCCCCCGCCCCTGCCCCAACCCTCGCCCCAATAGACCCCCGCGGGCACCGGTTGCCATCCCTACTCCAGGGCACTCAGAAAACTATTTTGATATAAGTAAATCTAATTTTAAAAAGTGTCTAAATATATAGGGTGCAATAAATACGAATTGTCCATTTACATAGCAAATTAGGTATAATTTTTATTTCATTTCAAGGGGAGATTTTAAGCATAACAAAAGGAGAAAGAAAACATTGGAAAATTTGAAAGTCGAATCGAAGATTTGAAAGTCGAATCAAAGATTTCACAGCAACTTGGTTAATATTCTTATTAGATAAGTTGGATCTTTGAAACTAACTTAGATGTAATTTAAATATACTAACAAGTGTTCGGAAAAGCACCTGTTAAAAAAACCTTCATCTACAATATATGTTTTTTTCCCATATGATTGCTCAAGTTTAACAAAATTTGGCCGTCTAAATTGTGATTTGTTTTGTAAATTATGCACAACTTATTAACACCCAATCCGGTATATAAGAATGTCAAACACGGTGAACCAGAGACACATGCAAATTGACAATCAGGGAGAGGCAGTTTAGAATTGATTCATTATACTACTTGACCAGTTCTTCTCAGTCTCAATTATTTCCTACTTACAACGTGTAATAGAATTTTATTCATATGTCAAAAATAAATTAATTTTGATGGCTAAATTGCCCACCCAATCTCTAATGCACTAACAATCTTTGATTTCCTAGTATTTCTTTCTTTTTTTAAAAATATATACAAGTATACAAAGAATCTAACCATACTTTGCTCCAAAAGATGTGCTTAACTGGAGAACAAAATGGAAAAAAGGAGACTATAAAAAAAATGGAAAAAAGGAGGACACGATCCATCCAGTTTAACCATACCATATCTACTCACAAGTTATAGGATTAAATGTATTTAGCTCCATGAAGTTTACCCCGAGTGCACTTCACTTTTTGAATTTCTTTTATAAACATTTCACCCTGTGCTTGATTAGGGTAAAAGTGTCCTTCTATATTATTTATTTTTTCATTTCTCTTTTTCTTTCTTGTTTTTCTTTTCTACTTTTTCCTTTTGATTTTTTAAATTTTTCTCTCTTTGCTTATATGGTTAGAAAATCTCTTCTATTTGATATTTTTTGTGTATTACTTTCAATTTGTTTGTACTTATTTTTGTATTCTTTTATATCTTTTTGTGTTTAACTTCAATTTAATATTAATCACAAACTTTCTGTTATAACAAAGTATATATTAGATGTGTCCATAGTATATCTCGTATAGTATTTAAATTATTTAAATATATCTAATAGTTTAGAGCCTAGGTTAATCAATTATACTATTAAAACAAACAAAAAACAATATCATAATAAAAATTGTTTGATCAACTATACATAGTAAATAAGAAATAAATAAAAGTACTAGTTTTTCAATTATTTAATAGACACGTTTAAATATTAAGTAATTATAAGTTCTAGCTTGTTTATAAATGTATTAAATAGTTCAGTTGATAGATTACATATGCTTTTTATTATGACAAGCATATAGCATTTTTACATGCCGTATAGTTTGTCATGAATTACCTAATGATATAACCAAATAAATAAAGAAATTGCAACAAAGAATGAAATTCTATATAGAAGAAAATTCAATATTATTATAAGCATATAATTAGTAATACTAATAGGAAAGGGACAAAAATAGTGGCATGAGAGAAGGGTAAAAAACAAAAAAGAAAATTAAAGTAGCAGCGAGAGAGAGAGAGAGAGAGAGGGAATGAATAAATAAGGAGAACAATTAAATAATGTGCCAAGGATACTTTTGTCCAAATAAATAAAAAAGGAGATTAAGAGCATATAAAAGAAGTTAAAGGAGGTAAAGTGTAATGTGTGGCAAAGTTTAGGGGGCTTTAGAGCCTGAATAAATAAGGAGAAAAGTAAAATAGTGTGATAAAGATACTTTTATCCAAATAAATCAAAAAAGGAATTAAGTGCCTATAAAAGAAGTTAAAGGGTGGTAAAGTGTAATGGGTGGCAAAGTTTGGGGGCCTTTTGTATACTTAACCCCAAAACATGTTAACATATTCACTGTTTTAATTTTTGAAGATTTTCTTCAGTTTTTTAAATCGAAACTTATTCGTCATAAAAATATATGATCTATGCTATATGTGTTTTTTAGCTGGCTTACTAAATCATAAGTATTTCAATTGTATAGAAAAAAACTTTTTGTACTTATGACTAATAATGAAAAGTTTTTCTTCTTCTATTTCTTTTGGAGCATGGATCCACTTTTCGTAAAAGAATATGCATTCGCATTTACGTCTCCCAAGGGAAGGCAAAAGGATTGTACTTCCCAAAAGTTCCCTTAGCCCCCAGCAGATTTAGTCAATTCACTATTACTGCCGACATAAAGGGTCCATATAAAGATGGATCCAACAAATGTTCTCCAGTTTGTTTTGAGCACTCTTGTGAAACTTTACCTAATTCTATGCAAATTCTTTTTGTTTTCTTTCTGTAATTATGTTGATTAGAATATTTGGTGGCCTTTTTTAACTTCCAGATCTCCTTATCATTTTTTGTCTAACTGGTTCCACCGAGGACTCATTAAAAGATGGTTTTTTTTTATAATTTTTTTGAAAAAATTAAAGTTAAATGGAAAAAGGTGTTTGGCGGCGGAAAAGAAATATTATGCATGTTTGTCCATTCGCATGATAATTTTGGTGTAAATAAAAAAAACCCTTTTTTAATAATGTTTTTCATTCTTTCCTCGTTTACTTTGTTATTTTGGGGATATGTCAAAATTCTGCCAAATTCTTCCGCTTTTGTCATATGTGGGTCAAGATGTCACTGGTCTAAAACTAATTTTATCGGCTCACACCATTCTTTTGCATTCTCATGTGTGGGTCAATATGTCACTGATTTCTCATATGTAGTGTACTATGAATTCTTTTTAGCTGAAAATTTGGTTCAGTATTTCTCAAGAAACTGTATCTTAATAATTTGGACCACTGAGACCCTAATAATCTTCCTTCTTTTACTCCCCTTCTTTATGGAATTCTCTGATATAAATTAAACAAATTACAAACTTTATCCAAAGAAGCTGTTATAAATGTATTTAGTTTGTTTCTTCAATGGGCGAAAAGAAACATGCATTTAGTAGGATTGGAAACCCTAATGTCCACGCAAGAAGAGTCGTATTTATATTGTTCAAATAAGGACAAATATTTGGATTCAACACTTTTTTCTACAAGAAAAATTCGCTAATTTCACCATTGGAAGAAGGAATCTTTTCTCAAGTTGAAGATTATGTATGGTACGAAAGTCAATATTTTCTTCAATCCATTGCTTTGCAACGAAGATTGGAACTCAAAATTTCATGTTGATTAACCCAATGGAAAGCAATTGCTAATACCCGCTAGAATAGACATAATGAATTCCAAACATCTGTCGATTTTTCAATGTTGATTTGCGCAGGTGGTGCATTGTGTATGTTTTGAAAAAATAGATCAATTGTCTGTGCAATGTAGTGGCAGACCTAGTATGTGGACACCGGAGCTAGGTGCCCCCCGCTGCCTCTTTAAAATTTGACTATTACCACTATAATTTTCAAAAGATTTTATTTTTACTCTCATTAACTTGTTCAGAAAGTAAAAATATAAATATAGATAGTTTTGTAATCTAATTGAAATGGAGTATTAAAGAATCCAAAAATCTCTTCCATTATTCATTTAGTACCATTAGAACTTCTTGTGGTTAATTGCTCACTAATTGAACAATTTATAGAGACTTTTTTTAGTGAAACAAAATGTAGATTTATGCTATTTAATTGTCCTCTTGATCTCCTTCTAATGCACAAAACAGTAACTCTCCTCTGTCTCTCACCGATTCTTCCTCCTCATCCTTAGTTCATCTCCATCACCACTCACCCTTTCGTTTGAGTGATGAACAAGAATATTATAAAATGCAAAACAAAAAAAAAATAAAGCTCAAGCAATTGTAAATGTTTTGCGTAGTGTTCCACAAAAGCGATTGTTTTATTAATTCATAAAAGTATATTTATAGAGAAATAGAGAAAGAGAGAGAATTTTTGTATGCCATTTTATGTCATTGAATATTTTTGTTACGCCCTATTTTAGAAAAAATTATGGAAGAAATTCTAATGTTGATTTTGCCCACAATGGAAAATTATTCCTAGCTCTGGCACGGATGTAGTGTATTATGCGCAACCATAATTCAAATAAAAAAAATATATCGACAGTCCAAAACAATCAAAGATAGCCCGGATGAAATAAGGGAAGGGTCAGCGGAAATTAATCACCTAAGTTTTATTCCAATTGTAGGTTGCTAAATGACCTCTCAATTTGTACCACTCAAGTCCTCAGAAACTATTCATTTGTCTTTCACATTTATTTTTTTTTTCAGCAAGGGAAAGATGGAATTTTAAAAAGTAGTGAGGAGAAGGGGAGTTTTAAACTAGGACCTCTAAAATCTTAAAATCTTAACCTTAGCCACACTAGATCGATCTTCTCGGCTGTCTTTTCAAATTTCTCTCTTCACATTTTTACTGTTGAAGAGATTTAAATTATGATTTTACTTGTACAAGGTTCAATATAATTCCTCAATGACCACAGGTGTCATAGAACTTCACATCCACCTCGTATATTACATGGATTACTAACAAAATTATGATTCCCTTTTTTTTTTTGTTACTGTGGTAATACAATCCTTTTGTGTAGGTAATTATGAAATATATACTCCTAAATTTACTACCTACCAAGGGCATCTGGGACAACGTAAGATTTAAGCATTAATAATACTAATCTCCTCATGATATTTCTATTCCTTATACTCTATAAGAATGAGTTTTAGTCAAACTCATCTTTAATTTTAAACCGCGTGATAGGAGATTATTTTTGTCTTTTGAGGTGGTGGTTGATAGGTTGTAAAGTTACGAGCAACAAGTAACAGAAGCCTGTGACTTTGTTAGTTGACTGTGTTATCTTTCTTATGGCGTGGAACATGTTAATTAATTATTATCTGATTAATATGTGAAATAGGGAAGAAGTACGGGTTAGATAGTAGGGAGGAAGGAAGTGTAAGTGAGAAGTCCCGAGTTTGAGACCTCCCACTTATATTAAAAAAAAAGATTAATATCCTAAATAGCCTTTCACCTCGCGGGTTAACTAGGTTCTAGGAAGTTGGTTTGTGGGTTGGAAACTTGTATTAATGCTTCTCACCCTTTGGATTGTCTTTTGACTAACGTTATGGTTCATTACTGGAGCCTCTACGAGTATCACGACGGTTCTTCTTCCTCTTTTGTTTCCTTTTTAAGCATTGCATCATAGCAGTTAGTTTTGACTTTGGTTGTTTGTCATCTTATTTGCAGGTATGATTTTTTTTTTTTGTGGAAAAAATCAACTCTATTTCTTGTTTTATGTATATTTTTTAATATGATTTAGGAAAGTTCTGACTGTTGCAAAGCCGTGTGATCATAAATATGATTTCTCCTATGATTAATATGTTCAATGTGGTAGTTTTTCGATGGCTTTTTGCAATAATAATTTTTGCCTTTTGCTTTTGGTCTAGTTTTTTTTTTTTCTAGATATTTTCTCCTTTTAGTTTTCACTAATCTTCTAACAACCCATCCCCATATTTTCTGCTACTTTTAATTATATGAAAGTTTGTTTATTGATTTGAATTACCATCAATTTCATGCTCTATCACGATAACTTTGATGATAGGTGACTAATATATTTGGTTTCATGATTTGTCATATAAGTCAAAAAGTTATTCAAGAGTGGCAATGAGTCATGGGTTGTTTGGACAGCTTCTTATTTGTCCAAATTTATTTGCTGACATCACCATTACAATTTTCAATACACCTTTTATATTCCCAACCACCTTTTTATCTCACATACATCACATCACAAAAGTGCTACAGTAATTATTCCAAATAATATTCCAAATAATACCCATTCCAAACAAACTAGTATTTTTCAAAACGCAAAAAGTTGTACAGAACATGATACTTCATCCCTTTTTTTAAAAAAAATAATCTTCTTTTAGTTATTAATTTATCAATTATAAATATACAAACTTGGTATATTACTAACAAATGTGTGAAATTAGATCTTGATTACATGTAAGCTTGTTTAGTATTCTGTATGATAGGATAATATTGTGATAAAACTTTGTTTATTGCAATTTTTGGTAATGGTTGCATGAGTGTGATTTTGTTCCTCATTTTCTGTTGCTTTGTTTTATAAAACTTTGCATAAGAATTTTCGTGCTTACTAATTTTCATTTTCTTATTTTGTTATTTAGATAATTACTTAGGGTGATTTTTGTACTAGTTCTATTTATAGCAATAGTCTCTTAAATTATATTTCCTCCTTGCATTCCCCTCCCCCCCGGGGGGGTCTTCCTATAAGTTTCTCTTTCTCGCAAACAAATTGAAGCGTCACATTTGCAAATCTTTGCTTTTAGAATTTTCTCTTTTGACTTAGAATGTTTTTGATAAAGATACACCATTTGGCTGCTGATGTTGAGTTCTCTATAATTTGTTTTGTAACTTATATAGTGATGTTGATTTAATGATTTAGATCATTCGTCTACATCGTGCAAGATTTTGAGAACTGTCTACATTGGATCACCTGGTAATTGCATTATGTCTAATTTATAATGAACCTGGTAAAAAACAAAGGTAAGAAAATCAAGCAGCGAGTGCTGGACATGACAAATATTGGAAACATACGTGGATAGTTTTGGGTGATATTTTTGTGTATGTATGCTGTGCTTGTGATGCAGTGTCATGTATGTACAAGTTGACATTAAATGTTGTTTATTAAAAATGAATTAAACTTTACTTGTCATTCACAGAGATAGGAATGTGCAAGTCTAATTGCATTGCTATTATTTATTATACTATTTCAAATATTTAAGTTAAACTTTGTAAATTATCAACTTTATTCTAATTTTCCTTAACTAATATATATTCTGCTAAAGAAGTTGTTATAGTCCCCATTATTCTGTAGAATATCACACGATAAAATCATCATACTTCAATTCCTATACCATGAAACATCAAATAATAATAATTGACTATCTTTAACGACAGGCACCAAACTCCCATTCCCGTGGCTTGGACTCTTCATGGGTTGAAGAAAAGGGGAAGTTTCTTTTACTAGCATTTGTTTTCTTTTCATGGTTGAATTTATAGTTAGAAAAAATAATGGTTTAGAATTGTTGAATGACAAAAACCAAAGTTAAGGGGCAGTAACCTGGTAAATGTTTAAGGGTTAATCTCAATGGATGTGTGGCAAATTATCCCTCTTTTAAAAAAAAATTTTTGGGGTTGACCGTTGACACATGCAATTTTTAGGAGTGGCAATCGGGTTGGGTTGAGACTCAGATATTCTGGGCAACACATCAACCTGAACACAACCTGAAAATTTAAATGGGTTAACTTTCTTGATTCGAATATGACTTGTTAATTTCCGCGGCTTATCCGAACCCGATCTGAATAACCTGTTTGCTTAATTTTCTTTTTATTTTTTTAACCTTCTCACTTTGGTAGTGTAGTGGATTTTTTTATAATGGAGTTTCCATAAGAATATAGAAAATTGCAGCTCAATCTTGTAGTAATTTTTTGATTTTTGTTTTGTACAAACACAAAAACTACAAACACTTTTACAAATAAAAAACCTTATTTTCACATAATATTTATGATTCTGTTCTCGTAATACTACTTTATAGCCTTAATTAGTTTCTTTTTATTTACTTTATGCCTCTAATTTATTAATTAAATTATAAATAACATATTAAACAAGTCAGACGGGTCAAACGGATCAACCGGTGTTGACCTGAATTGGACTTGTTACTTAGCGGATCATTTGGGTCTGATTTGAATTTGACTCGAACCTGTAAAGAGCAAATCCATATCCACTAATTTCGTGTTAGATATGAACCGTGTTTTCGAATCGTGTCAAAATTGACACCCCTAGCGTTTTTGCAAGTGCTTGTTTGTATGTTGCTTTTTCCAAAACATAGTAGCCATCAATATGCGTACCGGCCTCAACCCATTTAGCAATTAATGGCGCACTAATACCTTCATATGTAAATCCTTTCTTCTCTTCCTTTAATTTTGGGCTTCTAGCCTTGTAAACACATTGATATCAATATTTCAAATTAATTACTCCCTCGGTCCTAATTATTTTGTCATGACATAAGTAACCTTGTAACTTTCATATTCAATTTTGAAATTGAATATGAAAGTTAGAGGTCATGCCATCAAGTTACCTCTTACAGTAACAAGCTTTCAATTTTGTAAATTTAATTAAATATGATTGACACATTGAAAAAATTTTGTACACAATTTCTCTTGTTTTACTTTTCCAAATCCTGGTCCGAAAGGGCTAATAAGTCGTGATTTTTTTTATTTTGTTTTTCCATGTGCACATTCTTGCTAATTTATTTTTCTTGTAAT
Source organism: Coffea humblotiana (assembly GCA_023065735.1). Lineage (NCBI taxonomy): Eukaryota > Viridiplantae > Streptophyta > Magnoliopsida > Gentianales > Rubiaceae > Coffea > Coffea humblotiana. The sequence goes on from CM041211.1 coordinate 20,259,756, forward strand.
TTTTGTTTGTCAATTTGTCTTGGACAGTAGGCCTATTTGGTAAAAGATGAAGAATTCACATGTAACATTAAACTATACGTAGGCTTTAGCAACTTTACTTCTTGTTTCTTGTGAAAAACCACATGACAAGATCATGCTGTTCTCATGATATGTCTTATCTTTAATTTATTGAATCCAACATCTGTTTGGAAAGTAGCATGTGGCTATGGTGAAAGAGGTATTTAGTCTCTTTGTACAATCAACAATGACACCTTCCTTAACAAAAACAATTCTACTCAACATTGTTTATGCTTTAATCGAGCCATCAGCTTATTGCTTCAGACCTATACTCCAAGTCTCCAACTAATCTAGTTATATTGTCCGTGTGTGTGTGTGTGTGGTGATTCACCTTAATGATGATGGACCCAAAAAACTATCTTTTATTTTTTATTTATTTATTTTCTTTTTCAAGCAGATACTGTAACTTGTTAGGTCTTCCTTATTGGTTGCCTAGTTAAATGTTAAACTTTTAAGCTAATTAGGATTTAATTTCGTCCTTAACGACCTTTTTTTTGGAGGCAGGTTCCTTCAAAATCGATAATCAATCCTATTTCTAATAGGGGCAGTTGACAATTGAATCCGATTTTGACCATTTTCATATTCGTAATAGTGCGACAAGAAGGACCGGCTCTAAGTTGTTCAAGAATAGTGGCCAATTGTGAAAGTTTTCTTCTTCCTGAAACAAAATTGAGCAATTTTATCAATTTGACAAAGGACAATCGTTTAAGCTACTTGAAGACTTAGGCGGAAGCAACAGAAAAGAAATGAACTTGGAAAGGGGACTGTCTTTGAATGGGCAAAGCATCACGCAAAAATCAAATCAGACATTAGGCTGCAAATGAAAGATCGGTAAATAAACGATCCCCAGCGCAGATATTTGAGTAATTAATTAGTGAGCTGATTAAAGTTAATCGAGGTTTGCATGTATTAAATTTTTTTAACTTTTCTTTTGTTGTGTGCTGATAGTAGACAACCAACATTTGAAAAAATAATTGTACCTTATTATTTAAGGGTTGAACTTGATTTTTAGGGTAAGGTTTAGAGATAAGCATGCTGGATCTCTTTAAAACCTTGCCGTCTTTGGCTTAACCCATATGCCCTCACTTGGCACAAATCTAAACATACTTTTCACTGTAAATTTTGTTGAATGGGAAAAATAACAAGAGTCGTGCTTAGATTAGTTAGGACCTAATTTCACATTCTTCTAAATCCACACCTTTCGAAGCATTCAAACCTTCTAACATCGTGATCAAACTCTGTACAGTTAATGAGTGTATTTAGGCTGGCAATAATGTGAATATATACAGCCTCTCTAAATGAATCTTGATTGTACATATATAGTTATATACATATACAGGGTTATACATGCATGTTGGGTCTTAATTACAACATTCAATTAAAATTCTGAACACAAAAAAAATAGGAAAAGTCAGAGAATTGTACGTGTAGGTGGGAAGACAAAGAGGAGATGATCAAAGGGAGGGATGGCCCATATATCACATGCAAAAAGGTGGGGGCAGCACAATGTGGGCTCTTGAATGAAGTTTGTACTCTATTTTCTATTAGGCAAATAACAACAACCAATCATCTTAGCCCATGTTACAAGGAACAACATAAACTCGTCCATCCACTCCTTTGCTTGATTGCAACATCATGTCCTATTTACCTGCTCTATAACTCACCCCACAAGAATCATACTCTGTAAAGTGACACATCATGAATGATTGTGAGATTATTAGCAGTCAGCGACAAACAAGAAAGTTATCCAACAAATTGTGCCTTTCTTAGTGAGAATGGTGCATGGGATGGCCTTTTTTTCTTTAGAATATGTGGAGAATTTTGCTTGGTCCTATAACTTGTAGGATTAAAGAAGATTTTTAAAAAAAAATCTGAAATGAAAAATCATGAATTCGAAACCGCTAGCTTTTATAAATATAATTGTGCTGGAGTATATTTTGTACAAGAATTTCTGTACATAACAAATGATTTTTTTGTCCATAGGTAACAGTATTTTTTAATGCCTTTCATAACAAGTGGTTCAACATTATGCCTTTTTTTTAAACGGAAATTAGGGCTTTCCATTTCACTACTTTTTTTAAAAAATATTTTTTCCTGTTTATCTATTTTCCTTTTTAAAATTTACTAAATTCCAAATGGTGCTGATATCAACAAACACTTAATTACCAATTTTTTTGCTCTGTCATTAAATCAAGGGCCATTACAATTACTTGAGCTAACTACTCATAAATCTTATTGCTTTCTATATCATGATTACGATAAACAACTAGAAATCTCCAGGATTTTGCTTCGATGGAGCTTCATATCGTATCCAATATTTCAGTTCCTATTCTTTTTCTACTTTTTTTTTTTTTTTTGGAAGAGGGTTGCGGTGGTGGTTTGGCAGACAACTGGGAAAGGGGACACTGAGGGACCAAGAAAGGGAACCTATGAGAAAACAATATACATAATGGAGCAAAAGAGTTCCACACTTCAATAATTTTCATGCTGAATTCAACTTTTTCTTTGTGGTTGACATGCTTGTAAAATCACATCCATATAATCAGCAGATATTTGAAATGATCAGGGATTAGTTTAATATGAAACACATGCAATAATCTTCCTGTGATTTCTTGATTCTATACAGAATCCAGAATGTATAAAAACAGCACGGCATGCATGCCATTTCTCCAATTGCAAATGCGTGGTTAACTAAGGCAAAAAGAAATCCACAAAATTTGTGCCATTTTCATTTTTTTTTTTTCTTTTTAATCGAAAGTGTTATTAAAAGGAAAGATTGTATGAGAAGGATGTTAGAGGATAAATATACAGTAACTAATTATCTGGTGTTGCTATTAATGGAAGAATTGTTGAAGAAGGAGACGAATTATAAATTCTTTCCAGTTTAAGTTTTCTGGCCATCCATATCAGTGAAAATCATTGTTGAAAGCTAATTGATTCGCGACACCAAGCGGTCCGGAAGCCCAACGTAGGGAAATGTCAATTGTTAGAGCTTAATACAATTGAATTGTTCAATTGTTTTTGTGACCTTTCTCCACAAAGGAAGCTACTATAGATGGTTTAAACTACAACATGCAACTTATGATCCAAGAAATAAGCTGGCTCTAGTCACTTGAACTTGCTTGAATTGACGATCATATGTTGCCTTTCTAGTCACTTTCTTTATTCTATTTTAAATGGATTCCTCCTTCATTGAAAACACCCACGGTTGCTTTATCCACGAAGATGGCAAATTTTTATAACACATTAGGAGACCATGACAAATTGCAATGGCGGAACTATTTTATTAGAAGCAAAATTGCAAAAGCTTAAAATGTTGTTGATATAAAAAACTAAGATATTGATTGGTGGCAAAAAATTGCCACTTGAAAGTCAACCAATATTTTTTTCTGCTTTTCTGACAAAAGTCAAGCACAAAAAAGAAATGAACAATTTTAGCTACCTGAACATTCATATCATACAACCGAAATGCCAGATCCAAATGGAATCAAATGATCTCCCCTACACATGATTATTATTAGACACCAACCACTTCAAATCCTTATTACTTTCCTTAAATGAGATTATTCACTGAGTTTTGATGGGCTTTTACAACTGTCAGAAGGGTCCAATATTAGAACCAGACAAAAACATTTGTTAATCACAGATGTGGGCTCATACTAGTTTTGTAATGGCCAATAACTTTTTTCCGTCTATAATGTCGACTGTGGACCCAATGAATATATATATATATATAAAAAAAATACTTAAGTACTTTAAAATACAACAAGGCATGTCAAACACTGACTCTTGACACATTAATCACAGCCTTGATGATGGTAAGGCACATGCAATCATATGCTAAGTATCTTTTTTCGCGTTGTTAGAACTGGTAGAGAGATAAGCAAACAAGATCATTATAAAGAATATGTAGAAGCTCCAGAACCATATTATATATTGGGTATAGGCTTGCCAAACCAGGACACCTCAGTAAAGAGGATGATTTTGACACTGATGAGGAAAGTCAGAAGTATGGTTTAGGTTGTATGGGAAAAGTGTCTACTACTTTCTTTGCAATTCATGCTGTTTAGCTGGTCTCTCAAAGGGCTGAAAAAAGACTTTTCCAAAACAAAATTGCCAGTGTAGAGACGGAATAATTAGCAGAATACATTGGCAAATACGCTTAAGAAGCTGAACCATTGAAGGCTGCTATGCTTTTTCCATTCTGATGACCTTGATCTCCTGCCTGGTTTAGTATAGGCCTTGAGTCACTCCCAAGAAGGGAAACAACCTTTCAAGTCTGAATTTTTTATCATAGCACAAACATTATGGAAGTATGGACCTAGGCCGAACAAACCAAAGCCCGCGCCCTAATAACAAACACTGCATACTATTTCTTTTCTTTCCTTTTTTTAAATTATACGGTGCATGATGCTAAATGTACAAAAGTAGTGTTTTGTTTACACTAGATTACAAGCTTTCATGTCATCTCCACTAGTATTAAATGGTGTTGAATGAAAAAGAGAAGGCAGCTATAAAAGCCCACAGGAGCAGCAGAGCGAAAACAAAACTGCATCTTCACAATAAGCTTATCATCCAAAATAAGCGATCCATATGGCCGAAGTGCAAAATGGCCAATATACAGCAGAAGTATCTATCATCAAAACTAATTTGTCTTAAACTGACTTGCCCTGAGATCGCATGTCCAAGTAATTTCTTTGCTGCGTACCTTCTGCCTTGGGCTGAAAGCAAAACAAGGAAATCCATCAGGATTATCACATCCAATATTTCTGGTTTGGCCCAATATTCACATGCCAGCAAAATTGAAGTTATGTTGCAAACTGTTAGATATCTTGCACCATTTGGATCCAAAAAAGACTAGCAGTACCAAATCTGACAGCCAATTATCTATTTGCTTGCCAGTGATAATTTTCCCTTGAATATGTATTAGGAGTATCTCTTGCTCGCCAGTGGATAATTTTCTCTTGAATATCTATTCGGAGCATCTCTTGCTCGCCAGTGATAATGTTCTCTTGAATATCTATCAGGAGCATCTCTTGAATATCTATCAGGAGTATCTCTTGCTCGCCAGTGATAATTTTCTCTTGAATATCTATAAGGAATATCTCTGGGATGTTGATGAAATTGCTTCAATAACCTTAAGATAGAAACGCCAGGATAAATTTTTCTCCGTGATGGGTCGCTGACCAAAAGGATTTTCCTCTACATACTTCTGTACATTTTCAGCATTGCCTAGCCTTCCCAGATAGACTCGCAAAGCACCTCCAGGTCCTGCTACAGATTTACATTAAGAAATTTCTGACTTTTCATACAGGAAGCAGAAAATGCACATCATAAAGAGAGAGAGAGAGATGGATCAAAGACATTCTATTACGAATATGGCTATATCTGAAAGTCACACAAGGAAACATCTGCCCAAAAAATAACAGCATGAAGAAGATCCAACAGGACCCCATAAGTGGAGACATACCCTGAAACATAACATGGCTCTGGTGTTGTACAAAATCAAGTAGATGTGTTCAACAATTCAACTACAGAATAACTTTACTTTTCATGCTTTTGAATAATTCTGCAAGAGAAGGGCTAGAGCACCTTACCAAATAGGTGTTTCATGCAACAACTGAATTCCAAGCAATTGAGGCCATGGTTTCACATAGTTGATATTCTCCTCAAATTAGCAAGTAGCTTAGGAAAGCTGGATGCAAATTAAGTCAAAGAAACCAAAAGGAACACCTTAAAATTCATTAGAAAATCAGATGATGCCAAATGGAATGAGGTGAATAGCATCTTGGCCACTCCATGGTGATAGACAATTTGAGATGGAATTGCACGCCCACAACTAAGGCCACTAAAATTTTAGTAAACCCTGACCAAGCAACTCACATAATGAGGTTAAAGAAAGAGAATGGTTAGAAGTGAGAATTTTACTAATGAATTATCATCCTCATCTGAATATTGATATGAGTGGGGAAAGATAGCTGTATGTGGCTGAAAATGAAAAGAACAAACAGCCAATTTAGACATAGTTGCCCTATTAACAAACAATTTGAATACCAAAAAGAAGGGGGAAAAAAACAACAACAAACAAAAAGAGGCTCAATATTTTTCAGTTTAAATCATCTAAGATATGATGTTGGTAGAGACATATTGATTTTGAACTTAACTGGATTCCCTAAGGCCTTATGCGGAGAGTCATCTATCAAAAGCGTGTTTGTTTCATTGTATTCTCTCCTTTCCCAGGGTAGATTTCGTTCATACTTCTCCCATAATTTCTTAAGTTTCTTCACTAGGAGAGGCTTTTCTCTGTTCTCAACGGTGTTGAAACCAGTCTCAGTACAATGATATTGATCCTGAAGAAACCAAAAGCTATCAAGCAAATAATCATGGGTAGCAAGAAAATCTGAAAGGCAAGGCCCAATATATCCAACTTCATACAACATTAAAACCCTATGACTCTACGTATAACATGAGTAGAAAACACTATCTAACGTAATTGTTCTATTAGCACTTCAATATACACAAGTTTTTATAGAAGAATTGAAAGCATCAATCAGAACCTCGACCTCTCAAGCAAGGCGTTCTTAAATCATTCCAAGCATATGGCTCACCTTTTAACGAGTCTGAGGGATGCACCATATACAACTCAATGGAATGTAAATTGGCAATGCCAAATGACTTATTTCATGACATCCAGAGGTTGAGAAGAAAATCTGCCAATTAAGCCAAGTATACTCGCCTAACAAGGACCGCATACAAATGCAGCAAATTGTGTAAAACTCTCAACAATTGTTAATTTAAGAATTAAAGGGAGATCAGTTGCACCTCACTAATTGAAGAACACAAATGCTATAGAGATTCTAATTTAACTTGTCCATTGCCCATAAAATAGCTGGCTCAATTTGCTCAACCCTCATAAAGGAGAGCAAGCTAAAGAAAAATACTTGCATGGGTTGCCATAGGCCCCATACTTGAGTTAGAATGAATTCTAAAATGCAATCACCAAAACCAGATAGATATGCATCACCAAAACCATTAACACAATATCAAGATAATCATTCAACAAGTATTTTTTAGCAACCAGGGGTATTCTGGGGTTCAACTAAATGTATTACATGCTAGCAAGCCTATCATATCTAACAAAAAAAAGGATATCTTCTTAGTCAAACTGTGAAAGATCAAAATGTTTTAAATTGTGAAAACAAGAAAAAAGAACTTAAACCCACATGTCGTGGGAAAAAAAATATGAAATTCATAAATCAGGTACTTGATAGAGGTGCTATTTGAGGAACATGAGTTTCTGATGCTGTAGTGTAACCCTGCCCCTGAGATGCATGTGGGACAACAACTTTTTAAATAGGTAAATTTGACATACTTGAGGGAAGACAGAATTCTACCGTCTTCATTTACTACTCAATAAATGCATTTACATACACAGATTTGCAAAATAAACACAAAGTAAAGGGCTCTAAACACTAAAAAATAGTAAAATCTAGTATGTTTTCAACCTTAAGACTCTCTCTCTCTCTCTCAAGCACAACAAAAGATCTGACAGTAAAGTAGATAATGTATGTAAAAAAGACTTACCCAACAAAAGAGTAACTTCTTCTTAGCTTCCCCCATGAGAAAATCAAGAATTAACTCTACATTTCGCCTGTAATATATGAATGATCAGAATGGTCAACAACCTAATAGTACACCTCAAGGAAAATAAAAAGCCTCCACTGGGAAAGAATTGATGCAGAAATGCATTAAGTAAAAGAAAAGTGGAGTACTTCGTTCTTGATGACCAGATACCAACGCTGAATCTTGTAAAGCAGAATTGCAAAAAGTCATCACAAAATGGCCTCTTGAAAACTGATAAAAAAGGATTACAAGTCAGAAGTCTTACCAGAATCCATTTTAACAATGGATAGGCAAGAAACTAATCTTAACTTAATTCTAACCTGCTTTCCCAGATATTATTGCATCAGGCATACATCTATGTGGTACACGAACAATATCAGCCAGCAGCCCATTTATATCAAGGACGAGAAGCTTTTTTCCGTAACTGCCAATCAGAGATCTTCCGAGTGAACTATTCATGTAATTGTCAACCTGGGTGGTAGCATACCTCGAATTGCTCAGATCTGATAGTGATGGAAGTGAGTGTTTATCCACATATTCATCGGAGACTATCTTTCCAGATTCGTCATCAATTTCTTTAGCCACATGTGATATTCTCGAATCACCCTGCGTACCCATGACGTGATCAGGCTTTACCCTCTCACACTGCTCAAAATGTTGTTCAGCACTGTGTACTAAAGGCACATCCTTATTCAGACAACCTTCAGTTGTTTTTCTCTTACAATTATCTATGTCCGTACGTCTCTCATTCTCCATCCCTAGGCTTTCAACATCTGTACAGCCATCAACAACTTTGTCCAGTAGAAGATCTTCCAAAACTCCTTTAACCAACTTCTTTTCATTCAAATCCTTGCTACAGCCACCTGAAAACATTTGAACTGCATGATCTGAAGAAGATTTTTTCATGCTCTCTTCCGCTAAAGAGCTAGTATCCTCCTGGAAGGACTTTGAGTCAACCATAGGGTAATCATAGATTTTTTTCCTTTTCCTGGAATAAGTCTTGACTACTTCTCTTATTTGACAAGTTCTTTGGCAGGTTTTCTGAAACTTCATTTCTGATGAATCATTAGTAACCCCCTCATCATCATCATGACTCTCCAGCAAACTGCTCTCAACCTTAATCTTGCCCGCAGAGATGGGTATCCCATCTGAATTAAGAGGACGGAGACACTTTTCTGATTTCAAGGTAGCTCTACAACTTCTAGCTTCAACTTTCACAGAAGTATCAGCACTCTCAGAAAGGATACGCTTCTTACATTCCTCAGTTTTTTCTTTCCTCCCCCCAGATAAACAATAACCTGCAACATTGTTCTTCATTTCTGAATCTTCTGTTGGGATAGACTTAACTGATACGGGTAATACATCTTCATCAACAGGACTGCAAGTCATGAGATTAGAAATTTCTGATTGCACAGTCTTCTCATCAGTCTCCATAGTGTACCTCCTTTTCTGTTTATTTCTTCCTTCATTGGGTATCAACTCTGAAACTGGACCAGAACTGATATTGTCCATAGCACATGCAGAAACATTGCTTAGGATCCCAGAATTATTGGTCATATTGTCCACCCGGTGATCAAGGTTTACAGCATTAGAGTGCCATGTAGTATGCTTGTCCCTCTTTTTCTTTCCCTGCCTTGAATTCACTTTAGCAGCAGGTTTTGGACACTGGCCCCTGTCTACACCAATTCTTTCACATAAAGGAGTAGCAGAGCTCTGTATCAATTTAGTTTCAGCCTGCAATTTCTCCCAGGGCCTTCTTTCTTGCAGATTATTCGTGGCACTGTTATTTGCAGCCAATGCCAAAACGCAATTATTAGTGTCCCCCGTGGTTTCTTGCGTTTCCGTACAGTGCATTGGCTACAAACTGCAAAATTTAGAATCAGGAGCTCCAGCCAATCAATCCACAAGCAGACCTATTAATGATCAGGGGTAACATTACAGCATCAAGCATGCTAAGCATCGATGGTCTTATCTTAAATGGGCAATAAAATTGTTCTGAGAGCATCAAGACTGCTACCATCAATAGTCATATCACAATTGGACAATAAAATTTGTTGTAGAGAGATATTTTTATGAATGGTCAATCTATCCAAAGAAAACAATCAAAACTTATCCAGAACACGTATCATTTCTGACAGCTACAAAAAAAGTCAGTGAACCCATTACCATCACTGAACTACTGGTCCAAAATATGCATCAATACAACCTCCTGGTCACATAACATTATACAATGAGGCAACTAATGCAACAAATCTGAGAATCACCTCCCTTTCAATTCTTCTCAGAGAGTAACCAGGACCAATTTAGTCTCACCATCACGACCCAATTGTACACTTCAAAATTTGCCATTGCTACCTCAGTATGGAGATTGATCAGTGTCAGAGTCACAAACCTGATCATCCCCTTGGATCAGTTACTGATCATTGCATTGATAATCTACAGCCTGACCAATTACCTAATCAGACACCTACCTGAATAACATCTTTCTTACATTGCTTAAGAAGAAAAGGAGTACACAGACAAGAACGATGAAGGAGAAAGTATGTGCAAATGGAAAGAGAAAAGCTAAAGGATAAACAGTGATCCTGGAGCTAGAAAGACAGAGTTAATAATTCTTGAAATATTTCACATAGTTGCATGATCGGTTGATCCAGCCCGTATTACATGTTACAAATTGCATCAATATCACAGACTAGTCTTAATAAGTATTTCATCATCCCCAGATGCCCGAGAAAATCGAGTTATTCCGCAAGAAAGTCTACAAGCTCATAATGAAGGGAATGATTGTGCTGCTTAGGATAAAGATATGGTCCATCAGGCTAGTAAAATAGGGTCCTGAACTAGCTGCAGCTAGTGATGGTTAATGTTTACCAAGCAGAAAACCTTGTAAACATGTTTTTAAGATGTATATGAAGCATTAAAGTTCTTCAGAAAATCATTTGTATGTTATGTCTGTTTCTGATCTGCTTCCCCACAAAATTTATCAGATTATTTCGTAAGGGCCTTTTTCTTGAGACTTGGGAAAAAGAAGTGAAGTTTTCATCAGTATTTCCTTTTCTGGTTGAATTAAGAATGTGAAAGTGAAAGGAAACATATAGCTGTTTAATTCAACTAATTCCACAACTAGACATTGGCATCAATAGATTGCCAAAACACCTTCATCTGCGAAACCAGGAACCCAAATCTCCTCTTAAAGTTCAATAGTTAACTATATATAGCAACAAATGGATCACAGTTGTGACAAACTGGAACTACACATGCCTCCACAGTGGTGAAATAATTTGACTCACAGTTTGCTTCCTCAGTTTTCTGGTTTTCGATGTGCCTCAAAAACCTTACTGCTATAGCCAGGGTGTGCTGATAATTTCATCTTGGAAGTTGATGGGATTCTCAAAACTCAGAAGAGACATACTGAAACATCATCTGATAATGAGACTGAAGATGGCTTAACTGACAACAGGGCAAAACTTGTGTATGGTGGAAATTCTAGTGCATGATTCCAGTATGAGAGCGAGTCTAAAGTGGAGAACCAAGGAAAAGAAGGAGAGCAGAAAATGGAGTACTAACAAAATGGAGCTTGGACTATGATGCAATTGGAGGCCATGGGAAAGAAGGTAGCTGGAGGTGAAAAATGAGGTGACTAAGTGAGATTTTCGCATTCAGAGATGTCCTTTACAACTAACCTTTCACTAGGCAATTGCGTAGTAACCAAGAGAATAACCTTTAGCTCAGTGATATCATTTCATAAGTTTGCAGCTTGGTTCTCACCATTCCTTTCACCTGTACCGTTATTACCTTACCAACCACCTTCGTATATGCAGGACTTAAATCCTATACAAAATGGTGCAAACAAATCTTAATAAACTAACTCATTCCAGCAACAAAATTGATCCTATCTTCAATATGCCCAATCTATTTCATTATGTTAAGCTGCACCTATTTGTTTATCCTTACCCACAAAATAGGCATGTCTCGGTTACATAACTAACCACTAATCCCAACCAGTCCCTCAAAAAACTTTAGTATAACCTGCAGAAAGTTTCTGATTCCAACGAAAAAGTCCCAGCAGAGAATAAAAGTACAGCCTTCTTTGTAACTCTAGATGTTTTGTCTCAAGAAATAGGGGTGTCTCAGTCACTTAACCCACAACCAACCCCACTCAGTCCTCAAAAAACTTTCCATAAAAGAACCTGCAGTAAGTGCAAAAATTTTCAGAGTCCAATGGAAAAGTCCAGCAGTAAATAAAACTACAGCCTTCTTTCCTAACTCTAGATGTTTAGTCTCCATATAATACAATTTATGACAGATATGTAAGACCGAAGGGATATGCTTTGAAAACCGATAAGTATTTGAAGCTATGTATGGTCAACACCGGGATTTTGACCCAGCATTCTGCATTAACTAGTATTACAACATGAAAATTATGTGTTGAACCAGTCAATAATTTCTCCGAATTTAACCAAGTATAGAAGAAAGAAGAATTCCAATTGCTCTAGTTTCCTTCTTTGAATTCTTCAACATGAACTACAGAATAACAAGAACTCCAAGAGCTTAAACTGAATTCATTTCAAATGTCATTTTCACTCCAGTTTACAAATGGCCTTCACATGGGATCTTAACAGCCTCGTTAATTTCTGGACATACCAAGGAAAAAAAATGGAGGGATTACATTCTTTCATTTAGTTCCACCCAATAAGCTCAAGAAGCTTGTAATAGATGAACTCCTCAGATTTTTTTTTTCTTTTTCTTTTTAATCTTTCTATTTCAACTATTTTTCAGTCTACTTAAAGTCATCATGGATTTGACTCACGGACATATTCATTTAAAAGATAACTGATTCAATTGCCGCATTAGACACATTACACATCTGGATCACACATGAATAAGTAGCTAGCTTCCTTTGCTAAGAAATTTGTCACAAATTGCACTTCAAAAAAAAAAAAAAAACAGTATACTGGCTACTATTAGGCCCAGTGGGCATATTACTACAATCGACGCCTTTACAATCAGCTCCATAACAGAAAATAATTGACGATTAATGTTTCCAGCAGACAAAACAGAAGGCGCCCAACTCCAATTGGAACAAAAAATCCGGTGTTTTAATATGCATAAAAGAATGAACACTATTTGCAGAATAAATAAAGCAATCAACTAAAACAAAGACAAAAGAGAAAAACCCACAAATCATATAGGCATAATACGAATGAAGTTCAAAATCCTTAATTTAGACACGGCTCCAAAATTGCAAATAAAGAAATGGGCAGTTCCAATCTTCAACAGAAACACAAATAAAAAAAGAGAGAAAGAGATGGAGAGAAGTTATATTTCACATACGAGGAAGGAAATTGATGAAGAAACACGCTGTATTCGACCAAATTCCAGATTGAATCGGCACCCTCTTATTACTTTGGTAGCAGATTTTGAATTTTCGTGACTGAAAGACAAACGGCCACTGTTTTTATACGTGGGAGGAAAGAAGGCAAAAGGTCAGCAGAAGCCAAAACGGGTCGGGTTAAATTCTATGGAGTCTACTCGCTGCCATTAGTTACCGGTCTATATGGGCCGCAATGGTTTTAGTCTTTTAGATCGGACACAGATTGGTCAGTTTGGCAATTTTTTTTTTGCTTATTTTTACTAGATTTCTCAAACCGTGATTAAACTCTAAAAATACTTTAAAATTTTAAAAATGCACAGTTCAAAACAGCCCAAAACATACATTCATGTCTCCGACTCTCCGTTCTACCATCAACCCCACCTTAACTCACCCCGATTATCATTGCTGCCTCCACACACCACCCCCGCCACCTTACCCACCTCTTTTTTTCTATTTTGTACCTCTTCCCCTCTTCTCCTCCATCCCTCCTCCTCCTCCTCCTCTTCCTCTCCTCTCTTCTCCCCCCAACTCCTCCTTTCCCCACCATTCCCTTTACCCTCCATTTTTTTTCTCTTCCTCCCTGTCCTCCTCCTTGCTATTCTTTCTATTTTTACCACAATTTATTCATTTTCTATGAAAACTAACACAGAAAACCAAATCTATGCAAAACAAGTGGACAGTATAATTTTGATGAATTTTGGTCGACGGAAGAGATGGCGGCGAACAATGGCACCGCAACCGGAAACTCCATAGCAGTAAGGAAGAAAAAGAAAAAGAAGTCGAAAAAAGTTTTTTTAATTTACCTGAACCTTGAGATACACAATACACAAAAAATTTTCTACAAATTAAATTTTTTAAAAATTATACAATTTAGGGCAAAAAACCGCGGTGGTCCTCTAACTTTCAACTTTGCATACTTTTAGTCCTTCAACTAATAATTGGGCAAATGTAGTTCTCGAACTAAAAAACTTGTATATTTCTAGTCCATCCGTCCAATTTGGCTGTTAAGGTGGACGGGAGAGGCATGACAGACTACTCTCATAACATTTGTTGGGGGCACTATGGTACAAAACACAACAAAGTCCCTCGAAAACAACAAAGTCCCTTGAAAGCTTCAAAGTTCGGACTGTTAGTGGAACTCCTACTTCCACAGAACCCCTTCTTCCAGAGAACTCCTTCTTCAAAGTTCGGATTGTTAGTGACGAGATTTGCAGCAGAGAAAAAGACGATCGGTTTTGAAGTCTGCTCAGAGGAATGGTGGAATGGAAAATTAGGAAAATGGGTGTCTACTTCGACCCCCAGTTAGTATATGGTATGTGCACTTAAACTGTACAAAATTATGCAAAAATGGTACAACAATTGATGGTTATTTGTGTAACGGTGATTGCTAAGTACATAGGAAGTTTTATTTTGGTTGTGAGGTTGAATGTGAGGGTGTTTTATCTCAAATATGGGAGGAAAGTGGTCCCAACAGTTTGGTTCACTGTCTTTGTCTATAAATAAGTACCAGTGGTCCTGAAGCATATTTTTTTAAATTACTGGGCCATGACTACTTTGTCTTGTTGAGCTAGCATAATTATTTAATTTCTATTGTTGATTAGTTTAGTATATATTATTTTAATTGTGCCTATTGACCTAGGTTTGGGATTAAGGAACTCAATATAAAAAATTAATGAGTTAATTAATTAGTTACCAAATTAATGATTTCTCGTAATTGTTAATGTAGATGCAGGATCTGAATGGTTTATTATAAGAATGCATCACGGGGGAAAGATTCGTTGGGAAAGCTACATAAGTTATGTTGGTGGTGATGTGGACGATGTAGACTTATGTGATTGTGAACGGATGTCAATTCATGAACTGAATCAAATGGTAGAGGAGCTAGGTCATATTCAGGAAACCATAGTGTATTACTATCTTGAACCAACTAAAGATCTTAATAGTGGGTTAAGGGAATTGTGTACAGATGCTAATGTAAACAAATTTTGTACCTTGGCTTATGAATATAAAGTGTTGGAGGTTTACTGTAACCACTTAACAATTGAAGAAATTGATCAAGTTTTGATGGAGGCTGCTGGTAGGGGTAATTCAGTAGAGCAGAAAAAATGTGGTGTGGTAATCGAAGAACTAGATGATGAAGGTAGGGTGGTTGCGGAACCTTGTTTACAAATGGTACGTAGTGGAGTAGGGGCATCACAGTCAACTTGGCAAACTATTGACAATGACATTGGGCAGACTTCAGCACAACCATTAAGGGACAATGGACCAACTGTTGAAAATCCAAGGAATGAACAGGGCACTACACATGAGGGGCCTGGAACTACACATGAGGGCAATACACATGATGGTGAAGTTGCATCCGAATCAGATGCTGAAGTAGAGAGGTTTCTTTGGGATAATAATTATTGTGGAGATGAACAGCTTCTTTATAACCTCATTAGAGAAGGAGATCAGCAGCAACTGGATACAAGAGGTGAACAACAGCATGATACATCTGAGAGGTCTTCACAGGCTAGAAATAAGCATCAGCAGTCTAAAAACCAAGTAGGAGCTGAGCAACAACCCCAACAGCCCTCAGTTCAGCAGAAAACCAACAATCAGCAACCACAGCAGCCAAAAAAGGGGAAGAAACAAGTGAGGAGAAGAAGAGAGAAACCTGTAGATAAAGGTCCTGAGAGGTAGACAAATGCATTGGATGAAGACTATGTACCGGATCACTTAAGCAATGATTACAGTTCATCAGACGAAGATAAGAACCAGTTTGAAGGCAGATACAAGAGATTTGTATGGGATAAATTCATGATAGACCCCAAATTTGAATTGGGGATGAAATTTGAGTCAAGGCAACAATTCAAGGCAGCAGTGACCGAATATGGTATCAAAAAAGGTAAACCAGTCTGGACATGTAAAAATGATACCAAAAGGATGAGGGCTATTTGTAGAGACCCGTGTTCTTGGTTTGTCTTTGCATCAATTGAGAGGGCACTTGGTACATCAGATTTGGTGGTAAAGACAATGCATGATGTGCATGATATTTGCAATCACGCTTGGAAGAATAAAAACATGACTTCTATGTGGCTATCCAATAGGTATATGGAGAGAATCAGGTCTAACACAAAGATGCCCATTAGGGAGCTTAGGCAAACTGTTCATGAGGATTATGAGGTTGAGATTTCTAAATGGGTGGCTAGAAAAGCAAGAGCCAAGGCTATACAACTTATTAAGGGGTCTGCAGAGGCACAGTACAAGAAGATTTGGGAATATTGCAATGAGATAAAGAAGACACATGAGGGAAGTACTATGGAGGTCATGTTTACCCCATTCAAACTGCCTACAGGTAATCCAAGATTCATGCGACTATACTGCTGCCTTGGGCCACTTAAGCAAGGCTTTAAGGATGGTTGTAGGCCTATTATAGGCTTAGATGGATGCCATCTGAAAGGCACTTATCCAGGACAATTACTTACTGCTCTTGGAGTGGACCCTAACAATGGTTATTGGCCAATTGCATGGGCAGTGGTGGAGAAAGAAGCCACGGAACAATGGACATGGTTTCTGAAGTTGTTGAGTGCGGATTTGGAAATAGAAAACCAATACCACTACACTTTTATCTCTGACCAACAAAAGGTGTTTACTTTTCTATCTCTGACCACTACACTTTCTATCGTCAAGTTAGGTGTTTACTTTTCTATTTATATTGCAGGGACTGGACAGAGCATTAGCTGAGGTGCTTCCAAACTGTGAGCACCGATATTGTGTGCAGCATTTATATAGAAATTTTAAGAAAAAGAATCCAGGAGAGGCGTTGAAGGAGAGATTTTGGAATATTGCATGCTGTACTACGCCTGAACACTTCAATGAGGCAATGGCAAACCTGGAGACGTATGACAAAGAACCACACAGTTGGGTGAAAAAGGCACCTCATCCTCGGCATTGGTGCAAGGCATTTTTCTCAACTCATACCAAATGTGATATGCTGGTGAATAACCTTTGTGAATCTTTCAATGCTCATATCTTTGAAGCCAGAGATCAGCCTATAATTTCACTACTGGAGACTATCAGAGAGTATATTATGGATAGAATTCAACAAAGAAAGGCAGCCATGGAGAAATGTAAAGGTCCTATTGGACCACTGCCCACCGAAATTGTTGATGAAAGGGTGAAGCATTCAACTCACTGGAATCCTATTTGGAATGCTGCTGTTGGTTATCAAGTGAAGGGCCCTAAAGGAGACCAATATGCTGTAGACCTAAAAAAAAGGCATTGTATGTGCAAATTGTGGGTCGTAAGTGGAATTCCTTGCTGTCATACAATAGCAGCAATTCATAGGAATAATAGAAATCCTTATAACGAACTTGAAGGTTGCTACAGTACAGATCTATTTTTGAAGATATATTGTAATGTCCTCCAACCAATTAGTGGTGAAATTCTATGGCCCCCATCCACCATGCCTATATTGGACCCTCCACTCACTGTTGCTCAACCTGGGAGGCCAAGAAAGGCTCGAAGAAGAGACATCACAGAAGGAAAAAATCATGGTAGAAAACTGAGAAGGAGAATTGTTATACATTGTAGAAAGTGTGGGAAGGCAGGTCACAATGCAGCTACTTGCTGCAAAGAAGAGTGTACTCAATCTAATCAAGTAGAAGAGGGTACTGATATTGGTGTACATACTCCATAGGGTGCAGAAAATCCTAAAAGTCCAAAGTCCTCTGCGAGGCCATCTAAAAGGCAGACTGTAAGTGTTAAGAAATTGTGGTATACATGAAAAGGAAGATTAAAATCTTACTTTTTGCTATTTGCTGCCATTGACAGGTTAGCAAGGACCAGCAAAGGAAGAAAAAAAGAAATGTGCAGCGGCAATCTCCTCAAGTTCACGAGACATATGAGCATCAACGTTCGAGATTTGAATCTGTACACCAACATGAGCATCAGAATGAGACACAGCAACAGCAAGTGGATCAACAAGACCACCAATCATCATTCCAACATGGCGCTAATCTTCAAGAACAGCAGGCCTCTTGTAGCACTCCCTTAACACAGCAACTACCTCCTAAGAGGCAGAAGCAGAAAAATTCAACAAAACAGCCTTTGACAGATGCTGATAAAGGATTTATCAATCTGAACTACGCATATTTGGGCAAGCAACCTCCCTTCACTGTTGGGAATTGGAAGGGAAAATGGAGTGGCAGGGGCAGAGGAAGAGCTGGTAGAGGAAGGGGAAACTGGAGGTACAAGAGGATAGAATGCAGCTTAATCCAACTGTAACCACTGAATAGATCTGTTTTTGCTATACCTAGCAGTAACTTATTGTTGGATCTCTTTTGACTGGGAAACGTCTTTTGTAATAGACAGCTTTTGACCAAGTAATGGTTTTTTGTCCAACTGCTTAGTTTTTTGTATAAGTGGATTAGTTTTTTGTCTGCTAATTGTTAAATGGTATTGCAGGGACTATTGTATCCCTTTTGACTGCCATGTTGGCTTTTATCCACTTGTAAATGAATGAATATAACAGGGCATTTTGTTTTATTCTGGTTTCTATTTAGCATTCATTCAATTGTTCCCATTTTACTGTCGTTGCCAGCCTGCCATAACAATTTCACAACTACACCAGTTCAGATCAACTTCATTCTATTACTTCCATTCTTCCAAAAGCACAGAGTACATTCAACAAAGTCTCGTTAGCCTAGCTAACACTACAAAAGGCCAGTACACTATGGCAGGATTACAACACGATTTTACATTATCTTAAAATCAGATTACTCCATCAGCATCTTGATAGATACAATGTTCACATGAACACAATTTTCATAGAGATTCTTCAATTTGCAGCATTCCAGAAGTCCATCTTTCATCTCGAGGCCAAACCACCATTAATAAGATTAAAACCCAAGAGAATACCAGTAGTCTTGCAAGCCACTTCCTAATATGCTTTTGCCTCGCCAATTCGTGTTCCATGTTCTTCACTTTCACCTTCAACTTTGCAGCTTTTGCCTCCAATTTGGTCAGTACAGATTGCAATTCATCCCTTTGTTGCTCAATTGCATTCACCCTTCTTAGAAGACCGGGTATCACCTCAATTGACCGACGACACATTTCCCTGTCGATCCAATCCCAAAACTCGCAACCCCCATCTGAGCATACTGCATACCTCCTGCCAGGATTGGAGATGTCCACGAAGTCACCATCTTTGTCGATTTACTGCAGGGGCACATAGGGAGAGTTGGAGTGTTCAATCTCCTCATTTTCGGCTCAATTGAGACCAAAATGGAGAAGATGTCAATTGGAGTGAAAATGGAGTGAAAATGGAGAAGAAGTCATATTCGGCTCAATCTCCTCTACTGCTACCAGTCCTACAAGCTTCAGATGTCAATTGGAGTGAAAATGGAGAAGAAGGAGATTTTTAACGAAAGTCCCTCTACTGTACTGACGAAATTGCCCCCAACAAATGTTATGAGAGTAGTCTGTCATGCCTCTCCCGTCCACCTTAACAGCCAAATTGGATGGATGGACTAGAAATATACAAGTTTTTTAATTCGAGGACTACATTTGCCCAATTATTAGTTGGAGGACTAAAAGTGTGCAAAGTCGAAAGTTAGAGGACCACCGCGGTTTTTTGGCCCTACAATTTATAGTAAAATTTTATATAAATTCAAAAAAAATACCTTCCTAACCTTACACCCAAAAAAACACTTTTCAAACAAACAAACCCAAAAATACGTGTGTTTTTGACATTTCACTTTTGTCAGTTATTTTTTTATTTTCTCAATTACTTTTTTAATCCCACGAGTATCGCATAACAAAAAATAGTTATTTTCAATAACATTTCAATTTTATATTCTATCCAAATACATTAACAAAACTAGGCACATGCATCCAATGAGTATATAATTATAATGAGTGCGCTCTGCTGATAACTAGAGAAGACCCTCTAGTACATATAAGCCTAATGAGTATATGCTACTAATAGATGAAAGAGAGTTAGTATCCTACAATGAAGCTTTGAAGCATGAAAAGAAAGAGAATGAAAATTTTCCAAATCTGGGAATTGGCAAGAGGCCTTAACTTATTGTGCTTTCTTACCCTTAGACAATTTCAGCAAGTCATAAGTGTGCCTCTCATGTAAGGATTTCATATCTTCTTCTATGGCTTTGAATAATTTTCATCCGTCATCTATCCTTCCATGACTTTTAAGGATAAGGAGTTGTTATGTTTAGGTATAATCTAGAAACCATTAAAGTGGAATACAAGTGGTTGAATAACTGTACAAACCTGTGATGATGGCTTTTAAGGATAAGTTGTTATATTTAGGGATAATTTCGAAAGGGTTATCACTTTATCCCCTTAAACTATATCATTATTATTAGTTTACTCCATAATGTTATCTTTTAATCACTTCATCCTCATAAGTAATTCAACTCAACATATTAAAAAATTTTGAACAAAAATACCCTTTTATTATATAGCATTACTACATTGTTATTATCACTTTATTTCTTTAAATTATAATAATATAATTGATTTAATTTCTAATATTATTTTCTAGGCATTTTACTTCATCGTTAATCTAACTAGTATGGTCAAAAAATTTTAAATATATTTACCCTTTTATATATATAATTAAAATAAAAATTAGAATGATTATTCTTCTTTTTTTTCACTTTAAGAGATCCAAAAATATAAAAATAAAAAGGTTTTCTCAAATTTCCTTTTTCACACTTATTAAAACTAGGAAAAGAAAAGAAGATAGGAAAGAAGGAGATAAAAAAATTAGATTTTGCAAAAAAAAAAGAAGAAAAGTCTAATATTATCGTATTAATTTAAGGTTGTTGGGATTAGCATTGAAATCTGGTGGTAAACAGTAAAGTGAAATAATTTTAAAATAATAAAAGTATTTAATTCTTTCTTATTTGTATTTTTTTTTTAAAAAAAGAATTGAGTTCTCTCTCTGTATCTCTCCCTCCCCCTCCCCATCTTTCTATTTTTTTTAATATTAATAAGATTGTCAAGAAGAAAAAGATTAATACTTTGACTTTTTTTTATACTAAAGAGGAGAAGAGCCACTCTAAATTTTTTATTATTTTTATTATACAAAGAGGATGGTACTTTCTTCTAAAATTTTTTAACTTGCTAAGTTGGCTTAAAAAAAAAACTCTATGGGATAAATTGATAATGAAACTATAATTTATGTGGGTAAAATGATAATAATTTTAACGGCCAAACTACTTTAATTAATAAACTTTGTTAAGTTTGATCGTTAGTTTTAAGGGTAAAATGACTAAAAGTTAACGTTAAGAGGAAATTGATAGTGGCACTGAACGTTAAAGGAGTAAAGTGATTATAACCCATTTAGAAAGAATCAAAGTAGAATTTGAGTTAACTATACAGACCTGTGATGCGCTTTGTAGAATGATTTGACTATGATACCCTTTGTTATGTGATGATCAAGTTATGTAAATTGTACAAATATGTAATATAAGTATGAAATTAAGACAACGTTAATGTCCATAAAAAGATTTAATTATTTCTTGCCCATCACAATCATAACTACAAAATGATTCGCATTCTTCTTCTTTAGTTTCCTATGCTTTAATATTAGGAATCATAGCTACAATGTGATTGGAATTCTTCTTCTTCGATTTCTTGTGCTTTAAGGTACAATTATTGTTAAGCATTTTGTTGCTTATTATGCTTCTTTTCCTTTTTCGACTGTAGGTAATTGAGGAGGTATGCTTTGCTTTTCTCTTGTTTAATTTGATTTGTTTTGATTGGTTGATTTTTAGAATAATTTTGTTGTTGTTGTTGTTTACAAATTTGTCAGTAATAATTTACTATATAGAAAAGTGTTCTTGCTTTTTGGTATGTGAGTTATAATTTCTAAGAATTGGTCCAAAAATTGTACATCCGGCTATAGATTACATTATTTTTAATTGTTTTTTATTAAATTGTTTAACTCTTTATTCGTCAAAAACCAGGTTTGATGTTAAGCGACTAACATCATGTTTTGGTGTTAGATTTATCAAGGTACAAAATTTTGTAAAAAATGAATAAGTTATTTAACAATGTTTTTGTTGACAATAATAAATTACTATCATGTACTTCATTCTATGGGTATCAGAGTAAAAGAATGAGCATTCTTTCTTGTAGCACTGCTATTTTGTGCTATATGTTTTTGGTCTAGGTACAATCTAGAAGAATTTACTAGCGAAATTTGTAGTTGAAGTAAATTTCAAGAATGCTCCTAAACCATATTCATTGTGTGACAACCCCACTACACCATAAGGCAAACCAAAGGATTAAGTGGACCGCCTGTCTGACTCTCGCCAAGACTCACTCACTTAATCACATTAACTTCAGAGATAACATTTCACTAACTAAAGCCATTAGTAGTTTATCATACTTAGATACACACCAAAACAAAAGAAAAGTTGTCTTAACCTACAACATTTAATATGTACAACTCTTAGAGATAACAAAGTTGGCAAAATCATAACATTATATACAAAAGGATTTATTCAGGCACAATTCAAGTTTCGGTCTTAAATTTCTGGCTAATCTCCACACCCGTCCTTCATTCCTGTAAGGAAAACAAACTAATGGGTTGAGCGAAGCCCAGTGATGTTCCACAGAAGCAACAATCAATTAAACACTTAAACAAGTAGCAAAATTAAACAAATAAGGAAACACTTCACTGAGTAATCATTGTTAAAAGGATACAATGCTCCTATTAGAGCCACTTCAATGCACTATACACTCCGCTGAACTCCTCCTTATAACCTCTAAAATAGTAAACACTTCCCTCATTTAGATGGCCATATCAGTAATCTGCTACTCCGTGGTAATACTCAAATATACCAATACACTTATCCAAAGTTACCGTCCTATCCGACCAAGCCCTTTTGCTGGCTCGAATAGTTCGTTGAACAAAGGGTTTTGGGGCCCAATTCAACCGGTACGATAAAGTATGTACATAGTTTACAGTCATGCACATTTACAATAACATTTGGTCAATTATCAACCTTCAACCTCAAACTAAGTCGAGTGCGATAAAATACACTCCCGACTTAGAAGGCGAGAGACAATTGAAAACACTTTACAATAAAACATTAGCATAATCACATAAACATCACTTAACTAACACATAGGCAATTTAAACACACAAATGTGGAAAGACTCACCATTAAAGGTCGATTAAGCTTCGCTTTCTAGGTTAAACCCTTGATCACTCTCAATTCCTGAGGTAAAATACAATTACAATCATTCAGGTATTCTTAATGTGAATTCTAAAAAGTTTATTTAGATTTTTTATGATTCTCTAAACATAATTCAACTAATCCAAGCAGTCTAGTACTCTTAAAACTTCACACTTTTAAGATTAGAAATTTTATGTGCAGCCCCAAACATAAGTTCTAAAGTGTAAGGAGAGAAGTTTTAAGCATCAAAATCTCACCAATTTAAGCTTTAAATCACTAGAAACCAAGTTCCTTAGCTTATCATGTGACGACCCTACCTCCCCCTAGGTCATACCCCAGAGTTTAGCGGACGGCCTGCCCAACTCTCGTCAGAACTCGCTCACTTATTTCAAATAAAATAAGTTATAACCTCAAGAGTAAATGAAATAACAGTTCCCAAGCTTGGAACGTACAATTACACTCATTTCTATCTCAAACATTCATACAATCCCAAATATAACAAAAGATTTGAGTTCCAGATAAATTCAACCCTAATCGAGCACTAGCGCGAGTGCAGTAGCCAAAAATTCAAAAACTAAACTATGCTAGCCTATACCAGCCTCCCACGCTCGCTCGTACCCCCTATAAGGAAAACAAAACTAATAGAATGAGTTAAAACTCGGTGAGGTTCCAAAACATCATGCAAACCCAAGTAGCAAGTTGACCATTATTTAAAAGTGAAAGTATCAAAGTAGCGAGCATAAGAAATCAAGAAAATGAGCAATAACACTTCGTATAACCAATCATTAAGTATACAACATGTCAAGTAAAAAAATACAGTCACATTTGCAAACTAGCTCCGCCATAGTTTGATCAAGTAGTAGTTGACACTTCGTCAACTTTCAAGTAAAGTAACCAGTCCAGTAGTACACCACTGAACTCCAATCTCCGTCCACCAATTAAACCCCTTATCGGGCTCGAACTCCAAGATAAATACTGGTAGTAATACTCGAGCATACCAATTAGTCGAGAAGATAACACTCCACTCGACAAAACTAGAAACCCAGGGTTCATTATCTAATCGACCAGGCTCTTGCCGACTCGACTCGATTAACTAGTCACAGGGTTTCTGGAATTCCAGACAGTATGCAAGTCATATATATGTATATCAAGTCAATTGCAACCAATGAACAAGAATATATCACATTAGGGCAAGTGCAATAAAGTACACCCTTACCCAACCAAACCAATCAAATATTAGCCGATCACGTTGGTAAAGCATTTAAATCAAGTATCAAGTTCAATCATGCACTTGGAAGCACTCACCAATGACTTATTGCTTTTCAAAACCACGTTTAGGTGCAACTCCCTGGTTGGAGTCCAAATCTGCGATAAAATACCATTTAATGGTTTAAACTCATATAGGGTTCAAAATAAAGGAGTTTCGCTTAAAGAAAATCAAGTAAATGAAACTCATTTAAGTAGTATTCATTTTACTTATCAAACTGTAGAAAACTCATGCTCGCTCTTTTGGTTTTGATAAGGAAGCGATTAAAACTTTTAAATTCGCAACTTAGTCTAAAAAACGAGGAAAACGTATTTATAGTGGTCACTACTTTCGCCTTATAAAGTGCACGAGTTTTGGCAAAAATTCAGCTTATGTACTCCTACTAAGGGAAATTTGAGTACTCTAACCAATTCAAGTTCAATTCAACCACGAATCACGGCTCAAGTTCCAACTTCACTCGCTTAACCGACGGAAGAAAATTTGGCCAGGATACCCTTTGTTTTTACTCATTTTTTCAGCCATGAAAGGCTTCAATTTTTCCTCAAATCAACCCAATTAAAACACCATCAATAAACATATCAAGATAGCTCTTCATCTAGGCTACAAGCCATCCAAATATATGTCATTTCTAGCAAATAATCAACTACTATCAAAGCTGGAATTTTCTTACCAAAGCTGAAATTTCATCTTTTAAGGTTAAAAATCACAATCATGCTCCTAATCACCTCACAAATTCCATATCCAAGCTCACTACCAACATTTGATAGTTAAACAACATAATCAAGGATAAAAATTATCAAACCCTAGCTGAAATTTCATGAATCACCACCTAACTAGAGTATCATCCAATATAATCCAAGATTCAAAGCTTCTATAGCATATTTAGCAAGATTAAGGTAGAAACAAGAAGTGGATGAACTTATACCTTCCAAAACCTTCTTGAAAATGAAGAACCAAGTTATTTCTTCCAAAACTTTCACCACACCAAGCTTCCTAAGCACTAAGATGAAGGTTTAATCGGTTTAGTTTTTGTGATTGAACTCAAACAAGGCTAAAATCAAGGTTGGAATTGCAAGCTCTCTTCTCTCTTTTCCCTCTCCTTGCTCTCAGCCAACATGAAGAAATAATGAGGAAGATGAGCCAAAATGGAAGATAAGAAGGAAAGAAATTAGCTTGGTCAAACATCCATGGATTGCTGCCACTTGTCGTCTCAAGATTCCCTCTTGGTTTTGTTTTCTTTTCTCTCTTTCTTTAGTCAAGAATTTCGGCTGCTTTAGGGGATATTTTAGGGCTGATTAGGTCAAATAAAAACAAGAGAATTAGGGCAAGAAAGTAGTGGTCAAGTGGTATATTCGATCAGTAGCAAACGGTGCACGTCGGTAAAGCCTATTTTCTTTAACGCTCGCGTATTTGTGTTTTAACTTATGATTCACTAACTTATTATTAGCACTTCTAATCACACACTTCCTCTTACCTAATACTCACTCTTATCCACCAAATTTAGTACACACACCTCACCAATCAATCACACTACCAAAATGCACCAAAACCCTAACTTACTCTAACTTACTCTAACTTTAAAAGTAAAAGTAAAACTCTTGACTCAACTAATGAAATCACCATGAAATTTAAGGCTAGTAAATAGTTAAATAGTCAAGTAAAGAAATATAGAAGGAAATATAAATTAATGTTTCATAAATGGAAAGAAATTTTAAAGGAATTTTTGGGTCCTTACATAGGCAATTTAAACACACAAATGTGGAAACACTGACCATTAAAGGTCAATTAAGCTTCACTTTTTGGGTTAAACCCTTGATCACTCTCAATTCCTGAGGTAAAATACAACAACAATCATTCAAGTATTCTTAATTTGAATTCTAACAAGTTTATTTAGAGCTTTTAGGATTCTCTAAATATAGTTCAACTAATCCAAGCAGTCTAGTACTCTTAAAACTTCACACTTTTAAGATTAGGAATTTTATGTGCAACCCCAAACATAAGTTCTAAAGTGTAAGGAGAGAAGTTTTAAGCGTCAAAATCTCACCAATTTAAGGTTTAAATCACTAGAAACCAAGTTCCTTAGCTTATCAAACAAGATGTGAAATTCCAGCAATCCTTTCTTACATTTCTCTTCGAGATTTATCAAGTTTATCAACTCAAAACAAAGGGAATATACACGTACACCACAATTAAGGTCTTGTGAGGTGTTTAAGCTAAGATTAAACCATTTTCAACCCAAAATTTAAAGATTAAGGCTAGTGATTTTTTTCATTTCTTTCCTCTAGCCAAACTAGATTCCAGTCAGCTTATTGTTTAATTTTTCTCAAATTTCACCAGTTTTTCAAGTGTTAAAAATCAACAAAATGTACATGAAAACAATGACAAGATGTTATAAGATGTTTTACTCGAGATTATCTTGGAATTCTTGAAAATTACATGAGAGTTTCAGCATTCACTCTCTCGGCTAGCAAAATAGATTATCCAGCAAAGTTACTTCAAAATTTTCAACAAAATTTCCTGCTTTTACTCTCTTAAAACACCAAACACACATCAGACATTCTATCCAACATGAAATAAAGAAAATAACATATAATTTTAGCAAATAATTCCACCACAAATAAATCTGTCATCGGCTAAATAGAATTTCCAACAGTTTAGTAGTTTGGAAAACAAGTTTTCTCCACAAAATTCTTTATTTCCTTATTCAAGCTCAACATGCAAGTGATAATTATTATGCTCTGAGTATTTTGGACCACAATATAGAATTTACAGCTAAAGTTTGAAGAATAAGCTAAGGAATACTCTTGCTTCTCTTCTCGGCCAAGATGGAGATACTTCAGCAACAAACAGCTTTAAAGACAAGAAATTTCTCCAACAATCTCATTATTTTGTACTCAAATCTAACATGCAGCTTAAGTATTCAAGTATACTAGAAAAGTAAGAGGTTGTTGTAGAATTTTACCTCCCTTTTCTCCTAAAATCTGTAAATGCAGACTACACTTTAGTTTCTGCTTCGGTTCCTCAAGATATTGCACCAAACTATCTCTTTCTTCTACCTTGCTTCACTCCCTCTCGGTTGAGGTTGGTAGGGATGAAACCAGCAAGATTACTCTCCCTCTCTCCCACTCTTTCTCACGGTTTTGGGGTTGAAGTGGAGGAATTGCTTCGGTACTCTGTTTTTTCTCTTTCGTTTCCTCTCGCTGGATGATATCTAAATGGTAGAGTTTCCCTCTTTTCTTCTTTATGTCTCTCAGGTAGCTAAACTAAGGAAAAGAACTATAGCCAGCTTCTACTTATTGCCTCTTGACCGATCAAAACTACAGTTGCATGTTACTTGTGTGAGAACCCGCAAAATTTTTCTTTATTTTAGGTATCATTTTATTTCTTTGCACACGTTTGCTATATTTTCTTTATTATATTGATTTTATAGATATTTTATAGGTAAATATAGTTTTCAAATCATTTTTCTAGTATAGGTTAGTTCGTAAGATATTAGGAGTGTATATTGGACGTGGGACCCGCTAGCGCGTTAAGTGAGATAAATTCGGTCAATTAGGGTAAGTTTTGCATAAAGGGATTAAATTACTAAGTGTTAGGAGATAATTAGAGGTTACCTAGATAAATTAACCATAGGGAGACAAGAAGATAGCTTTAAGTATAAAAGGTGCCACGTGTCGCGTTCCTATTCAAAGTTGGACTTGCCTAACTTTCTTTACCTTTACTAAAACTTCAATTTTGACCAAAAATCATCTTCATTTCACTCCTTCTTGGCCGAGCTTCTTAGGGAGAGAAAAGAAAGAGAGCTTCAACTTTTATCTTCCATTTCTTGCTTATATCTTGAAATCCAACCGATTAAATCTTGAATTTGTCCACAAAAGTGACTTGCTAAGGAAGCTTAAAGGTATTGGTGGAGTTGTTTTGGAGAAGAAAGCCCTAAGCTACTACCTTTCTTGAGGTGTCAAGGTATTTTGCTTAGAAACTCATTCTTTGTTCCTAATAATGGTAAATTAGCGACTTGTGGTGGCTAAATCGATTGTTTTATGGATGATTTCATGGATTAAAGTGGAGTTACATAAATTTCTGATTTTTTTTGGAGATTTTTCTGTTTTCATATGATGGCTGTGATTAGCCTTGGAATGGTAGCTTTATATTGTGTAAAATGGAGCCTTTGTGCGTTAATTGTGGTTGTTTGCGAAAAATTTCAGTTTTGTGCGGAAAATTTCAGTTTTAGGGCTTCTAATTAGGGCTTTATTATGGATGGTTGTTGAGTTTCTAATTGACTAAGATTGAGGGGTATTGAAACCCTAATGAGGTGTATTGACTAGCCTATGATTAGTATGTGTAATTGTAGTTGTTTTGGATGAATTTAAATGATTGTTTATAGGATGGAAAATCTGAAATTTTAGGGGAAATGCTGTCCAAATGTTGAGGATATTGGGTTCTTGTGAGTAGGTTGAGGTGGGGTAAAAGTGAAAGGTTTTGGGGTTTGTTTATACTTTTAGCCTTAAGTTTTATGCATTTTCTATTCTAAGCTATATTTGGATTGCCTTAGTAGTTCATTTGAGAGGTATTCGACTCGTATTCGAGTCTCAGTTGTGTTTTCTTGATTGTTATAGGGCGTGTCGGTGATCCAAGGTGTACGTCAGACGGAAACGTGTGAACTTGCTTGTTTGAATTGGTGAGTGTACCATTGCATGATTTAATGCTTAAATGGTTGTTTGTACTTGAATTTTTGGATTAAATGACTATGAACTCTGTGTATGAGACGAGAGTGTACTTTACCACCTCGATCTCTTATCTGTGTGACTATGTACTATATAACTGTGAACTTGTTACATGTGCCTGGTTGATATCGTTGGGTTGTGACCAACGACTTTACTGTGATATTTGAACTCAAACTTCATTGGTCGTTAATCGGGTCGAGCCGGCGAGGGCCTGGTTGATTCGATAACGAACCATGGGGTACTGTTAGTCGAATGGAGTGTTATCTCCTCGACTTTGTGGTATACTCGAGTATTATCCTTTCTGATTCTGTGAGGTGTTCGAGCCCGATAAGGGGAATGTTTGGTGGAAGGTTTGGTGTAAAGTGGGATCTACGGTCTTCGAACGTTGACGGAGTGTCAATGAGTTGAGATCCAGTACTGCAAATGGGAAATTGGCTCTTGAGAGTCGACTGTGTCCTTTTACCTCTGGTTTTATTATGGGGTACTTTATCTTGTATTAATGGCTATGTACTTCATCCTGTGTTAATGGTTTTGTATGACTGAGCATGAATATACTTGTGAGTCTGGGATGTGTGTCTTGTTGGTACCTCATTGGGCGTAAGCTCATCCTTGTTATCTTTGTTTTCCTTACAGAAACACTTTTGGAACCATGATTTTGAGAAGCGAGTCGAGCTAGTTAGATATTCTTTTGTGTTTTTGTGTGGCTCCTCGGTAATTGGAAACTCTAAATGTATTTTGTCCCAATGTGTCCTTTTGACTTGTAATCATATCAACATGTGTATATAAAAGTGTTTAATCATGTTTCTATGGTATGTTTGGTTGGATTGGTTGAAATTGTACCTTCTCTAAGGTTATATAAAGTTTACTTGTTCTTGATTTGAATCGTTTCGAGCTTGTGGAAACATATGTCGGCGTACGAGTACATTATAGGATGTGATCACTGTGCGTTTCGATTCGTAGTCCTGGCGAGAGTTGGGCAGGCAGTCCGCTAACCCTTAGGGTACGTCCTAGGGGAAGGTGGGATTGTCACAGTTGGTATTAGAGCCTAGGTTAGAAATAACTTGGGCGAACCTGAAACCTGATTCTTAGAATTCCGGGGGTGGTGTAAGAGTGTGTTTAAGTGTTATTACTATATCTAAGTTGTAAACTGTGAATATCCTTATAGGTCATGGACGGAACTAGTGGGAGCGGAGGTGTGCCGTCTCGGAGGCATTTTCGTGTCGTCGATTACGAGAAGAGACCTGGAGGACCAATTCAGGGCTGGAGTATGGCCAGTCGGACTAGGCGCTGCAGTCGTTGCCAGCATTACTCCTATGCTAACCATGTGGTCGTGGCCATCTTAGGTGAGCGGAGAAGGCTCAGGCGTGCTGCCGCCAGAGATCACACTGAGTTGCAGCGTTTGAGGGGCATCATGAGGATGCAAGCGGATCGGATTCGGGAGCTCCAGGGGGACATAACGATGGAGCAAGAGCGGACAAACGCTCTTAGAGACCAATTACACGTAGCTAACGACCGTCTCACTAGGGTGGTTCGGGAGGTTAGAGACCGGTCCGGAAGTATTATTAACGAATGTGAGACATTGATCCAGGAGGTGATTGGCGCTAACGTGCCAGGGAGAGTTCCGGGTGACGGAGCTCCACACGAGGGAGGCGCCTCTAGTTCTAACTCTGGGAAGGAGTCGGTTGGCTCAGTTGAGAACTAGGTTAAAGTTCTTTGGGTCATGTTGTGATCCCGTGTAAGGGGTACCTAGGGAAAGCTTTTAGTTAGCCGTTTTGCACTTTTGGACCTAGGTTGTACATTGTACTTTTGGTTAATCCCACTACTCTCTTGGGATTACTTTTGTATGTATATGACTGACTGCTATCGTACGACTTGTTTGATACATCTGTGTGTTATATGTATAAAGGCTGTTATCTAGTGCTTATTTCTTTGTTATGTGTTTATTTGTTCATGTTTATATATTGTCTTGATGTCGTATTTGTGTTTCAACCCTAGTATGGGTAAATCTATAGAGGGTACTCGTAGTGGACGAGGCCGCGGACGCAAAATTAGGCAACCCTCGACTGAGGGAGGTAATCGGGAACCCATGTCTGAACCAAACCCTGAACCTAGAATCGACCCTAATACTCAAGTAGCCGCTGCTATACAGCGAATGACAGATCTGTTGGCCCACGTGGTGGAACATCAGAGCCAAAATCCTACTCCTCAACCCGGAAACCCTGGAACCCTTAGTAACCATGTGGAGAGCGAGGATAGAGCTCTCGAAAGATTCCAAAAGTTCTCCCTACCGAAATTTATAGGAGGGCCAGACCCAGATGTGGCCGAAAGGTGGTTGGAGAAGATAGTTGATATCTTTGCTGCTTTGCATTATACAGAGGAGAGGCAGGTGACTTTTGCTGTTATTCAACTGGAAGGGGCAGCCCGTTCTTGGTGGAACATTATAAGACAAAAATGGGAACGAGAACAGATACCAAGGACATGGGTAAATTTGATGAGAAAATTCAACGCCAAATTTTTTCCTCCTCTAGTACAAGAAAGGAAGGAAGATGAGTTCATACGATTTCGCCAGAAAACCCAGATCATAGCCGAGTACGAGAATCAATTTAGTCGGTTGTCCAAGTTTGCCCCGAACTGATTATGACCGAGCAAAGGCGGATAAGCCGTTTCGTCCAGGGCTTGAATGTTGAGATCCAGAAGGATTTAACCGTAGCCCAAATCAATGCCTTCAGTGATGCGGTGGAGAAGGCCCAACGAGTCGAGAACGTTAGGCTACAAGTAAGAACCTTCCAAAGTAAGAAACGGGGATTCACTGGAAGTAGTTCCGGACAAAGAGATAAGGGTACCCCTTCCAAGTTTGGAAGGGGAACCGGAGAAGGAAGACTGCCGGAGATATCAAGGGGAGTCTCGTCGAGAGGTGGCCAAGTTGGACGAGACCAATAAAGAGGAGGTTTCCAGGGAGGCTCAACTTCTGCATCTCGTGGTTCCTGCGGGTATTGTGGGAAACCAAACCACACGGAAGACAATTGTTGAAGAAAGGAAAGGAAATGCTTACGCTGTGGAAGTGCAGAGTATCAAATTGCCAACTGTCCGATTTTACCGCGAGAAATGAGAGGGACTCTGCAGTCGTCGAAGGTCAACCCTGGACAATCAAAGGGGGAAGGGACGAGACCAAAGGTACCAGTTCAGGTGTACTCCCTTGAGCAACACCAAGTCCCTGACTCATCTGGGATCGTAGAAGGTACGATCCCTGTCTTCCACCGTCTAGTTAGGATTTTGATCGACCCTAGTACTACCCATTCCTTTGTTAACTCTGATTTTATGTGCGGAATTGATATAAAATCTGTTAGCCTACCATATGATTTGGAAGTTAGTAATCCTAAGGGGGACCAATGTTTAATTACTAGTGAGATGTACGCTAATTGTGAAATTTGGGTAGGAGAGAGAAAACTCTTGGGGAATCTTATTAGGTTAGCTCTTAAGGGGTATGACGTTATTTTGGGTATGGACTGGTTAGTTAAGTATAACGCCCAACTTGACTGTAAGAGAAAGGTGGTAGAATTTCGTATACCTGGGGAGGCGACTTTAAGGCTAGATGTAAGGGGTAGTTTAGCCTCATCTGTATTGATTTCAGGCATTCGGACTAGGAAATTCCTAAATAGGGGGCGCAAGAGTTTCTGGCTTTTCTTATAAACACTCCCACCGATAAGTTGAAGGTAGAAGATGTACCAGTGGTGAGGAAATATTCCGACGTGTTTCCTGATGAGTTAGTAACCCTACCTCCAGAAAGGGAGATAGAATTCAAAATCGACTTATTACCTGGGACATCACTTATCTCTAAAACCCCTTATCGGATGGCTCCTACCGAACTTAAGGAGTTGAAGATGCAATTGTAAGACCTATTAGAATGAGGGTTCATTCGAGAGAGTGGATCTCCTTGGGGAGCCCCTATACTGTTTGTGAAGAAAAAGGACGGGAGTTTGCATATGTGCATAGACTACCGATGGTTAAATAATGTGACGTTTAAGAATAAATACCCACTGCCCCATATTGATGAATTGTTTGACCAGTTGCAAGGAGCAGTGGTCTTTTCGAAATTGGATCTCCGCCAGGGGTATTATCAATTGTTGATTAGAAAAGAGGATGTACCAAAAACTGCGTTTAATTCGAGATATGGGCATTTTGAGTTCGCGGTCATGCCTTTTGGACTAACCAATGCCCCTACTGCCTTCATGGATTTGATGCATAGGATTTTTAAATCTTATTTGGATTGATTTGTAGTTGTTTTTATTGATGACATTTTGGTTTATTCAAAAACACGAGAGGAGCATGAGCAGCACTTAAAAATCATTTTATAAACCCTAAGAGAATACCTGTTGTATGCCAAATTTAGTAAGTGTGAATTTTGGCTGGAGAAAGTCTCGTTCTTAGGGCATGTGATTTCGAAAGAGAGTATTACTGTAGACCCGGCGAAAGTAGAAGCGGTGACTGAGTGGAAAAGACCCGAAACTCCCACTGAAATTCGTAACTTTCTAGGGTTGGCTGGATATTATCGTCGATTTATTAAGGATTTCTCAAAACTTGCCAGTCCTTTAACCAATTTGACGAAAAAGCATGACCGTTTTCTGTGGGACACTAGGTGTGAAGGTAGTTTTCAAGAATTGAAACGTAAGTTAACTATGACCCCTATTCTATTCCTGCCTAATAGTAAGGATAGTTTCACTGTTTATATTGATGCTTCAAGGGAAGGTTTGGAGTGTGTGTTGATGCAAAATAAGAACGTGATTTCCTTTGCCTCTAGAAAATTGAAATCTCACGAGCAGAACTACCCAACTCATGATTTAGAGTTAGTTGCAGTTGTCTTTGCCCTAAAAAAATGGAGGCACTACCTGTATGGGATAACCTTTGAGGTTTATTCAGACCATAAGAGTTTT
Organism: Coffea humblotiana; assembly: GCA_023065735.1. Taxonomy (NCBI): domain Eukaryota; kingdom Viridiplantae; phylum Streptophyta; class Magnoliopsida; order Gentianales; family Rubiaceae; genus Coffea; species Coffea humblotiana. Next base: position 20,293,925 of record CM041211.1, read on the forward strand.
AAGTACCTATTTTCTCAAAAGGAGCTAAACATGATGCAGCGACAATGGATGAAATTTTTAAAAGATTACGACTGCACGATTAACTACTAGCTGGGGAAGGCGAATGTAGTAGTTGATGCCTTAAGTCGGAAGGCTCAAATAGCTGGGCTAATGGTCAAAGAGTGGGAGATGTTAGGAACAGTTAGTGAGTGGAACCTTAGTTTGGATCGTCAAAATGTGACTTTTGGGAATATCCGGGTAATATCCGCTACACTAGGTCGAATTAAAGAGGCCCAAGAGGAGGATCCGAGGTACGAAAGTGGAGGGAAAAGGTGGAGAAGGGAGGAATGCCTGATTTCAAATTGAGTTCTGAAGGAATTTTGAAGTATCGGAATAGGGTGGTGGCACCGAAGGATGAAACATTGAAAAAGGAGATTTTGGAGGAAGCCCATCGGTCGAAATATACAATCTATCCGGGTAGTAGCAAGATGTATCAGGATCTACGAAAGTTGTATTGGTGGGATAACATGAAGAGGGAAATAGCCCGTTATGTGCAAACCTGTCTCGTCTGCCAGCAAGTTAAGGCTGAACACCAAAAACCCTTTGGGTTGTTACAATCTCTTGAGATACCTGAATGGAAGTGGGAAAACGTCATGATGGATTTTGTCTCCGGGTTGTCAAGAATGCAAAAAGGACATGATGCCGTTTGGGTGATTGTCGATCGGTTAACCAAATCGGCCTATTTCTTACCTGTGAACATGAAGTATTCCATGGAGAAGTTGGCCCAGTTGTATGTGGATGAAATTGCGAGACTACATGGGGTCCCCGTGAGTATATAGTTTCAGATAGAGATCCTCGTTTCGTGTCTAGATTTTGGCAAAAATTTCAAGAAACCTTGGGGATCAAACTCAACTTTAGTACCACTTATCACCCCCAGATGGATGGACAATCTGAGCGAACCATTCAAACCCTTGAAAATATGTTACGAACTTGTATCTTAGATTTTGGAGGTAGTTGGGGCCATCACATGACCTTAGTGGAGTTTGCTTACAATAATAGTTACCATTCGTCGATTCAAATGGCACCATATGAAGCTCTCTACGGACGGAAGTGTCGCTCACCGATTTATTGGGATGAAATAGGGGAGAAGAAGATTTTAGATCCAACCACAGTTCCATGGATGGAGGATGCCCAAGAAAAAGTTAAATTGATACGCCAAAAACTCCAAACAGCTCAAAACCGACAAAAGAGTTACGCGGACAACCGGAGGAAAGATTTGGAGTTCGAAATTGAAGACCGCGTCTTTCTTAAGATCACACCGTTAAGAAGAGTCACGGCGGGTAGGGAAAAGAAACTTCAACCAAGGTTCGTTGGACCCTTCAAAATTCTACAAAGAGTTGGAAAAGTGGCGTACCGATTCGAGTTACCATCAGTTTGTCCAGGGTTCACGACGTCTTTCATGTCTTGATGCTCAAAAAGTATTATCCTGATCCAACCCACATTTTACAACTGGAGGAGATTGAAATAGATGAAGAACTTACCTATGAGGAAAAACCCGTGCGATTACTCGACCGAAAGGTTAAAGAGCTGAGAAACAAACAAATTCCATTGGTGAAGATTTTGTGGAGGAATCATGGAGTAGAAGAAGCAACTTGGGAGGTGGAGGAAGAGATGCAACAGAGATACCCTGAACTGTTTAGTAACCCAAGTGAGCAATTTCGAGAACGAAATTCTTTAAAGGGGAGAGAGTGTGAGAACCCGAAATTTTTTTCTTTATTTTAGGTATCATTTTATTTCTTTGCACACGTTTGCTATATTTTCTTTATTATATTGATTTTATAGATATTTTATAGGTAAATATAGTTTTTAAATCATTTTTCTAGTATAGATTAGTTCATAAGATATTAGGAGTGTATATTGGACGTGGGACCCGCTAGTGCGTTAAGTGAGATAAATTCGGCCAATTAGGGTAAGTTTTGCATAAAGGGATTAAATTACTAGATGTTAGGAGATAATTAGAGGTTACCTAGATAAATTAACCATAGGGAGACAAGAAGATAGCTTTAAGCATAAAAGATGCCACGTGTCGCGTTCCTATTCAAAGTTGGACTTGCCTAACTTTCTTTACCTTTACTAAAACTTCAATTTTGACCAAAAATCATCTTCATTTCACTCCTTCTTGGCCGAGTTCTTAGGGAGAGAAAAGAAAGAGAGTTTCAACTTTTATCTTCCATTTCTTGCTTATATCTTGAAATCCAACCAATTAAATTTTGAATTTGTCCACAAAAGTGACTTGCTAAGGAAGTTTAAAGGTATTGGTGGAGCTGTTTTGGAGAAGAAAGCCCTAAGCTACTACCTTTCTTGAGGTGTCAAGGTATTTTGCTTAGAAACTCATTCTTTGTTCCTAATAATGGTAAATTAGCGACTTGTGGTGGCTAAATCGGTTGTTTTATGGATGATTTCATGAATTAAAGTGGAGTTACATAAATTTCTGATTTTTTGGAGATTTTTCTGTTTTCATATGATGGCTGTGATTAGCCTTGGAATGGTAGCTTTATATTGTGTAAATGGAGCCTTTGTGCGTTAATTGTGGTTGTTTGCGAAAAATTTCAGTTTTAGGGCTTCTAATTAGGGCTTTATTATGGATGGTTGTTGAGCTTCTAATTGGCTAAGATTGAGGAGTATTGAAACCCTAATGAGGTGTATTGACTAGCCTATGATTAGTATGTGTAATTGTGGTTGTTTTGGATGAATTTAAATGATTGTTTATAGGATGAAAAATCTGAAATTTTAGGAGAAATGCTGTCCAAATGTTGAGGATATTGGGTTCTTGTGAGTTTAGGTTGAGGTGGGGTAAAAGTGAAAGGCTTTGGGGTTTGTTTATACTTTTAGCCTTAAATTTTATGTCTTTTCTATTCTAAACTATATTTGGATTGCCTTAGTAGTTCATTTGAGAGGTATTCGACTCGTATTCGAGTCTCAGTTGTGTTTTCTTGATTGTTATAGGGCGTGTCGGTGATCCAAGGTGTATGTCAGACGGAAACGTGTGAACTTGCTTGTTTGAATTGGTGAGTGTACCATTGCATGATTTAATGCTTAAATGGTTGTTTGTACTTGAATTTTTGGATTAAATGACTATGAACTCTGTGTATGAGACGAGAGTGTACTTTACCACTCTCGATCTCTTATCTGTGTGACTATGTACTGTATAACTGTGAACTTGTTACATGTGCCTGGTTGATATCGTTGGGTTGTGACCAACGACTTTACTGTGATATTTGAACTCAAACTTCATTGGTCGTTAATCGGGTCGAGCCGGCGAGGGTCTGGTTGATTCGATAACGAACCATGGGGTACTGTTAGTCGAATGGAGTGTTATCTCCTCGATTTTGTGGTATACTCGAGTATTTCACTTTCTGATTCTGTGAGGTATTCGGGCCCGGTAAGGGGAATGTTTGGTGGAAGGTTTGGTGTAAAGTGGGATCTACGGTCATGTTCGTATTTTCGAACGTTGACGGAGTGTCAACGAGTTGAGATCCAGTACTGCAAATGGGAAATTGGCTCTTGAGAGTCGACTGTATCCTTTTACCTCTGGTTTTATTGTGGGGTACTTTATCCTGTGTTAATGGCTATGTACTTTATCCTGTGTTAATGGCTATGTATGACTGAGCATGAATATACTTGTGAGTCTGGGATGTGTGTCTTGTTGGTACTTCATTGGGCGTAAACTCATCCTTGTTATCTTTGTTTTCCTTATAGGAACACTTTTGGAACCATGATTTTGAGAAACGAGTCGAGATAGCTAGATATTCTTTTGTGTTTTTGTGTAGCTCCTCGGTAATTGGAAACTCTAAATTTATTTTGTCCCAATGTGTCCTTTTGACTTGTAATCATATCAACATGTGTATATAAAAGTGTTTAATCATGTTTCTATGGTATGTTTGGTTGGATTGGTTGAAATTGTACCTTCTCTAAGGTTATATAAAGTTTACTTGTTCTTGATTTGAATCGTTTCGAGCTTGTGGAAACATATGTCGGCGTACGAGTACATTATAGGATGTGATCACTGTGCGTTTCGATTCGTAGTCTTGGCGAGAGTTAGGCAGACAGTTCGCTAACCCTTAGGGTACGTCCTAGGGGAAGGTGGGATTGTCACAACTTGGCTAGCTAATGAGGACAACTATCCTCCACATTGCACGTTGTCTTGTTTACTGTTGTTTGTTGTTTGTTTTTTTTATATTTTTTTACAACAACAAATTCTAACTAATACTAATGTTTAATGGTATAAGTGATACAATTTCCTAAGGTATTATTAGTTTATTTGTTAATGAATAGAAGTAATTAAAAATGTAAATCAATAATAAAAGAAAATGGAATGTGCATTAAATTTTAAATAGGACATGAAAATTTTCGGGCTCTTACACATTGGAAATTCATGCCAACATAATTTGACACACAACAATTTCATTAAGTGTCAAAATTTGTGTAAAATTACTATAGTTGAAGATAATTTTAAATTATTCATTATTGTACAATCATGTTAATAAATTCTTATATCTTTATGTTATTTTCCATTCTTATTTTTCCTTCATTCTTGTACTAGCTTCCCTTTCTACTTAGTGATTTCTATGGATTGATTGGATTAAAATTCTATAGTACATAAGTTAGTTTCTATTATATTACCTTCCATTACTTCCATTACTTCTCACATTTTTTTCACTTTCTTCTTAAGTAGACGTTGCAAATTTGTTAATCACTTCTTCGATACTTTTTTTCACAACATAGGTACCAATTCTAGCGTATTATACGGGCCTCTCTCCTAGTATACTTTAAAACAAAATGATATTGGGTATGTCATATCCAATTTTTAATTGCTTCACTCAAAAGATTCTTGTATGCAAATCATTCTCCAGTTGCTAGTCCAACAAAATTCAGTAGATGCAATACCTCAGAACGAAAGAGAGAAATACTAATGAATCAAGAGGTCAAGAGAATTAGTATCTTTTTTTTTTGAAAGATACATTGCATAAGAGAGATAGTATGTATTTATTGTAAAGTATTACGTCTAAATTCATGATGGACTTGTTTTGCTATAAGATAATTTCACAAAGTATTTTAGTTGGATAGTCCTCCTCCCATCCTGATACACAAGTTACTAATAGAAATACTTCTTGCATTTTTTAGTTGCTATGTGATACTTGCCTTTTCCTTTTTCCTACCAAAGTGGTATATATGTGTATATGCATATGCCTCACTTAATTTTTCTTTTCTCTTCTTGATGAACTATTCATCTAGTGGTTGTACTTGGGGTGGCAATGAATTGGGCAATTCAGTCAAAATGGTCGATTTGAGCTTGGTCAAATCCGAGACCAAGTCGTGCTCGAGTTATTTGAGTCCATTACCGAGCCAAGCTTGAGCCTTGAAATATTATGCTCGAAAGCTTGCCAAGCTTTTTGAAATTTGCTTCTTGAAGAGCTTGAGATCAATCTCAAACTCCTTATACTTTTCAGAGTCAAGGTCGAGTTACAAAATTAAGAGCTTTTACCGCAAGTAGTTTACTTTGAAGTTGAGCTCAACTCGGCTCATAGCAACCTCTAGTTGTAATGACCGGGTAAATGCAAATAAAAACCCTTTTATTTGAAAAATAAGTTTTGGATTAGTGACACTAACATTCCCTCTAATATTTACAAAAATAAGAGACCCCCTCTTAATTTAAGAATAACAAAACCCTCTCCTATTATTTCCTAGATAATATCAGAAACCTCTCTTACTCTTAATTAAGGGAAAGAAATTAACTAATTTTTTCATAAATCCATTTTAAATTTTAATGCCTGCAAGATACCCTTATAATGACATGTGTAGATATTTAAAAAAAAAGATGGTAGAGCTAGTTTTTCTTTTCTTCAATTATTGTAAAAAAACGATGACACTTAATTGTGCATACATCCTTAAAAGCTAGCCTCCCGTCAATTATTTGTTATTATTAGATAAAGTTTTATATTTTAAAAGTTAATTTAGAATTTTTTTCCTAACTCAATTTGCAAGTCATTTGATGTCTTGATTCTATTTTCCGGCATGCATATGACTTGGAGTTTCATAGCATTAAAGGTTTAATATATATACAATTGGAGACACCTTAGTTTATTTCAATATGTTTTCTGATAAGAAAGGTATGCATGCACACCTCTTTATTTTGATATGTGAAAATAAAAAAGGTTAAAAGGAAATTACAAATAACATAGGCCTTTCATTTTCATGACTAAAACTCTCTCTCTCTCTCTCTCTCTCTCACTTTTACTTCCATTTGGGAGAGAATTAAAATCTTTTTCTTACTTTTTTTTTGGTTTCATATGGAGAATATGAATAAGAAAGGTAATAGATAAAATTGTAATGTCAAGTCTATTATAAATGCTAAGTGGATTGAAATTAATAATAATGGAGGTTTATGTTATTTCGAAATCAAGAGAGGAGAGATATCTAACTTTTGTAGAACCTAAAGAGAAGGTTAGTGTAATTTGCCCATAAGCAATGTTGTTAAACTCGGATCGGATAGCGATTCTACTAAACTATTGGCTTAGGGGTCTACTGGTCAGATCAATCGAACCGTTCTAAAAAATCCACTGACATCAACATGATGACATGATTATTTTATATTTTTATAAGTTTTAGAAATATTGAAATTAAGTTCTTGGTTATATTTGGCCAATCATATGAAATGTTTCAAATATATTAGACTTACAATCAAATATGCTCCTAATAATTATATATAAAAATGTAAATTTGTGGCTAAAATATGTCCATTCTCCAAAACTACTTGAAAAACTAAATTAAAACAAATTAATGAAAGTTGGAATCACTTGTGCTAAATTGATAAGATGATAGGGATGAAAACATCTTAATTTAGAGAATGGAAAGTGAGTTATTTTAGTATTTACACTAAGTGGGTGGCATTTTCTTATTCCTAAATGAAAGTGTTACAATTCGGGTAACTCAAATTATGTTTGAAAAAAACAAGAAAGAAAAGATTGAGAACCAAGTCAACCTGTCAAACCGGGTCACTAGTTTAGCCGATTTTTGACGATTTTGACTAATTTTTGACAAAAGCAATTCTGTACTACAAACTAACATAGGAAGAAGTCCAGTTCATGATTAGACCAATCGAACAGGGTTGGTCTAGTTCGAGTCTAACAACACTACTCATAAGTTTTTAACAAACACAACTGCTGCCAAAAAAGAAAAATCCAAAAAAACATGCTAAGCACACATATCATCACCCTACTACCTTCCACCAACTCCATCTCTCCTTTTTAGCCACTCCGCATGTGCCTTTTTCCCTCCCCTTCATTCTTTCCTTCTTAACCCGAACTCGAAGCATCCCTTCCGGACCATTTTCCCTATCCCTTTACCCCACAGCAGCATCGCCAAATCCCCCTACCATTCATGCCATCTATCCTTCCAACCACTCTTCATATCTATAATAAAAAACAAATAAAAGGAAAACCTATATGATCAAATTTACTAGTCAATAATGATATGATAATTCTAGCAATTAGGTGGCTACCATCAAGTATCCTACATGATCGAATCATAAGATTATTCTTGTGTTGGGTCAACATTATTATGAAGATGAGTTCAAACATAAAAAATAATATAGCAACTCATGCCAAAGTCTTCCCCCTCCCACTTTTATATTTAGTTAGATACAATCAATTAAAGTTTTGCGTATTTATCCCTTGGCCATAAAGTTAATTTTTTTCTTCCCTATTTAACCATCTCGTACAATTAAGGATATTTGCCATTTAATCTGCCAAAACACAATTACATCTTTCTTTTCCTTTCTTGATGATCTATTCTTCTCATGGCTGTACATTTTAGTTCCAAGAGAATTTCTTGACGACCTTTTTTGGCAGTATTATATCTTAAATTTAAGAGACAACAACAAAGGGTTTGGTCAAATGACCTTGTATTTGAAAAAAAAAGTTTATTAACAAATGCATTAATAGTAAATTTGCATGATAGGAGAGCGGGAAGAATGGTTTGGGTGGTAAGGGAGGAAAGAGTGTAGTGAAATATCACGGGTTTGAGATACACACACACATAAGTAATAAAAGACCCAAGAGTTTCATCGTTCTATGTGTGACTTTCATCGTCCTCCCAGTGACTTTCCTTCCTATTTGTTTTGCGCATTGTGTAGACTTAAGTTATTAGACCTCTTCTACTCCTAAATCAAACTCAAGCCCTAATTCAGAGATTCAAAGGCCACCTCTCATCTTCTCTCTATATTTTACTTTGTCTTCATTCCTTTAATTCTCTCTCAGCAATGTAAGGTTAGATACAGATACCTCTTCTTCAAACTTTCTCACCGTTTCATATCTCTTCATCTCTCTCCTATTATTGCTCATATTTTGCATTTCCCAACCTCCTAAACTTTTCCTTCTACTTTTGTTCATTTTCTTTTTTTGGTCCTTTCCAAGCAAAATATTACATAGCATTTGGGCCCTTTGAAGGTTTGTAGCAGGGTTTAAATAGGTGTCCTTTTTTGTTTTTCTTAATTTTTTTGTTCATTTGCTTTCAGCTAGCCTAATATAATTCTTTTCTCTTCTCTTCTCTTCTCTTCCTGTTTCTCTCCCAATGGAATATTAGGTTGCATTTGGTTGTTTTAAAGGTGTACAGAGTCACTAATTTTTTCTTAAATTTTTTGTTCGTTTCTTTTCTATTGGCCTAATATAATTCTTTACTCTTCTTTTTCTGTTTCTCTCTAAGTAGAATATTAGGTAGCATTTAGGTGTTTTAAAGATCTGCGAAAGCACTGAATCGGGTTAGATTTGGTTTTTTGAGGAATCAGAAGTTTTTAAGTATTTTTTTTTATTTTCATAATTCTTTCTTCTCCTCTTCCTATTTCTTTGCATGTGAAATATTAGGTAGCATCTGGGTGTGCCACTTTTATCATTTTTTTGGTTTTTGATTTTATGATTTTTCTCTTTATAAATTTATGATGCTTAGTTTGGTGTTTTAAAATATCTGAAAATTAAGGGCATGAAGAACTAGTGATTTAGTGGTTTTTTTTTCTACTTTGTTTGCTTGTATTTTTTTCCCTTTCCCCTTCTACATTAGTGAAGAGCAAATTTTTACTATTTTTAAGGGAATTTTTAAAGAGTTGGTGGTTGTAGTGTTTTTTTATTCACCCCACTTTGTTTGATTGTGTTCTTTTTGCTACTTTGCTTAGTGATAATTTAGCTCATTTTTCATGCTCTCCTATTTTGTTGTTTAGCCTTTTGTCACTTGTATCTTCTATTTTTTTCCATTTTCTTGATTTTTTAATAATTTATTTAGCAATTTTTCCCTTTTTTATGATTCTGTGAAAAGGAAGCATTGGGAGTGTAACATGACAAAAGTCAGGAGTTTGCTAGCAAGCATTCTAATATTCACCACCTTGAGAATCAATTAGCGGCTTGGACAAGAAACAAGTTATTTATCTTTATGCTCAAATCCCATCTCCAAATCACGATCACGTTTGTTAAGGATCCAATCTTCATGCAGAGTTGTAAAAGAACAGCAATTTCCTATATTTGTTGATGTTTGGATTTGTTACATTTTGTAATTTTGCTTTTGTTTTCTTCTTTTTATGTATTTATTGTTCTTTCTATATGTGTAATCTGTAAGGACCCAAATTTTACTTACTTTATTTTATTTTACTGGGTTATTTAATTATTTAATTATCCGTTTTCTCCAATTAATTTATTTCATCCATTTTAATTTCATTTGCATGGAACAATGTCTCATTTTATATTTTAAAAAGTTTCGCTAGTAAAATTAATTTTTCTGCGGCTCGTTTAGTAAGAAATAGCGATTACGCGTTTTTCGAGACCAAGTTCGATCCGAGAGTGCATTAATCTTGAAGAGTTAAGGATGATCAATGGTAGTCTAAGAAAAGTTAATTGAGGGATTAGATGTGAGAAAGTTAAATTAAGCTCAATTAGGAGCATTAATTGCTCACTATTCAATTGTTGACTTTTGGGTACCAAAGCACCTTTATGTCATTCTTCCTTTCACTCCATCAAATCACCAACCAACCACACAAAACCCGTCTTCTTCCTCTCCTTCTTGGCCAGCTCTCCCTTCACCGATTTCTACCAAAAATTTCAGCTAGCTTGTCTTCCATTTTGCTCCAAGAAGACACTCCAAACTTGATTCTTTTCTTGGTTCATCACACAAGCTTGAAGGGTGACCTGAAGGGGGAAGGAACTTTGGTGGTTTAAACCTTATACACTAGTGGTTAGTTTTCAACTCTTGGAAGCAAGGTAATCCCCCAAGCTCTCATCTTTTCCTCTCAACTTATAGTAGTTAGTTGGTTATATCTAGTTAGTTTTTGGATTGTTGATGGGTTTATAAGAACCTTGACACTAGGTAGAGGACTTGAGGTTGGCTTCATAGGTAGAGGTCTTGAGGATTATTATGTGTTTACTTGTTTGTTTGGTGCTTGTTTTGAGGAATTATGGCTTAGTTTTGGTTGGAAAGTTGAAAAGAAAGCTTGAAGAATGGTAAAGGCTTGCTGTCCGAATTTTGGGCTGGTTGAATTCCTCATGTTAATTTCGAATTTGGTTGTTGTTTTGGTGCTATAATGTTTGTTATATGATGATGTTTATGTGTGTTAAATATCTCCCAAAAAGCTTTACAATTGGTTGAGTTAAAGTAGGGGAAAGTGAGCTTGCAAATCTGTAAAATTTTCTGATCAGGAGACCAAACCAGTGCACACATTTCAGCCCATAACTTTTTGTCCAGGAGTCAAAATTGCATGCCGTTTGTAGTATCTGAAACTAGACTCTGAGGGCTTTCCAACAGTATAAAATGCACCTCCTAATTCATTTTCTATGAGCCGTAGTGAACCAGCAAAGATGACTGATTTTCCTCACTGTTTTCATCCGAGAAACAAGTGTAGCTGCAGTTTGTAACTCATTTTCACCTATCTTGCCAAACGAATTTTAAGAAAGTTTCTTCTAGTAAATTTTAGAATTTTGAATCTAGTTTTCAACACCACAAACCACGTGAAATTTTGAGTTCTGCAGCTTTAGTTATGACCAGATTTTGAAACCCTGTCAAGTACTTCAAAACTGGAAATTTCGTGAAACAGATTCCAAAATCAGCTTTCCTAAATCTATTGTATCTTGGAGTAGGAAGGTCCAAATTGAGTTCCATTTGTTGCGTTTGAAACTAGACTTGGAGTTCTTTCAATGAAATTTCAAGGTCTGATTCTATTTCTATGAAGTTTTTCGAATTTCCAAATTTTACTAAAACTGCAAGCCTGTTTTGCTCTGTCTTGTCTGGAACAGTGACTTTGAGCTAAGATTTGAATGATTTTGAATTGGAGTCTGGGAAAAGTGTCTTCTAGAGAGTTTTATCACATTGATTCTAGTTTCCAACGGTATAAAGTTTACAATTTTTGGACTTACAGAACTCGAGATATGATTTTTCCAAATAGTGTCGCACCAAGTTGGAAATTTTCTGATTTCAAACAAAGTACTCTTTTAAGAACTTTCAACCTTCCTTTGAGATTGTTAGTTCGCTTCAAATTTGATTCATAGTTGGATACAAGGTCTCTTTGAACATTAGGCCTTCATTTTGAATCTTGGTTTCCAAAGGATTAAACTTCCCTTAATGTGTTTTCTTGGTTGCTTAACTTTCTTAGATAATTGCACCTCACCTTATACTTGAGAAATGGATTTCAAACCCTAGTCTTATACCCTTGATTTTCATGAGATTGAATCCTAAAAATGGAGCATTTTAACTAGAGTAATTCTTGGAGAATTTCACTAGTTTTAAACTCAAAACTTGGAATTGTTAGCTTTAACATTTACTATGGAAATGAGTGGAGTTTTAATGAATTCTAACTCCATTAGTTTAGAAAATGCGAACGTTCCTTATATTTTTAAAACTTGGACGTAAGACTAGAAGTTGTGAAAGATGAAAACCATTCTCTCTTTTCTCGATTTTCGTGCCGAAAGTATATATGATACTTTGTTTTGGAATTGAGATTACTTGTCATGACTTGAATCAAAAACACCCCTTTGAATTCTCTTTGAGCATTATTTCAATAATTTAGCGAGAAAATCTCTTTTAACTTGACTCGACTTGTGACCTTAAGAGTGGGTAGTAAGAAAATATTTTTCTTTATAACCTTGGTCCAGTACCCAAGTAATCGTGATTGTGCATGTCTCAGGTGGTCACGAGAATGCTGAAGAGCTCATCTGACTTCTCGTTTTGCTCTTGTTTTGCCTTGACTTTGGGTGAGTGTTAAGTGCATGCTCAATGTTACTATGATTGAATTGCTATTTATACAAGTGTTATATGATGCATGAACTTGCCGAGACGAGAGTGTACTTTACCGCCCTCGTCCTCTCTTTTTCTTGATTACATGATACTTGTTAAATGAATATATATGACTTGCATTTATACATGAACATGTTTAACTCGTGAGTACTGAGCGGAAGCATGTACCACACCCTATTCAGGTGGGAGGTGTCTCTCATACCGACTCAGTGCTATGATCGATTCTCTGAGAGGAAGCATGTACCACACCCTATTCGGGTGGTAGGTGCCTCTCATACCGACTTAGAGCCATAAACAATTCTAAGTCGATTGGAGCGATATCTCATCGACCACTTATACTTCTGGGGACACTCCAACCCATTGGCTAACCTCGTAACTCGAGCCAGCAAGGGCTTGATCGAGAAGTTTGGTGAACCATGGAAAGTTGTATAGGTTGATCTTTTGAGATCTTGTTTTGGCATACTTGATTAGTATTGCCATCTCATCCATGTTTGGTTCCAGATCCAAGAGGGTGTTATGTTGGATAGAGGAAGTAAGTGGAGCATTACGGTCATGTTATTACTTGAGTTGACGGAGAGTCAACCCCAGATGGTTTGAAGCGGTCGAGACGTGGAAATAGCTCCTGAGAGCTCTTGGATCATTCCTTGTGTGTTTATTTCCTACTTGTGCATTTAAATGAAAGTTCATGTTAAAGATGCTTTCAAACATGCTATTTGATTAATTGGTCCTATGTGCTTGCTTGCTTGCTTGTTTTCTTGGCCTCACTGAGCGTTAACTCATCCCTTTAAGTTTGTTTTCCTTAACAGGCTTTGGAGGTGGAAAGTGGAGTTCCTAGACTAGCGACTTTTGGTTGAAGATAGTATACTTATGTATGTTATTAGAGACCATTAAAGTGTAAATTTTGTATATTTGGGTTTTGTGGTTTGTAATCATAAATGCTATACTTGGAAGTTTCGAGCTTGTATATTCGAAATACTTCTTAATTAAGTCGATGGTTAATTTGTGATCCTTTATTAAGCTTGAATGAGTGCGTGAGTCTTGACGAGAGTTGGATAGGTGTTCTGCTGATACCCTAGGGTTCGGCCTAAGGAGAGGTGGGGGCGTCACATAATCTAGATATATTCTAGCGGCATGTGTTGGTATATTAAAGGTTTCAACTTTTATTGCATGTTTTGTGTCAGATATTTGGGTCAAATTGCTTTTGTTGTTTGACACTGTGATACATGAAGGAAATTCTACACTTGTTGTCTATTGGTCTTGTATAGAAATAGGATCTTTTATGTGTTTTTCCTTTTTCTTTTGAAGGAATAGCAATTTGAATTTGAGACTAAACTTACTTACAGATGAACATATATGAAGTGAATGTCTATACCAAGTTATAAAGTTTGAGACTTTGGGTTTTAAGTATGGTTATTAGTCTTTGCATTAAGCTGTTGTTAGCATAGAAGATGATATTCAATTCTTTATGGGACACATAACTTTTATAAATGGAAACTTAATAGTAGAAAACAAAGTGGATGAGTAGTAGGCATTTTAGTTTGTCGTACTGCTAAATCTTTTGCTTTATGATTTCTTACACTGGTTACACTAGGGTACATGTTCATTAACCTATTCATGATCAAAATGCCAAGGATGACCTTTTATGAGATGTCTTCAAAATTATTCTAGGATAAATTGTCTTTGGATATCAAAACCTTGTCAATAATGGGACAAACTTGTGCTATATGGATCCTCTTAGTACAAGCTTGTTACTTTGTAGAATTATTAAAATCTTGTCAATAATTGTTCTATAAATGTGCAACTGTTGCATATGCATTTTGTAGAATTGTTGAAATCTTGCTCAAAATTTTCCTTAAATTTGGGAATTATTTGTTACTATTGTGGTCAAGAAACGTATAGCTTTCCTAGGTATGATTGCCTTATATTTTCCTTCTCTCCAAATAGGTTTTATTACTTGGGAATAAATTGGTTATGCTATTGGTCTTCTTTGATTAATATTTTATGTTTGTTGTAAAGCCTGTTTTGCTCTTTCGATTAAGGATGCTCAGTATCTACAAATGTTCTGACCCTCGACAATGAAGCCAAGGAGGTATTCCAGGATTTTTTTGTATTGTGATTTTTTTTATTATTCATACTTATATAGTTTCTGCTTATGCCCCTATTTTTTTAAACTCTCGAATGCCAGACTGAATGATCATGTAGTTGAATAGCTTGAAAAGAAAGAAGCTGTTGTGCTTTATATGTGTATTCTTTTTTATTAGAGAACTGTTTTATTAGATTTCATTCTTAGTTTATGTGTATCATGTAGTTACTATTAAAGAACTCAACTCCAGCTACTTTGTATTGGAAAAGTTGTTGATTAATATGGTTCAATTGCCATTTCAGTCTATACGTGGTTCTTTTTCTTAAATGTATTAATGGATTATGATATTGTATGTCTTTTTTCCCTTCTATATTAATATGTTCTGCGGATTACCATTTGTAACCGTCAGATTCTTTTCTTACAACCATTGGTCTTAGTCTTTGGAGAAAAGCTATATCCATGGCATTTTGCATTTTCTTTTTGTTATGCTGATTTTATTCCAACAAATTCAGCTTTTTATGTTGTGCTTCTACTCTTAATCCAAAATCGAACTATGGTTGGAAAAATGTATCCATAGCACTAGAAGATTGACATTTAGCAACTGGTTGCAATTCTTTAGTGAATCAAACTTGCCACAAAATTGATGTTTAGTCACTGGTTGCATTTATCAACCTCTGATAATAAATGTTTCAAGTGTTTATTTCCTTACTTTGGTGTCCTTTATCTTTTTTTTCAAACTAATATTTAGTCATTGAGATTTCTTTTGTAAATAGTTTCTACATGCAACAAAAATTACAAGAAGCTTATTTCCAAAAACTATAATTAAAGATTTATTCCTTTCAGACTTTGCGAATAATCAGGCATGCATTTTGCATATAAACCACTATTCTATTCCTTCATATATTTTTCTTTGCAATTTAAATAAAATTGGGTAGGGCATTTTACATTTCCACCATGTGAACCACATTTATGCCTCCTAGTATACATATATATATATGTATGTATGTATGCATGTATGCATATATGTATATGTATACATATGTGCATATGTGTGTATTTGTATATACATATACATACACGCCATCGCACCCTGGTTTCCCTCTTTCCCTGCAATCCTTCCCCAACAACTCCTCATCCCTTGCTTTCCTCCCTGTCACCCTCCTCCCACTTATAGCCCCTCCTTTACTAGATTATAATATTCTCTAACTATCCTCTTCAATCATTGTTTATAGACTATTTCACTACACTCAAATATATCAGATTTAGTATTTAACAATTCAATAACTTAATGAATTCAGACTTCAAATTTCATATTTCAATTTTTAGATTTCAGTTTTATCAAACACATCCTAAGACAAGCACAAAAAAAGAGAGCAAATAATCACCAAATCAACTATATAACCACCCAAAAATCTTCTATTAACTCAAATCAAATTCAATTCTCCCAAAAAAAGAACAAAAGAATAAAATAGTCATCCTTTTAAACTAAAAGGCATCACTTCGATGTCAAATCACTAGATAATTTTTGTTGTTATAATAAAATTGAAACAATATATAATGCCAAATCTATGGTCTATAATCATTTTTAACTCATTCATTGAATAAATATCAAAATTTCCATATAGTACTTTTTGTGGCTTTTGCAGTGAATTGATGCCTTTGTGAATATAGAGGAACTAAGAAAATTGTGGGGGAAAAAGAGAAACATAGTAGAGAAAGATAGAGACTAAACAAGATAATTGAAAAACAACATAATTTTAACTAAGATTGGGGGTTGAAAGGTCATTGCTACATAGATCGAATAATAAGTCCAAATGAACCATTAAGACTAAATACCATTTTCCAAACTAAGATTGGGAGTTAAAAGATCATTGCCATGTAGATCGGATAACAAATTTGAATGAATCATTTTAGCTAAATATCATTTTCTAAACTGAATAGAAATATCCAAACACCATGTAGAAATATCCAAAACCATAAATATCTAAACAACCATCGTAAGATATATGTATACACACACACTAGAGGGGTACCTTGGCTATGCCTTGCATAGCTTGGGCCGCCTAATAGCTTAATTGAAACATATAGCAACATATTTTTTTAGTATATAATAAATAGAAATACAGGAAAAAAAGTAAACACCAAAACAATTAAAATGATTGCAGCTCCAATTCCAACTTGTGATTGTGAATTCTCCTTTCTCTTTCTCTCTCTTTAGGGTTTCTGGCTTTGGGGCCGTCTGTCTATCATGGCGGCTTTCAAGTCGTCAGAGCTATCTATGAATGGTGATCCATCACCACCAACAAGGAGCTTTGCGGCGATTTTGTCTTCGAATAGCAACTCTGTGGATTTGTTTGACCCTGGTACAATATCTATGCATAGAGGAGAACCTGCTCTTCAAATGTTAAGCAAGCGATGATGCAATTAGCACAACCTTTTCACAATGCATTGGTTGGTAGATTTGCATTTAGTAGGCCCCCTATAGATGTTATTAGGAAGTTCTTTCTATCAGTAAGACTTTAGGGTGAGTGCTCAGTCGGATTATTAGATGCTAACCATGTCTTGATTCGTCCTACTCTAGAAGAGAATTATACAAGATTATTTGTCAGAAGAACATGGTTTGTCCAAAGCTCACCTATGATGGTTTCAAAGTGTTCTATGGATTTTAAGGCCAACAAAGAAATATCGATTGCACCTGTTTGGGTGGTTTTCACCGAAGTGCCTATACTTTTTTTTTTTGGTAAAAATCAGCTGAATAAGCTTGCTTTTATGCTGGGGAACTTACTTAAAATTGATTCAGCTACAAGAGACATTATTAAACATCCTTTGGTTGCAAGGCTATTAATTACGGTTGATGTTACGTAACCTCCGGTGAAAAGGATTTGGATTGGAGATGATGAGTATGGCTTTTGGCAGAAAGTAGAATTCAAGAATTGGCCAGCTGTTTGTTCTTTTTGCAAAAGGTTTGGACATGAGGAAAGCGATTGCTTTAAGAAGAATCCATTTTTAAAACCTCAAAAGCAGGTACAGTCTCTTGAACAAGCTCCTATGGGGGACAAACAAGCTAAGGTATATATTCCAAAAGCCCAAGTTGACAAAGTAAGGCTATGGTGGCAGAGGAGGGTAATGATGTGAGGGTTATGTCACAAGCAAGAAATCCTGGCATAGTAATTTGTGATCCTGAGGTTAGTGTTGATCAATTCCATCACAATGAGTTTGGGCATATCGTTATGTCGAGCAAAATCCTAATGTACCTTTGCTAACATTATTGGGTGCGAGTGCTTCAGTAGAGGTCTAGGGTGTAAAATAGTTTCGAAGGATCTAGATTCTGCTAAGTTGGTTTCGGAAGAGAATTTAGTAGAGGGGATTCTCATGGATATTGATTTGGAGAGTGATGTTGGTGGAGTGGGGGTGAAGCCAAGTTCAAATGATGGGATGGTCGAACATGGTCGCACGGATTTGGTTGTGGTATCAAAACAGCAGCTACAGGTCTTTAATTCTTTTGGTATTCTTGCAGGGATTGAAGAGGATGAAGTTTTGCCAAAATCTAGGATTTGAAGAAGGGCTGATTCGCTTAGTCTAATCTAGGATTTGAAGAAGAGTTGATTTGCTTAGTCTGTCGCGAGGTGGCGAAGATCAACATTTGTTGTATCATAATTTACATAAGGTGAAAGGTCAATTGTCAAGCCGAATGGAGCAATCTGGTCAAATTGATAAGAAATTCTTTTTTTTCTATTGTGATTGATGAAATAGTTATGCAGCTTATAAATCAATTGGATACAAAGGGAGTGAACAAGAAACCATGCAGGCCTCCAAAGTCAAGTAAGAAATGCATGCAAGGTGTTGAATCTCAAGTTCATTATGATCTTCATTCTTATGTTAAGTCTAATTAATTTTCTTGTTTGGAATATATCGGGTGTATCTAGAATGGATTCACTTAGGTATTTAAAAAAAAATGGTCCATGGTTATAATGTTAAAATTCTTGTGTTATTGGAACCTATGTCAGATGATGTTCAATTAGGCTTTGTTCAGCATTTTTTAAAGTTTCAGTCGGCTTCTTTGTTTGTTAAAGGAAGTATTTGGATTCTTTGGGATCTTGCTCTAAATATTTCATTTAATACACTAGCAAACCAATTGATAAATATGGAAATTAGAGTCTCTTCTAGGTTGCAATTTTCTTTCTCGGCTATCTATGCTAGATGTACTAGAGTTGCTAGGAGACCGCTTTGGAATGCTTTAGAAAGCTTGGCGGGTTCAAGGCAAGGACCATGGATGATTGCCGAAGACTTTAACGTCATTTCTAAAGCCTCAGAGATATTAGGAGTGTCATCACTAAATGTTTGAAACATGGAGGAATTTAACCTAGTAATGTTTAATTGTGGTTTAGCCTCAATGGATTTTGAGGGGCCTATATACACTCGAACAAATGGGATGGTTTGGCAACAATTGGATAGGGTGCTAATTAATCAGGATGTCAGGTGGCATCTTCGTTTAGGTACTGATATGTATGGTTGTGGCATCCGGAATTCTCAAAGGTAGTTAAAAAAACATGGGAAGACTCTATTAATGTGCATAATATGCAAGATTTTTTTCAAGAAATTAATCTATGTTCAAAGAAAGCTGTTGATGTGGAATAAAGAGGTCTTTGGACATATTACTCTTAGGATGAACGAGTTGGAAGAGGTTATGAGTGACAAGGAGAAGGAGTATGATACAAATAAGGATATGTCATCTAAAATAGCATATCATAAAGCCAAGGTAGCAATGTATGAACCAATTAGCTATTGAATGTGATTATTAGCGACAAAATTCAAGAATGAAATGGATACAAGTGGGAGATGTGAATACAGCATTTTTCCATTCCATTGTCAAGCAGCAAAGGAATTCAAACTTTATTTCTTGAATATGTGATTCTTCAAGGCAATGGTTAGAGGATGTAGAGCTTATCAAGGGTTCGGCAGTGGATTTCTTTGAGAATTTATTTCATTCGGATAGGAGCATTAACAGATAGCCAAAGATGGATTCAATTGTCACAGGATGATAATAAGAGTTTGATTACTATACCTAGTTTGGAAGAGGTACATGAGGCTGTTTTTTTCGATTAATGTTGACAGCGCTCCTAGCCCTGATGGTTTTGGATCGGATTTTTAGCAGGTCTATTGGGAAATAATCAAAGGGGATCTACTGGTGGCAATTCAGGATTATTTTAAAAGGGGAGTATTTACCAAGAGGCATTACTAGTACGTTGATTGTATTGATACTAAAAATGGAGAGGGCATCAACAAAGGTGGGACTTTTAGCCTATTAGTCTATGCAACATTAGTTCTAAAATCATATCTAAAATCATGACTAATAGGTTGACAAAAATTTTGCCCAAATTAATTTCCCCAAGACAAACCGGTTTTGTCCCTGGGCGACAAATTATTGATAATATTCTAATGATTCAGGAACATGCAAACGAGATTGATAGAAGATTAGCAGTGCCAAACCTGATGTTAAAACTGGATATGTAGAAAGCATATGATAGGATGGAGTGGTCTTTTTAATCATTGTGTTGAGGACATTCGGCTTCTAGGAAAATGCAGTAGATTTGATTTTTCATCTCATGTCCAATGGTAGGTTTTCAGTTTTAGTTAATGGGGAGCCAGCAGGTTTTTTTCGACGTACCTATGGTGTCCATCAAGGGGATCTTATTTCACCTGCATTGTTTGTGTTGATTGCAGAATTTTTTTGGTAGGGGATTGCACTTTTTGTTTCAACAAGAGAAACATAGATTTTTTCAGGCTGGAGGAGATAAAATTCCGTATCTGACTTTTGCAGACAATATCATCATTTTTACTAGTTTCTCGAAAGGAAACTTCGAGGCCATTAAAGGTTTTTTTTTTTTGATAAATATCAACGATATTTCGGGCAAAAAATTAATTACGATGGAGACTGCATTTTTTTTGTGTTCCTTCATTGGTGTCCGAGGAACGAGTTGGATTGGTATTGACTATACTTCGTTTTCAATGTCAATTTTTCCTTTTGTTTATCTTGGTGTATTGATTACTGAGAACGGCCTTCCTCGATCCTTTTTGATGAAATTCTTGCAAAGGTGCATGCGTGAGTCTTTCATTAGAGTACGAAGTTATTGTCCATGGGAGGTAAACTAATTCTTATAAGACATGTTTTGAATTCAATGCCAATGTATCTTTTACAAGTTCTAAAGCCTCCTAAGGCTATTCTTATTGCTTTGGGGAGGATTTTTAATTCTTTCCTTTGGGATAAAACACAAGAGGCTAAAAGGATACGTTGGACAGCTTGGGAGAGGGATTGTTTTCCTACTAATGAGGGTGTTTTGGGGGTTAGATCATTGGGTGATATGGTTAAAGCCTTTTCTTTGCAAGCTATGGTGGCGTTTGCATCAATGGCGTTCTATATTGTCGGATTTCATGTTTTCGAAATATATTGGAGATCAACACCCATTATTAGTTGAAACATACAAGCCTATGGGTACATGAAAAAGGTTGCTAGATGCTCCGAGGGTGGTAGAGGCTCAGATTCGATGGAGTTTAGGGGCTAGTATGGTGAATTTGTGGTTTGATATTTGATGTGGGGATGTTCCTTTAATTCAGGTGGCCCGATGGATATGGAACGCCCCATTTTTTGGTAGTAGAGTTTTATGGGCAGGAAGGATAATATGTTGACAGGTTGAAGCAATGGTTACCAGATCAAGTGGTTTTTCAGATTTTGTTGATAGCCTTTGATCCTCAAGTTAAGGATGAGATCATATGGTTCCTTCGACAATGGGGAACTTTTCTTTGCATTTAGCATGGGAGTTGATTGGACAAAGGAAAAGTAGTTCTTTGATAAATTAAGTTGTGTGGAATAATCCTATCCCTCTAAAAATTTCTGTTTTCACATGGAAACTTTTATGCAATTTTATTCCTTTGGATTCAACAATTTGTAGAAGGGGCTTACCTTTGGTGTCTAGATATTCATGTTGTCTGGAAGAGGAGTAAACGCTGACACATCTTTTTGTTAGTGGTCCGATTGCAATGGAGGTTTGGAGTTACTTTGCTAATATGTTTGGCATTCTTTCGTTGCCTTTTGAGGGCGTATCGATGCTATGGGTGGCATGGTATTCGTCTCTTGGCCGTATTCCAGTAAATCATATTAGATGTATAATTCCTTTAGTAGTGATCTTGGTTTCTTTGGAAAGGAAGGAATAAAGCTAGGTTTGAAAGGGATCAAATTTTTGGCTCAACAGGTGATTTTTGAGGTGGAATGGTTTTTGCATGAGTTAGGGCAAGCTAGATAGTTTTCTAAGGCACAGTTTTATGGAGATTTGGATTGCTATTGGGCACAGTTTTATCTTAGTTGTGCCTCATAAGGTGCAGATTTTTTCTGTTTCTTGGAAAAAGGCCTCCTAGAATGCAATATAAATTAAACATAGATGCTAGTGTGGTGAATGGTAGGGCAAGTAGAAGGTGGGGTGCTACATGGTTCGGATAGTAGACTTATTTTTGCCATTTTATAAGGAGTTTGGGGAGTTTGATGTCTTGCAGGTAGAGAGTTAGCTTTATTGGAAGGACTACAAATGTGTGCTGAAAGACATATTCAAGGGATCAAGGTGGAGATAGATTTTGCTGTGTGGTATCGCTGATTAAGTCTGGAGGAATTGAAGGATGGCTGTTTTGGTAATGTGTTGCGAAGGATTAGAGGGTTTTTGGTTGCATTATCAATCTCTATTGAGCATGTATTTCGTGAAGCAAACATAGTTGTGAATAGGTTGGCGGTTCTGAGTGGTCATTCTAGTAAGGTTTTTGAGTCATATCAGTAGTTGCCTAGAGAGGTTGGAGCATGTTTTAGCTCTAGATGCTAGGGAGTTCCCCATCAGTTAGATGTGTTATGTTTAGTTATTTGATTTCTGAAAATTGTAAGGCTTATCTTAAAGTCATTGTAATTTTTTATTTTATGGAATAAATAAGGGGGTGCTGTCCTCCCCGAGTTTCGGTTTTTGGCAAAAAAAAATCAAAACAATTAAAATTTGTTATGAAGAGAAATTCCATCTATGAAATTGGCCATCTTCCTCGCCCTTGATTTTATAAGGAATGAAATTAGCCCCCTAATTATTCTGATTTGGTCAAAGAATTTTGAACCTGTATTATGTGACATGATGACACCAAAAAAGGAGAGAAAATAAATACACACTTTAATTGAAATTAAACCAAAGGTAGTCGATTGAGTTTGCAATTTCTCTTAAGTGAAAGTGAAGAATCATATTATGATTATGGGAAATAGGTAAAAAGGGATCTATCAAATCCATCACCAATCTTGAGATTAATGAAGGAAGGCATTAAAGTAAGTGTACGGTTAAGTACAATTGGGAAAAAAGAAAGCTGATTTTCTATGCAACTCTAAAAAATGATTTATAGTACAATAAGAAAAGAGACATTAATTGATCATATAAAGGAGTTGTTTAAATGTAAGAGTTGAGTGAGGTACTAATTAAACATAATTAATCAATATCCAAGAACTAAAAGTTCTTCATTAATCTGTAAGACTTGATCCTATAATCATAAATTAGACAACACATAAAAGCAGTAAAAATCCATATGGTTAAGCAAATGATCTGTAGTGAAAATCTTATGTCTTAACCCATACAATAGATATTCTGTCTTGACTCATCAAAGCAGAAGTGGGGAAATAAAAAATGAAAAAAAAATCACAACTTCCTCAAACAAGAGCTATGCCACGTGTTAAAAAATTGAGATATTACAATAAACTCCCATGTCTTAGATAGAAAACCCATTGGCTTCAAAAAGAACGACATAAGGATTAGACTTGTTTGATTTGGCATGAACAAAGGAACAAAAAAAATATGCAAGGGAGTAAGAAATATTACCGTCATTCCACTTGTCAAGTTATTAGGAAGTCATGTGGCAAGAAAGAAGACAAAGAACTAAACCTCCCTTTCTTGTTACGGTATTCGCAGTGGTTTACACTCTCTAAAATGTAATCTACATGTCAGGTCAGCATTCTACTATTTCCACTTTTATTACACTTTCATTCACAATGGATTACACTCAACACAGTATAGTAACATGATCCCACAATCAAATCAAATATTTATTTTTATAATGTACATCTCTAATCTCTCATAAATAAATAAGATTAATTTTTTAAAATAATCACATTTTTTGAAAAATAAATTATTAACTTTCATTAAATTTTTTACCTTTTAGATTTTTTATTTTCTAAAAACTAATATTATTAATTTGTGATTTTCAATAATATATATTTTTCTGTCCCTCAAAAATATTAATATTTTTAGTAATTATTTTTGGTGGAATACCAGAAAATGAAAATTTGGGGTAATTTGAAATTTTTGTTGGTTTTGATTTTGTGAAGATGATGAATTTTCTATGTTTGAAGCATTAAACATATTCCTAAAACTATTAAAATTTTCATCCATAATGAGAAAATAAGAACACTTTGAGGAATTGTTTAAGTGGTTGAAAGAAATGAGTCATAGAGTATAAGAAATGAAGAAATATGAGGGTGAGAAATGAAAAGAAAGTATCCCTTATTTAAAGAAAAAATTTAGGACTTTAGGCAAATTTTTTTTAATAAAAAGAAAAAAAAGTGAGCAACGATCATCAAACAATGGTCCAATTGATTTGATAAAAAAAAAAATAGAAAAAGCCCACAGTTGGACCCAATCAACAAAGCATTACATGCATCATTAATATGATA
This sequence comes from Coffea humblotiana, assembly GCA_023065735.1. Lineage (NCBI taxonomy): Eukaryota > Viridiplantae > Streptophyta > Magnoliopsida > Gentianales > Rubiaceae > Coffea > Coffea humblotiana. The sequence continues at coordinate 20,318,053 of CM041211.1, forward strand.
CAACGCCGTTTGGAGCCACCCTTATATAAAATGTGTGTTGTGTATGTATGTGTGTGTGTATATATATATATATATATAAAACAACAACAATAAACATTTTCTCAAGTATAGTTTAAACGTGAAGTACCCAAACACACCTTAAATTTTTTGAACAAGACGTATTGCACTTCATTCAACGCCGTTGGAGCCACCCTTATATAAAATATGTGTATATATATATATATAATAACAACAGTAAACATTTTCTCAAGTATAGCCCAAACGTGAAGTACCCAAACACACCTTAAGTTTTTTAAAATATGTGTATATATATATATAATAACAACAGTAAACATTTTCTCAAGTATAGCCCAAACGTGAAGTACCCAAACACACCTTAAGTTTTTTTAACAAGACGTATGCACCAATGCGTTACATAGTCCGAAAAGTTGAAAAACGAAAGTCGTCGTTGAATTCATTTCCGTACTATTGCAATGATGCCGCATATAGATCGAAAAACAGATTGAAGCATTTTGTTTACCAATCTAAAATTATACAGGACAAGCAAATTCTAGCTCATTGAACAAATTGTTACTCCATTTTTTAATAAATAAGATTGAGGGAATCTGATCCTCAGTCATACAATGAGATCTCGATTCACACTACATTCCTCCAAGCTTCCTCCCCACTAGCATTCACCAAAAAAAAAAAATCTGTACCCTAACTCCCGGCATCCAAAAAAAGCATGCACAGAAACACGGAGAGAATAGAGAATCTCTAATATGTAATAAAGCATACATAGGACAGTTAGACCTACTACAAACTCATAAACTCGAAGGAAAAGAAAAACATAGACACCTGTAAGAAAAGCAAACTAATTGTGCTCTAGGAGTATAATTAATTGCAAAATCTTGCCCAAAGCCAACCACCAATTCTTACTCATTGCATTCTTTATGTTAACTGTACTCCTGCGCAGAGTAGGAAGGAAAAGGAAGGAAGGGATATGAACGGTCCCTAAACCTTTCTTTAAGTTGCAACTAGCAGCAACATAGCTCATATGTAAGTTGACAAACACTCCCATCCCGACTACCGCACCAACCATTCTTTCCAGACCAGTTCTTTCAGCATATTTCGTGCAATTCCAGATCACACAGACACGACCCAGCTTTGATCAATTCCTGTTCCAGATATTTCCGGTAATTCATCCACCATCACCCTGGTTTCACATATGCAAAGTAACCATTAATTCTTCATTAGAAACTCTGGAAAGAGCACCAGGGTCATCCAATTAGACAACTAGGTCATGCTCTCATCAGAAAGTAAATACGGCAGTAAATTTTCTTCTTTGAACATGCACCCAGATACAAGTGCAAAAGTATGGCTCTTGATTGAACTGCTGGAATTATCTCTACTTCATTGTCAGCTATCTTCTTTTATCCCCTCGGCCATATGGATACACCTCGTAACCTTAAACGAAGCAAATTGACACACTATAAAAGCAGCATCTGATCAAATCTAATTGCAACAATCTCTATACCCGTTTCAGATGTCCTGCAAGGACCATCAGTCTTCATAAAATAACAGATTCAGAGAAGTTAACGAATTTTTTTATCTTTGTGAAACCAAATTTTCAACTAATGGAAACATCAAAGATGTACATGAGAAATACATTTGGCTATACGCGAATCCTGGAGAGACTTTGTTTATAGATGTTTCATGTTAGGAATCAACCAGGTGTCCCAAGGCTACACACCTGACCAACTCAATTATTTGTACCACTGGCTCTGAAGGTTTTTTTCAAACACACCTGCATCACACTCACATGAAAGCAGAGATTCCGCATTCCACAAGCGACAACGATAATGGATACCACAGAAGATTTAGGCACATAGCTCCATCTCCCCAAAATGGCACTACAGGTTCCCACCAATAGTCTGTCACATTCATATCTACCCTAAAGCTCAAATCAAAGGTTGAACCGTAAAATTAACTGATAAATCACAATTCTTACAGAGCAGGAGCAGAATTTCTGCCATTGCCAGTCCAAACCACACCTCATACAGATCTATACCTTGACGTACTTGTCCAAACCGCGTCTTAATATGGATTTATACCTTGACATACTTGTCCACATAGCCCTACAGAATAAGATTAGACAAACAATGGCATGAATTAACACAAAAGAGACAAATGATCTGATTGAATAATGAAGGCGAGGGACAGAACATACACATGCACATATTAGATTTGAACAAATTATTGGAAATCCTAAATTCTTTAAACACCAATCATACATTTAACCACCTACACAACTCCACAGATATCAACACAAGGAGAACTATTATTGGTAAACTTCGTAACTTAATAATGTCCAAGAAAAGGTACAGATACAAATACTAACTCTTAGTCATAAGCATGTTACATCTTTTAACAAGAAAAAAGATGCCAAAGAGACACACAGCATCCGAAATCCGTATATTCTGGAAGAAACAGCAAACTATAGAAAGGAAATATGCTGATGTAAGCTGGAATATACTAATTTTCATGGTCAAGTGCCGAACAAATTGAATCAATGAACTCATGAACACAGCTTAGCATTGAAGAAAATGCATTACTTGTTTTAACATTTAACACAAGCATCAGTCCTAATTCGGATGCTCTAACCCACTGAGATCTAAAAGTAAAAGGGTATACTAACATGGTCAAATCAATGTAGTATTTTTCACAACTTCACCTCCTAAAAGGATAAAACCAAGCATAATTTTTACTAACCTACAATACATTATTTCACTATCCATTTACTTCAATCCTGAGTTAATTCTTGTAAGTTTACCAACCTAAAAAGTAAACTATACCCCCAACAATCAATTTGAAGAAAGAAAACTATTATTGGACTTTCCAGATGGCAATTCCTCCCCCAGTCCCTTCTAACGAAAATAAAGATTCAATATATGCCATTGACACTACAAATATTCAATATCATCAAATAACAGCAAGGGACATACCATCACGAGCTTAGTCAATTTTCTTTGTGATGAGTCAATGTAGTGATCAATCTTTGCTTGAGATTTGGGGATATGGTGGCTTTTCATAGCTCCAGACACCCTGTCAACAGTTTTCTTGACAATAGTCTTAAATGCCTCTTTACTCATACTGCCCTGGCGCCACGACGGCTTCAGAACTTCCTTCACAAAATCTGCAAGGGCAACTTTGAACAGCTTCATTGATCTGGAATCCTTGCTCTTCTTGCTTTTCCCAGGTGCCTTCACCTGATCAATCTCAACCTCTCCTGCAGCAGTCTCTGCAGCATCATTCAAATTACTTGGGCTTCCATTTTCAACAGCACCCACTTCTCCGTCTGCTGTCTCCCCATACTCATCATTCTCTAAGGATCCAATTTCTTCATCACATACAGCCCCTTTAAGCTTGTGTTCTTTCTTATCCAATGACTTATTAGACCCGCTGGACCTCACAATAACATCAGATTCATCTGTTATCTCATGCTTTTGACTATAATTGGATTTCCCTGACTGAATTTAAAGATGGCTCAATACTATCATAGATAGGATCATATTGGCCATCACCAGGCCGTGGTGAAATCCCATCTAGAGGCTGAGCAGAATTTTGTGAAGACATCAAATTTCCTGAGCCACGACTTGCAATATCTCTCCCACCAACTGGGACTTGGCTAAAGCTGTATGCAGCACCCAACTGATTACCAAATGGCCTGTCCCTTTCCTGGAGTAAACTACTGCAGCTAAATTTTGAGCTCAGTGGCTGCTCAAAAGTGGATGCATAAGGATTAAATCGGTCTGATATTCTTGATATACCAAAGTCAGACAAAACAGATGGCTGATTCCTGTCAAGAAAATCAGTTGTGTAGCTTGGCATAGTAGAACTGAGATTTCCATGCTCATGATGAATAGAAGAAACACCGTCAACTGCAGGGTACCGATACATAAGAATGCTTCCCCAATTTAAAATTAAAAAAAAAAATGTTTCCCCAATATATTGTTAAAAAAAATCGGCAGACTGATGGTAGGAATTTCACCTGGTGGCAAAGTGTCACTAGGAAATGCTTGGGTCCTCTTCAGTGGTGATTCCCTTGAAAAGGGCATGGTCTGAGAGTGCTTCTTGTCCTTATCAAATGAGTTTGAAGAATATAAACCAGGAACAGGCTGTCCAGTAAATTGACCTTCCCCAACCAGGCCAGTACGTCCATGTGACTGACTTGGCTGGCTTACGGGAAATGTCCTCGGATGGAGGTCATTCAACTGATCTGGAGGTCGATTTGGCTCCTGCATTGGAGGATATACCTGATTCTTACCAACACTAGAATAGGGAATTCAGTTAAGAAAGGCCTGGCAGAGATCTGAGAAGAGAAATCATTTGTTCGAGGCAGCATATTCTGCATCGTGTGTGCTGAAGAAGCTGTATATGGTCCAGGTGTTAAATTCCTATCACTGACAAATGCAGAAGGTGGTGGAGGATGATGATACAGTGCTGAAGGTGGTGGAAAAGAACTCCAGGTTGGGTTTGGTGGAAAAGGATATTGAGAATGAGAGTGACAAACTGAAGGCTGATAAAGATGACGACTTTCAACGGATGAAGAATGAGAGGGAAATACCCCCAGCAGGTGAAATCAGATTGTAGTCTCTCGGCATCTCTTGATTGAATGAGGAACTTGTATCCTGAGAGACCAAGGCAAAGGACGGTGGCAAATGGGAACGATGATCATCTGATGAAATTGACTCCTTATGTACCATAGGTTGAGATGAAACACTCTGACATGGCAAAGTTTCATTCATAGTACTCAAAGTAACACGTGATTCATTGGCACCCTCCTCATTCACGCAACTTTTGTCCATCAGATGGGGGCTTGGGTCAGAAGCTGATGCGTGGACAGGTGAACATTTGGGATGACAAGAAGCATCCCTCTGTTGATGCTGGGTAATCAGCATTCCGTAAAAACTGATCAGAAGAATTACCTTGAGATTGATGGACATCCAACTTCTCGGAGGGAGAGAGCCTGCAATGGGCAGCAATGCCAGGGATCTTTTCGATGTTAGCCTCCAGAATTGGGTTGACCAGAGGCTCCACGGGACCACTTTTATCAGGAAAACATGTCACGGCTTCATTCATCTCCTCATTCGTATGCTTTTTTCCATCAGTATTAGCTTTAACTTTTTGAGGCTTCAACTGTTGAATCCTGCCTCCATCATGCTCCCGAGATAACTTCTTGTAAGGAATTTCAGTTTTTTCATGGAGATCAGAACTCCTTGAACTATATGGCAGATCTTGAAATTGTTCCTTCCTCTTATAAGATCTTGATCTATCACTCTTGTCCTCACAGTGCAGATATCGACAGGATGCTCCACGGTAACACTTGCCTCTAATGAAGTCAAAGCATTCTGAACGGTGACTCTTGTCCCTTCTCATTTTATCCTCACCATGTCGAAATAAAGGTGATCTGCTCCTACTGCGTCGTCTCTTTGGAGACAAGCTACAAAGCAATCAGCAGCAGATATTGAAATTTCATACATCCCATAATTCATGATACAATAGAGGAAAAACATTACCTATATATAAGTCAGACAAGTAAAATTTATGCATACCTGCGAGACGGCCACGCTTTTCCCTTCTTCTCCATGGACTTCTCCTCCACCTGGTATCATGAGGAGATCGACTTCTGCTCCTATTTCTACCTCTTTTACCTTGGCGACGACTATAGCAAGGTGAACCATCAGATTCACTGTCACTAGCACCTGCTTTAATCAACCTTCCAATTCATCAAGCTTTGATGTAGAAGAAAAGCTCTTTGCAATTTTTTGCTTTTCGAAATTAGCATCATCTATCAGAAAAACTTTTTGTTGGTATTCCCTCTGTGGCATACCACCTTTAGGAGGTTCTTGATTCCCATAAGTATTATCAACAAAATCCTCTGGTTTTCCAGTTGTATATGGCATCTCAGCCTCCACTACAACACTTTCTGGTTTCAAAATAGATGATTGAGGCAGCTGCTCAAGCCCCTTGTGAGACTCCAAAACACTCTTAGCCCCAAGATCTGCGCCCAAGTCAACCTTGAAATCTGCATCAAGAGGTACAGAGTCCTTTTTAACAGATAGGGCAGCTGTGGTAGGTACCAGATGAGCCTCATCATCAGAACTTTCATTGGAGGCATAATCCTGCAAGAGTGTGAAAGGACTATCACCTTGTGTGACCAGCTGAGTGGGAAGCTTTTCCAACCTAACCTCCACCAGATGGGCTGATGTATTAGTTTGGCTTATGACTTCAAGCAGTTCAGAAGTCTTTGTCACATTAGAGGTTGACAAGTTTTCAACATCTCCAGAGGAACTTGCAATCAAGCCACCAAGTTTGGTAACAGACTTTCTTATTATGGATCGATTTTGGTCGGGAGAAATTCCAGCACCTGTGCATTAAAGGGAAAAAGTTTGACAATCAAACTCTTCATTCAATCGAAAGCCCATCCTCATATTACATTGACAACAAAATAAGAGTGGATGACCACTCCATTCTGAGCAAGCTATGAATCAAAGTTGAGAGTTTTGATAATTGAGATCGGATTGGAATAAATCCATCATATAATGGAGGTAATAAGAGGCCTGAAAAAAGATTTAAAAAAATAATGTGGAAAAAATTTAACCTTCATTCTAAAATTTTTGTACATCTCAGAATTTGTTTCAAATAATATATAGGATTTGGTTGTTTTAGGATCCATATTTCATTTTAAGAGAATGAAATCTTAACAATTTCATATTGTCCTCTAATTAATAGGCAAGGCACATACGTCCTCTAATAAGTTGTTTATTCACTCATTGACAAACCGAGGATATATTGCCTCCCATTACCTCATCTCTCTACTCACTCCCTTTCTACCCACATTTCCTCTCTTCCCCTACCTTGTTTTCCATCACTTTATCAGTAAAATTATGCAAACTAGAATATCATATCTGATGCAGCACCAAAACTTGGCAGGCTTTTCAAGGGCTTAGAACTCTGAGAAAGTCACAGTGTTGTAGGAAATTATCGCGAGAAGAAAAAATAAATAAAATCAGAACACGAAAGAAAAGGAAGTTACAGAAACATGCAATGAAGGAGGTAACATTAGAAAACTCTAGGAACCACTCATTGAAGCCTCTAGGCATCACACCCAGCACAAGATTGCATTACACAATCTCAAGAAGATAATCACCCCGCACAATTTTGTTAACGTAAGAATTGCTGTCCTCTCTTTATGCAGAAGTACAATATTTATGGACTCGTGGATCAATCCTATTCCAATTTACAGTACATCACTCAAACTAGGATAGAAACAATAATATTTTCCGACTACGAAAACTACCACCAAATCAGAGAGATTCCTCATTCACTCTAAGACTGAAAATAAAATACCAATACAAACATACCAAAAGAGAATTCCTGCAAGAATACCCCTAAAATACTAGACCAGAAAACATTAAACAAATAAATGAATAATGAAATAAACTTTTATAAAAGACTCTCTAAAGCCTCAATCCAACTCCCAAGTACGCTCCCAGTCCTCTAAAACATGCCAAATCAAATGGGCTTCGGAAACATCCTTGCCATGCCTCTTATAAACTTCAGTTGACTTCTGCCATTGTCTCTATCAATATCCCAAAATGTCCAACTAGCTAGATAGACTTGTTACAAAACAATCCTTCACTGCTATGAATGTGAGCAAGAGATTCAACCATGTGAATTAAGGTAACAACCATGTAGCTGAACTTCACACAAATGCCAAATGGATAAGTAGCCCATTTTCCCAACTGGCACTTGCAACCAAAATATTAAAGGGAAAAGGTTAACATATTCAAATTAATCAGTTTTAAGTAAAAACACTGAAAAGTCGAGTCTATAAGATGGAACCACCCAGCTGTAAGCTAATGAGAAGAGGACCAACAAAGATATAATAATGTCTTATGTGAAATCTTAAAGAAGATAATCAGTATACTCAAAAAAATGCACATATACATCTGCTTGCTCAAATTTCTTGGATAGAAAGCACTTCAGCACAGTTCTTGGGTATGGAGTGAATTTTAACCAGAGATTCATCAATGATTTTAATCAATCTCAAGCTCAAATGCAAAATTAAATCTTCAAACACATTGGACCTTAGTAAACATCATTAAGTACAATGGATTATCACACAGATACGAGGTACACGTGGAAGAATGATAGAGTATAATAATAAATTCAAAACCAAACAAATCGACTAGCAAAATATGCATATATATGAACGAGTGAGAAAAGATAGATCTAAAGTCAAATCAAGGATAAAACAAAGATCCAGACACAAGATATGTATACCTTGTATTAGTTCCTCTGATACTTGCCATCCAGAATATGTTAATGTCTCATCTGATGCATCCTTAGCAAGGCTATGTTCTGCAATACCCGGTAAAGGCTGTAATTCTTGCCACTTATCAAGTCTATTAGATACTGAAATAGTCTCATGGCTTATTTCGTTAGGCGTGCAATTTTGTGATTCTTCATCTGGATGTGTGATGTCATCTACGAACATTGCACAGAAGCTTCAGTATCCCAAAAGAAGATCCCTCAATCGATTAATAATGCAAGGAATATTGACATGAAGCCAGCAAGTAGACCAATCAAGTAATATAAACAAATTTCTAGCAATAGTGGGAGTCAGTTCTGAATGGTCCACACTCAGCCCACACCTTAAGAAGTAAACCTTGCTAACATCAATTACGACATTTCTACACCACATGAACCCCACCTGCAACTGTTTCGACCCCTAGCTTACTTTGTCTTTCTATCCTTTTACAGAAACAATGCATGCTAAAGTGCATGGAATCAAAATACAAAACAAAAGGTATATATTATATGTGTCACACTAAAATGTAGCTGAATAAATAGATTCGATAAAAAGAATAAATATCAAAGATATCGTAAAGCAGGGATTTATAACCACTGCATTTTCCAAAGCACGCCTGCATCTAACAACCTTTTTTTGTGTTTTTATTTATTTTTATTATTTACTTTTGATCCACCACCAGATTCCAGTCCCAAGTGGGACAGCAGGAACCCTTCATCCCTGAGAACTATCTCCAGACGATAGCCATCTAAACCATCAAAAAGGACAATATAACCAGTATACAACGCTACCTTCAAGAGAAAACATAATACCTACCGCTCTGATCCTGGTGCTCAATACCAAGCTGAAGTAGACAACTACAGGTCCTCTCCAAATCATCAGCTTAGCCATTAGTTTTCTTCCTTGTTGGGTTTATACATCATATTCTCCTCTAGTTCTCTTTCTCCAGTGCAAGTATCATATTGCTGGATTTTAACTCCATTTACTCTAGAGTAACAGTTTCACAACTTAATAGACTATTTCCCTCACAGTTACCACCAGCTATATTAAAGTACATTTCATATTTGTCAAGAAAACTTGAAATTAAGCAATACACTGTTAATGACTGCAGAGGTCCTTTTTAAGTCATCAGATTAGCCATTAGTTTTTGCCCTTATATGGATTTGTCCATCTCAGCATCCTCTAGTTTCTTTTTAATTTGCAAGTATCACATTCCTTGGTTTAACTGCCATCTAGACTAGAACAACAGTTTCATGACTTAGAATATCAAGTCCCTCAAACTTCCTCCATTGCTAGACAAATTTATAGTTAATAGTTGTTGCAAATACTTCATTTTTTGTTTTTGTGAATCCTTGAAATAAGGTAGCATGGAAATTGCAGCTCTTTCTTCCATCTCAAGACAGGGCGAATAATAAAAAACTCTGAGCTATCGTCAGTTCTATCAAGTACCTCGAACTCCTCCTTGCTAGAAAAATTTAGGGTAAATAGTTGTTGCAAATACTTTTCTTTTTGTTTTTGAATCCTTGAAATAAAGTAGCAGGGAAATTGCAGCTCCTGCTTCCATCTCAGGACAAGGGGGAAAAAACTCAGAGATATTATCAGTTCTATTTTCCTTACTGTGTTTCGAAATGACAGAAAGTGTTGTAAAGCAATTTTCTCTATATAATTGTATTCAAGACATGCAACCTTTGACAGAAATATACATACACATGTATATATCCAAGTGACAGATTGCTCACATAATTTGGTACCAGTAAAAGGTAATTTTTTAATGGTGAATATGATAAGTCTGCAACAACATATAAATAAACATCAATATACAGCTAACCAAGAGGTATTATTGAGCAAGTGAATTTGCAATAAATTAAAGTGTATACCCTCAATTATCCCTAAATTCAGTAGTTCAGTAACAACTAGACAAGCAGAAGAAATTCTGGATGATCCTCACCATTTACATGTCTACTCAGCAAGAAAAAAAGTGCCAAGTATGCAGCTTACAACTAGACAAAATTTCCCAGTACAAGTAAGATTGAGGAACATGAAGATCTGTTAGCATAGACACCAATTAAAGTATTCTCTTATAACAGAAGCCATCATTACTATCAGCAGAAGCAACTAAAACTTGCAAAAGGACACTCTACAGTGCAACTTAAAGAGAGAAATAGTTAAAAAGGAGGAGAAGAATACACTGGTGAAAACTTGCAAAAGGACACTCTACAGTGCAACTTAAAGAGAGAAATAGTTAAAAAAGGAGGAGAAGAATACACTGGTGAAGGGCATAAATAGCCAGTTTTGTTCACAAAATATCCAACAAAATAAAGGACAAAATATATATATATATATATATAAAGTGACCAAAACTAGCTGCACTAACCTTCCATGTCCATATCTGAATCCGCTGGTGAGTAAGGGGGACTCACATTTTTTGCATTTTTCAGTTGAGATGCAGACCGTCCCGAAGGTCTCAATAACAGATCATGGTCCCCCTGATTTTCAACTGATCCAGATCCCAAAAGATATTTCCTTTTTGTCCATAAAAAATACTCATGAGCAACCGCAGTTTCACTCCCTGGCTCTCCACCAAACAAAAATTTGAACTCTTGATTACCAAACTCTTTTTGACGAGTCAAAATTTCAAATTCAGGGCCATTCTTGGCAATGTACTGACACAGAACCTCAATACTATGGACAGTTCTGTCATCTGCAGGCTTAGGTGGAGGTGACGGAAGATCTGAGATGAAGTTCTTCCTTAAAGCAGAAACCGACTTACCACCAGCCTCTCCATCATGGACAGCATCACCAACCTGATCTGATGTTTCAAGGGATGAACTTTTATTGTCTCTCGATCCAATTTCGGGATGATAAGCAGACTTAGATGCTGCTGGGACAGCTATCAATGTACAACTCTTTGAGAAAGTAGACAAAGAAGTGGGAGGTGGTGAAGATGATCGAGTGGGTGGAGATCCAGGAGGAGAAGGAAGAGGAGGTGGTGGTGGTAGAGCCGGGGGCCCAGCAGGAGCAGTGGTGGAAAGTTGTGGCATTGAGTGTTTAAAGGATCCAACTAGAGGAGATGTACACAAACTAGAGGCTGGTGGATTAGGTTGTACTTGTGGCTGCATGCTACCTGCTTGGGCTTGATGAACTTGACTGCTAAATTGTGTTTGTCCTTGTGAAGGAGGTTGTGGTAGCACTCTAGAAACTGACGGAGGTCCAGTGGGTGAAACAAAAGTAGTATGAGTCCACTGCAAAGGTAGCTGCACTCGGGTTCCAGGCACTTGCAGTGGTTGAGGTGCAGGTGGAGGAGGTAAAGCAAAGAAAGGTTGACTATTTATTCCACTTGACAAAACTGGACTAAGTGGTCCTTGCTGAGGTGTCCCAGAAGGGGTATGCTGATACACAGGGTGCCCTAGATGACCAACGTGAAGTGGAATCTGCAAAGGGCTCTGCTGAATCGCTGTTGGTAGAGGCAGATGAGAGCTTCGCGAGAATGCAGGTGGGGGAGCAGGAGGACAATGTTGCAATGGAGGATTAGAAGTATAAGGACCTTGATCCGCTGGAGTTGCATAGTTCCTTGAACCATACATTTCAGATAGACAACAAGATTTAAATATATGAATCAAAGAGTTTTCATTAAAGGATTCTTCCCGTGGGAAACAGCTTACAAGATCCACACTGAAAAGCAAATAAGAGCAATTCATTAACAATTAAAAGTTTTATGAGAGCGACTTTCAAATTTTTTGCCAAAAAAAATTCTAAAATAAGACAATAAATTTAAAACCCAACCCTAATTGTGATCCACAAAATAGGAAAAAACACATAACTCTCCATGTTACAAAGCACCTCAAGCTTTAACCTGTACACAAGCACAAAAGGTCATTCCTAGATCCATTGGTTGAACCAGAGATGCTTAGTCTTCACTTAACAAGCCATAGTTTTACCAACCAACTACCAGAAATATACCTCCTTTTCCTCCAAATGCCAGAAGGCTCATTCTCATACTTTTCATAAATGACAAAAATTTCCTAATCTAGTCTTAGACAAATGTACCAACCAAGTACAGGAAAAAGACCGACTTTCCTTCGAATGCCAGCAGGCCCGTTCTCCCTTTTTATAAGTGGCAAAATTTTACTAATCCAGTCTTGGACAATTGAAGAGCAAGAACAGAACCATCGTAGCAAGAAAAATTCAAAAAATGTAATTCCGAGTGCCAACTTAAAATCAATAGACATGGTCAAGAACTTAAAAACAAGGACGAAAAAAAAGAAAGTTCTATCAGATGAACACTAGTCCTCGCAGCATTTTCTAACAAATTCCTAGAAAAGCACCTTTATCAGAGTAACCGTATCTGTATACAAAACCCCATTCAAATGCATAAAGCATAAAAAATTGAGAATTGAAAACAAAATCGACCCCAGCAAACACTTCTGCCATTAAATTAGGCATTGCAAATCCATACTATGCTTCCATAGTATATCAACTGAATCCAGAAAAAGTAGTCAAGTACATCAGACAAAAACAAAAAGGAACAACCATTACAAAATTATGCGTTGAAAAGTCCGCGGCAGCAAGCAAACGAGTTCAGGAAATGTTTCGCGAGTGTGAATGAAGTTAAAAAGCTTACCAAAACTTGAAAGGATTCCGAAAATTGCGAAGTGAAATAAGCTTGACAACCAGAACTGAAACCCTCGATTTTCAGAACCCAATTTCTTTATTTCTAATCGCAATCGGATTTATCCAAGTTCAGGAATATTGTTAAAACCCTAGTACGTGTAGTAGGGTGTAGCGTGTGTATGTAGATGTGGTATGTTGGCGTTATTCTATATTTCTACTCCGATGCTCAAACAGAGAGAAATGTTCCGGAAAATACACGAGAGCCTACGGCTACCGTTCCGATGAAACATGGCAACGGTAGTAATTAAAAATAGGAAAAATCGTTCGAGACCAATCTCATATTTTATTAAATAAAATTTTTCGTGGTTTCACTTTCAAAATAAAAATTCTACGTCTCTTATAAAATTAAGTAAAAAAATTTAGAGTGTATTTAATAAAGTTAAAATCTAACATATAAAATTTAAATCTATTGAATTATTGAATTATAAATATTAAAATCTTAACATTTGATAGCATTCTGCGTTAAGTGACAAGTGAATAGTTTATCACTTATTTTTTGAACTAAATTTTACATACACAATGTAAATCCACTTAATTAATTATATTATTCTATTTTTTATTATCAAACACATCTCAACGTGTTAAATTTTTGATCCATTAATTTTAAATACTGAATTGGGTAAAGATTTTGAAATATTAAGGCCCCGTTTGATAAATAAATTTTTTGGATGTTTACATAAAACTTTACTATAATTTATTGTAAAATTTGTCGAAAAATTTTTAAGATAGAATTTTTTTTTCTTTTTTTTCTTTCTCTTTCCTTTTTCTTTTCTCTCCTCTCCTCCTCCTTCACCTCACCACTCATCGCTTGCCAGCATTGGAACCTCCACCAGCGACCGGCGCTGGGAGCAACAGGCTCTCTCTTGGTGTTTTTTTTTCTCTCTCTTTTTCTTTCTCTTCTCCCTCTCCCTTTCCCTCTCCTCCTTCCTCCTTCCTCCTTCCTCCTTCCTCCTCCCCTCCCCTCCCCTCCCCTCCACTCTCACTTGCCGCCTCTCTCCTCCTCCGATCCTCCGATCCTCCCCCTCCACCCTTCCCCTCCCCCACAACCAGTTCGTGCAGGATCGGAGGGGGAAAGAGGCAGCAGGTGAGAGTGGAGGAGAAGAAGAGAGAGAGGGAGGAGGGAGGAGGAAGGAGAAGAGGGAGGAGGAAGGAGAAGAGGGAAAAGGAGAGGGAGAGGGGGCAATGAGGGGGGGGAAAAAAACCTCTACCTGCCGCTTGTAGTTGAGGTAGGGGAGGAAAAAAAAAGAAAAGAAAAAGGGAAAATTTTTGTATTTTTGGGTATTTTGAAGTTTGTATTTTAAAAATTTTGTGGAGTTGTTTTGAGATTACTATAGTTAAATTTATTAAAAAACTCGTATGAGAAAAACTAGGCAAAAAACCTAACTGCCAAACAGAGTCTAAGTCTTAAGTGTTGAATTATCAAACAAGATTTTAGTCCCAACTTAGTTTTTGACTATTTTTATCCTGAATTTATTACGTGATCTACACATGGTTATTTTTTTAAGAGCAAAAAGGTTGGATCCTATTTGTAATTACATAAATAACTCGATCCATATTCATCTTTTTTACTAAAAATGCAAGACTTGATGCAAACCATATTCAATTTTTTCTAAAAAGAGTGGAATATGGCATTTTTGTACATAAAATATGACTGTCAGTGGGTCACATGGTGATTTTCAGGGCAAAAAGTGATCTAAGATTTAAGTTGAAATCAAATTTTGCTAATTTCAATTTGTAAGGAATATAAAGCTATAAGATGTATCTTACATTTCATCAAATAGAAGTTTTTGTCATTCACTTTTAAAATAATAATTTTACATCTCTTATAAAATCAAGTCAAAAAATTTAGGGTGTGTTTGATAAAATTAAAATCTAACATCTAAAATTTGAATCTATTAAATTATTGAATTGTAAATACTAGAATCTTAATGTTTGACAGCATTCTGCATTAAGTGATAAGTGAATACTTTATCACTTATCTTTTAAAGTAATTTTTACGTATACGATTTAGACCTTCTTAATTAATTATAATACTCTATTTTTTGTTATCAAACACATCTCAATGTGTTAAGATTTTGATCCATTAAGTTTAAGTACTAAATTAGGTTAAGATTTTGATATGTTAAATTTAAGTGTTGCATTGGATTATCAAACAGGATTTTAGTCCCAACCTAAGGGCCTGTTTGGAACCTCAAGTTTTTACCAAGTTTGTATAATACTAGTTTTTTAACAACTTTTGCTACAAAAACCCCAAAAAACTTATTAAAGTTTTTCATCTACACACTTCAAAATAATACACAAAAAACTTTCCCTTCAACTTTTCTTCTTTTTCCTCCGCCACCCAACCCACCACGTCCACCGTCGCCGGCCACAACCGCTTCCGGCGCCGGTCACTATTCCGGCCGCAGTACCGGCTGTCCTCTTTTTTTTTTTGCTCTCCCTCCCCTCTCCCTTTGACCGATCTGTTGGTTTCCAAAACCTCTGTTTTCTTTTTTTTTCCTTTCTCCCTTCCCCTTCCCCTCTGCCTCCCCCGCCACCTTCCCCCTCCCCTAGCTACGATCTGGTCGCGCCCGCTAGCTGCGATCTGGTCGCGCGACCAGATCGTAGCTAGGGGAGGGGAAGGGTGGAGGGGGAGAGACAAAGCTAAAAAAAAAAAATTCAACCCTGCAACAACTCTGGCGTCGGAGGGCGAGGGGGACGGGAGAGGGAGAAGAGGGGAAGAGAAAGAAAAAAAATTTCCTATGGAAGACAGTCGGAGCACCTCTCTTCCGAGGCTTCGCTCTCTGCTGACTCAGTGAGCAAAGAAGTCATTTGCCTGTGACCGGTATCAAGGTTGGTCAACAACAGACCAAACCAAATCTTTCTATGGATTGCGTCTTTCGCCTCTTTCACTGTCAAAGTGCCTATGGTACCAGTTCATATTTGGTTACCCGAAACTCATGTAGAGGCACCTACGGCAGGATCCGTCATCTTGGCAGGAATTCCTTTAAAATTGGGAACCTACGGATTTGCTGGTTGGGGGAGGAGGAGGGTGGCGAGAAAGGGGGAGGAAAGTGGGGAGAAAAAATGAAACAAAAAAGAGGGGTAGAGGTGCCGGGGGAGAGGGAGAGGGAGGAGAGGGCAGAGGTAAAAAGGAGAGGTGCCGGGGGAGGGGGAAGGGAGAAGAAGGAGAGAGAAAAGAAAAGAAAAAAGAAAGAAAGAAAAAGAAAAAGAAAAAGAATGAAAAAAATTTTCAACCTAAAAAAGTTTTTTAACCTAAAATTTTTTCTTGCAACTTCTACAGTAATTTACAGTAAAGTTTTAGACAAACACCAAAAAAACTCATCTTCCAAACGGGACTTAAGTTTTTGACTATTTTTTATTCTGAATTCATTACGTGATCTACACATGATTATTTTTCTAAGAGCAAAAAAGTTGGACCCCATTTGCAACTACATAAATGACTCGATCAATATTCATCTTTGCAACTAAAAATGTAAGACTTGACACAAATCATATTTAAATTTTTTCTAAAAAAAAAGTGGAATCTAACATTTTTGTACTTAAAAAAAGACTATATATAGGTTATATGGTGATTTTCAGGCTAAAAAGTGGTAAAAAATTTAGGTTAAAATCAAATTTGGCTAATTTCAATTTATAAGGAATATAAAATTATAAAATGTATCTCACATTTTATCAAATAAAATTTTTTCGTTGTTCACTTTTAAAATAATAATTTTATGTCTCTGACAAAATCAAGTCAAAAAATTTAGGGTGTGTTTGATAAAATTAAAATTTAACATCTAAAATTTGAATATATTAAATTATTGAATTATAAATACTGAAATCTTAACATTTGACAGCATTTTGCGTTAAGCGATAAATAAAAAATTTATCACTTATTTTTTTTAAGTAAGTTCTACATACACAATTCAAACCCACTTAATTAATTATGATATTCTATTTTTTGTTATCAAACGTGTCTCAAAGTGTTAAGATTTTAATCCATTAAATTTAAGTGTTGAATTGGATTAAAATTTTAATATATTAAGTTTAAGTGTTGAATTGGATTATTAAACAGGATTTTAGTCCCAACCTTAGTTTTTGACTATTTTTATCTTAAGGGTCCGTTTGGTTCATGGGATGACACAAATAAGATTATTAATTCCGTATCATCTCATGTTTGGTTACTTTTTATGTACGGGAAGATATATCCCACCTAATCGATTTAATCCCCTGCATGGGGGATAAAATCATCCCATAAGAGAGATGGTATTTGTGACAATCACACCTCTCACTAAGGTGTACCCCAGAGGTTAGCGGATTGCCTGCCCAACTCTCGTTAGAACTTATTCACTAATATTAATTTCAGAGATAACATTAACTCCAAAGTAAGCAGGAAACTCCCCAATAAATATTACAAACCATCCAACTTTCCAAAACATCCACACTTATGTGCACAACTAAACAGATCTAGATACAAGTAATTCAATCAATTCACTAAGTATAAATAAGATGGCAATTACTTAAAATGGGGACTACAACTTTCGAACTCGCTATTCTTTGGATATCAAATCCATAACACTAAAATTGTTCAATATAACATTTACATGCTACAAATCATCTAAAATATACAAACCAAAGTACAAGACAAAAGATAAGAACTTGAACAACTAGTACCCTAATATAGGACCGGCCAAATACAAGTTTAAGATTTCCTATTACAAACTAGTACTATTTTTGTCTCTCTTATCCTCGCACCCTATTAAGGAAAAACAAATAAAGGGATGAGTTAGAAATCCCGTGAGATTCCAAGAAAACATGCAGTCAAATTGACAAGAAATGAATCACATATATCGAAATCTTATAATTAAGATTGTAAACAGTTACAAACAGAGTCATAAAAGTTTACATATTCAAATAAGTAATTTAACACCAGTAAAAAAAGGATACGGTACTAATACTGTGGTTCCCGCCAGATTCTAGGTAGATCACCCAAGATTCAAATGTTGATACAGCTGATACGGTGTTCCTGCCAGATTTCAAGTGTAGCACTTAGTCCCGTACAGTGTTTCGCTTGCAGCCAGTTCCGCAATAGCATTTTCCAAATCCGTTGACAACCCATCAACACTTGAAATATAGTAACAAGTCCAGTAGATCATCGCTTTACTCCAATCTCCGTTCACCGTTCAATCCCCTAGCGGATCCAAATACCAAACAGTAACAGTGGTGGTAATACTTGAGTATACCGATTCCAGTGAGCCATATCCAGTGGATTAACAGTAATCAGTGGAAAATCAGTATTCAGTGAAATAAACAGTATATAGTACCCATGACTCGCCAATCTCCTCGACCAAACCCTTGCTGACTCGATTCGACCAATTAGTTAGTGGAGTTTGGGATCCCAAGTAGTGAATATAGTCGATGAGATAACATTTCCAATCAACTTTCAAGTCATGCACACGTATATATAGTTCACTTGTAAATAGAATATCAAGAACTTAGTTAAGTTAGGTCAAGTGCGATAAAGTACACACTCATCTATGCAACAATAAGCCAATTCAAGCAATAAGTCATATTTGAACAACAAGTAGCATGGAATATGTAGTTGGAACACTCACCAATTAATCACAATTCTTTTTATTTCAAACCATGGTTCTTTCACTTGGTCACTCTTGAGTCCTGTGATCATATAAGCTATCATGCCAATATCAATGCAAACTATGAATTTCGAAGTTTCACTTAGCCAATAAAGCAATTTATAGGTTTAACCCTCATATAGCTTTCAAAAGTGTACAATTTTCTTGTTTAAATCCAGAGAAAAAACCTCATGCATGATTGGTCAATGTGACAAGTATGATACGATGTAAGAACACATCGCTTATAGCCAAAAATTGTGAAGAAAATAGGACAAGAATCTCGAGGTTCAAAGTTAGTTCAAGTAATTAGATTAATGACTACCTTCTTTCCTAGCCATACTCGAGTATAATCTTAAAGATGCCACACTATTCCAGGCCACAACATTTTAACGAAATTACCTCCAAGTCAATTAAGTAAACTCACTCCAAATCATATAGTTTCCAATTCAATTCAAGGGAAAAAATATATGTTAAGTCAATGATTCAAGTAAAAATAGTGCAAAAATATTTCCTTTCCATTCACGAATTTGAGCTTAAACTGTCCAAAATAGTTTGGTTGTTAGGCCGG
The DNA here is from genome assembly GCA_023065735.1 of Coffea humblotiana. Classification (NCBI taxonomy): domain Eukaryota; kingdom Viridiplantae; phylum Streptophyta; class Magnoliopsida; order Gentianales; family Rubiaceae; genus Coffea; species Coffea humblotiana. The sequence continues at coordinate 20,337,266 of CM041211.1, forward strand.
AAATTCAACACTTGAAATAAGAAAAATTGAGGTTGTTATCTCCTAAAACCTATCATTTTTCATTCTCATGTTAGGATTATGGTATAATCAAGTATTTAGGGCATTAACAAGATAATTTCACCATACCAAAACCAAGAGAAAAGCCAAACTCAGTTGCTCTCTCTTTCAACCAACTTTGAACAAATTTCCAGTTTTGGTGATATTCTTTGAAAAGGTATAACTTGAGTTCTGTAAGTCAAAAAATCACAAAACTTACACCATTAGAAAATAGACTCGAAGTACTAATTGGCTTTAGAAGACATCTTCATAAAGTTCAACTCATAGGTTAGTCAAATTTTAGGTTATAAATCACTGCAATCACAAGTGCAGAAACAGAACAGTCATGAATTTCAAGAAACTTTATAGATTTTCGGGTCTTTATAGAAATTGAATCAAACCATAAATTATATACCGTTGGAAGCTCTATGAGTCTAGTTTCAAACACAACAAACGGAATTCAATTTTGACTTTTCTATACGAAATTATAGCTAATTTCCCAAAGCTGTGCAGAACTTCCTACGAAAATTTCCAGATGGCTAATAATGTAGAAAATGCAACTTTCACTAACAAAACCTCACTCCCTTGACTCAAATTCAACATACACTTGTAGTATAAAGTCTCATAGGGTGTTTTGAGTAAAATTGAACTTAAAATCATCATGAAATTTTGGAAATCAAGGCTAAAAATCCAGCCCCTATTTTCGGCTAGCAAGCACATAGTTTCTCAATTGTTTTTCCAATCATTTCTTCAACTAAATCCCCACAATTTCAAGAAAATTTAGTTAACACATCCATAAGGTTTTATTACCAACATAAAAATAGGTATCTATAACCAAAATCTTAACAAGAAAATCACCATAAATGCATACACCATCCAAACCCTAAGAACTCAAGTATCAAGTTCAAATATCATCAAGTTCAAGTACTACAAGATTCACCACAAGATTTCACTTATTTTAAACATAAGACAAAGAAAGAAAGATGATCTAGTATTTTTACCTCTTTTGCTGTCCAAACCAAGATAAAACTCAATCCATAATCCACCAACCCTTCTTTCCTTCCAAGCTCAAGCCAAGTTTGATGGACAAACCAAGTTCTCTACTTCTTTTTCCCACAAAACCTAAGTAAGATTGAAGCAAGATTGGAGGCAATATTCTTCCCTTTTCTCTCATGAAGTTTGGCCAAGAGGGAGGCAGAGAATGAAGACTTTTGGTTGTGAAAAGAAAAGATAATGGCAAGACTTATCTTGGTCCAAGTCTTGGTCAAGAAGTTGTAGTAGAGTGACAAGTGGCAAGCCAAGAGAAATCATTATCTAATTGGTCAAGAAGTTGTAATTGTTTGACAAGTGACAAGACAATGAGTAATATCTAACTAGTGGTCTCTAATTCACCAAAATATCTAACTTTCCTCCAATTAACTCTTAACATCTCTTGTCACCTAATTCTTTTTGCTCAAAACTCCCTCTAATTCACCGAATTTATAACACACACCTAACTAGTCGGTCACACAAGTATCATGCACTATGAGATTTAACATGCATCAAATGAAACATGTACCAAATTATAAAAGAGAAAAGATAGAGATCTTTACTCAACCATTAAAGTCACCATGGAATTAATTCAACTAAATTAAGATAAAAGAAAATATAAAATAACTTTTTCTTTTCAAAATTAACAGAAAATATAAAATAATTTTCGGGTCCTCACAGTATCACTTATCCTAAGATGAGAGAGAGGTGGGATGATAACAATTTCAGACTTTTCTACCCTCGATTCTCTCATTATCTCTCCTACCGATATCAATCAATGCATTCAACCTAACCTCTCATCTTTCTCCTACCTCTACTCTACAACGATAAATCTTCATATTCAACCTAGCCTCTCATCTTTCTCCTACCTCTACTCTACGACAAACCCCTTCCCACTGCCACTCCTTCTCGATAGCAATATCTTCTAACGCATCCTTTAGTCAATCATAACTGACTTTTGAAGGTACCATCTCTATTGTGAATATATCTTACGTATTAGATTCGAGGGTTTTTTATTTATTTTCTTGACTGATTTTCTCTACAAATTTTTTAATATTTATTCATTTGTCGGGCATATTTTATGCTAATTGCCCTTAGACAGCATGATCACTGTCGAATAAGCAATGAGATTCTTAAGAGGAACCATTTTGATCACATGATAAGTAAAAGTGGATTTGGTTGGACCATTCTAATCACATGATCACTATCGACTCTGATGATATTTGGGAAAACTATGTTAAGGTAACATATATTTCATTAATTTTATTTTTGCAAATTTAATAGTTTAACATAATTTAACATGGATATCTTCAAAAGGTGTTTGGCCATAATTTGTTCTCTATTATTACATGATTTAACATGTAATATTTTAATATGTATATATAGGTTGATCCAGATGCAAAATCAATGAGATTCAAATCCTGGCCTTATTATGAAGACTGGATTGAAATTTTTGGTAGGGATAGAACTATAGGGAATATGCTGAAGGTATAAAAGATGCGGTTAACAGTATTGACAAAGACAAAGAAGGTGTAGAAGATAATGACATTGAAGAATTTGAAGCGATTAATATTATTTCAGAGACACCTGATGATACCCCTCCAGGTTCCAGTAATCAAGTGAAAGATTCTAACAAGCAAGTTAAGGAAGATAAGAAGGACAAGCCAAAAAGAAAACTAATATCTGAAGAGCATGACACTGGTTTAGCTAAAGTAGTTGAAGCTTTGGGTAAATTTACAGAGAAAATACAGGCAAGATTAGGGATGGTAGCTGAAAGACTTGGCTACGAGCATGATAAGTCATTAACTAGGCAAAAGGTTTATAAAAGCTTTGGAACCAATTACATGGCTATCTCAAGGGGAGAGACTGAAAGCTACTTCACAAATAAGTAGTAGTGATAAGAATCTCGATATGTTCTTTAGTGTACCTGATAATGGTAAATCTGTCATGATAAAAATGATACTCAATGGAAGTATCTAATTGCGATTATTTGATCATTTCATAGAACTGGAACTAGTGTTTGATTCATTTCGATTATTTAAATATTAATAATTATGTCATGGCATGTCATGACATGAAATACCTTCGGTTGATTGTTAGGTCAAGTTTGAATGTTTTAGTTTGTTTTTTGCCCATACATTTTATCCCGTCTCCAACCAAACATAGGATGACATATCTACTATATTATCCCACTCAAATCATAACCAACCAAACAATGGATGAGTAGGATGATTAATCCAGGGATGACTCAACCCAGGATTAATAATCTGAGGATGAGTCATCCTATCTTATCCAATCCGTGAATCAAACGAACCCGAAATTCATTACGTGATTTATACATGGTTATTTTTTAAAGAGCAAAAAAGTTGGATCCCATTTGCAATTACATAAATAACTCGATCCATATTCAACTTTGCTACTAAAAATGTAAGACTTGACACAAACCATATTTAATTTTTTGTAAAATGTGGAATCTGACATTTTTGTACATAAAAAATGACTGTATATGGGTCACATGGTGATTTTCAGGTTAAAAAGTGGTCAAAAATTTAGGTTGAAATCAAATTTTGTTAATTTCAATTTGTAAGGAATATAAAGTTAATATTTTGAAAGTGAAGGACAAAAAAATTCAATTTAGGTTGAAATCAAATTTTAGGTTGAATTCAAATTTTGCTAATTTCAATTTGCAAGGAATATAAAGTTAATATTTTGAAAGTGAAGGACAAAAAAATTCACTTGGCAAAATGAGCGAGATGTTTTGAACAATTTTCTCTTAAAAATAAGTCATGTTTATTTTTTCTAAGGGTTAAATGTAGGGTTGCAAACGAATCGAGCATCTCACAAGCGACTCTAGTCAAGCTCGACTCAAGTTCGAGTCAAAATTGAAACTCAAAATATTAAGTTCGTTAGCTCGTGTTTAATTTTTTAATAGTAAAATTACATATATATTCTTAATATTTTATTATTTATTAAAAATATTTTTTTTATTTTTTTTAAAAAAATAAAATAATTATTTTCATTTTTCGAGTTCGAGCTCGAGTTTCAAAATTGTTAGCTCGTCGAGCTCGAGTTTCAAAATTATCAGCTCATCGAGTTCAAGTTCGATAAAACTAAGTCAAGGCTCGACTCAATTAAGCCAAAATTTGACTCGACTCGATTCGTTTGTAACCTAGTTAAATGCCAAAAAACCCGAAAACTATTACATTAGTTGCAGTTTATATAGTAAAGTATTTTAATAAAATGAATTTCATCCAAGTAATTGATAAAATGACCTATTTATCCTCTATTAAAATGAAAATTTAATTAAAAAGAGCATGAAAATAAAGTACAAGGTCACTTTGTATGATAATTGAAAACTTCAATAGCTTACAATCGACCCTGACCACTTTACTGTCCAAAACCCATTGGCAAAAATGACTGGAGGCAACTCATTGGCGGTTTGTGAGAAATTTAGTTTTTTTTCCTTAAATAACAAGGCAACGAAAGAATTTTAGAAAATTTTCCAATCCCATGAATCCCTTTGATGACTTTACTGGTTCTTAGAGAATACCTCAAATGAGCAAGTTTTTCACCACTTTAAAGGGGTTTATTGATGCAAATCATAAGATCACTCAAGTGTTTGGCCTCCAATGGCAGTCCATGCCAACAATTCTCAACAAGGATAAATCGAACCAAGTAAAATAAGTATTAGCTCATTGTCCAATCTTTAAGAGTGGGTTTCTAAAGAGAAGGAAGGGAAAACCTCTCATTTCAAAATTGGGATAGCGTAGTATTCGTAGGCATAACTAAGACCTAGAAAGTTTTAGATATTTGTACTATAATTTCTAGAATTAATTTGTATCTATGAACTAATTAATAAGTATCTCATACTTATTTTATCAAGTCCTCATTTAATATCAATATAATTTTCAAATTTACTTTTCTTTATGTATGTGACGCATTAGGTTTTCATATCATGTTGGCAATAGATATGAATTATAATCCTCAAAAAAATGATTAGATAAATTAAACTCCTTTGATTTATCATTTATTCAACTATTTAATGAAATTTTATTTATAGATCGATATTGACATTTGGCAATGCATCATAATCACCCAAATAATGAGAAATTAAATCGTTTGACTTCACCTTTCTATAAGTTTGAAATTGTATATGTTCTAAATTGGTTTGATATGCGTTTGAACTATTTATGTTATAATAAATGACATTATTATCATAGTGATTGTTTATATATTTATATTTATTTATATTTGTATGATAAAACCCTTAGAATAAACCTAATCAATAAAATTAGGGCAAAAAACACCAGCGGCCATTAAACTATTATCAGGATCATGTTTTGGCCATCGAACTATTTTTCGTCAATAATTAGCCACTGAACAACTTAATCAGTAAATCCGTGGCCATTTCGTTGATAATGACTCTTAATTTCTAAAATTAGCAAGATACGTGGCAAAGGACAGGGACAATTTTGTCCAACAATTTACAGATCAAATGCCACCACTTTCTGCTGCCGCTGCTTCAGTCAATAAGCCGAAACCCAAGTCCAAGAACCCCAAGAATCAGCTTTCCGACGACAACCGCCCGCCGGATTATCAAAGCCAAAAGCCCAGTACTTGAGCCAGTTGAGGCACAACCAGGGCTCCTGGGCTCAGACTCCCAAGTGGGATTAAGAGGACCCCCTGAGCAGATGGAGACGACAGGATGTATAATCCCACTGATTGGCTCTTTTTTTGATGCTCGACTTATTTAGTCAAATCCTTGTACTCCCGCGAACGGCCATCAACCATTGTTCCCATGGCGGAGCCGACTGTAAATAGCACCTATTCTTCCCGCCTATCAAGGTTGAACACAATCCCAATCCACCACCTCCGCAACCAGAAACTGCACCCCTATCAACAAGAGCCACAACCCACCACTATCACTTCCCTCCCATCTCGACCATCACAAACCCCGTCATCTCCTCCGTTAGTCCCATATTTTCTCAATTCAATCACCTACCTCTGCGACTTGTCCACCGCCCTTGAAGCCTTCAACAAATTGCTATTACGACCTCCAAGCTCACCTCGATTCCATTAATTTCGCTCTTGATTCCCAATTATCCCTCCAAAAAATCTAATCTTTCCTTCCCCACCCCCGTGAAATTATACCCCATTATTCCCCTCCCTCTGCCCACATCCACCCGACCACCATCAAACCCTTCTCCAATAAAAGAAAAAGAAAAAGGAAAAGGGAAATCATGTCAATCAGAGCTGGAAAGCCTTTGTACATTAATGTCTAGCAGAGGGCTTCGGAAAATACATGGTAACTAATATTGGAGAACCGGATAAACTCCGAGAAGAAGTTCCAAAAGCATTGGAACTCTTGCCTAATCCGGCAAAATTGGTTCTGGAATGCTATGGGAGATTTTGTTTTTTTTTTGCAAGCGAGTAAAGCTTATACTAAGGATTCCCCCATGATTCCGGCGAGGGAGGTTTCTGTTTTAGTGTTAAGAGTGTTTTTTGCTGATGGAAAATGAGGGTGGCGATGATAGAGTGATTAAGATTGAGAAGGCGACAAAATTGTCCCTGTCCTTTGCCACGTGTCCTGCTAATTTTAGAAATTAGGAGTCATTATTAACGAAATGGCCACGGATTTACTGATTAAGTTGTTCAGTGGCCAATTATTGACGAAAAATAGTTCGATGGCCAAAACATGATCATGATAATAGTTTAATGGCCGCTGGAGTTTTTTGCCCATAAAATTATAAGAGTTATGATGGTGAGATTCATTCGATTATACATAAGGTTTATTCTTAAATATCTTTAATCAAAGTATTAACAAGATAGAGCACTGTTAATACAGCAATACTAGCATATACCATGCCACTTCTATATGAGAAGTGTGAGACTCGAAATTTCACTTGTCTTTATAACCCTTAT